>CADDXX010000638.1:265426-379478 GCA_902810485.1 Alauda arvensis
TCGGCGCCGGTTTCACTTTGCGGGGCCAAACGTGTTGAAAGCACACACAAACTCCGGGCAAAACGCGATTCGGCTACATTTTCCTTGGAGGGCTGGGCACCCGTTGGGATGGTGCCTCTGGCACAGCAGACTCTCCCCGGGGTGAAGGAGATGAGACCCCCGCTCCAAGTGCTAATCCCCAGCTCTGCTTTTATGCCGCGATCCTGCGGCACGAGCATTGAGCCGAGTGGAATCGGTTTATTCGTCCCAGGCGCTGTCAGACTCGTGGTGGCGATTCCCAAGGCTCCAGGCGCTCCCGGCGGTACAAAACACGGCAATAAGCAGGTCGTACCTCAGCCTCTGTTATACCTACAGGCTGCCCTGCCGGGACATCTCAGAGCAGCGCTGGGACAAAGCCAACACTAGCACCAAAGGGGAAATTGAGGCACGAAGCTTTTCATGGGAGTGAAATGCGGCGTGCTCTCTCCCCTGCGTCAGCCCGGAGCAGCCCTGGACGGCTCTGCGTGCTCCTGGGCAGTGGGATGCACTCACATGGCCCCTGTGCCCACRCTTCTCCCGTGAAACAACGCCCATCTCCCAGACAGGAGGCCGGAACGACCTCAGGAGCAACGCGAAATAGTGCAAGCTCCGGGAAGTATCACACCGTCACCACTGCGGGCAGGTCCACCACTGCCTCTTCCTTACATATGACTAAGCCAAAATCCAAACCTTGGCTTCCCGGCTGCTAATCCACAGGGAGGAAGCAGCTCCAGTTCCCCTGGGCATCTCGGACTTCCCTGCACTGCCCCTAGCAAGCAGCAGAGCTGCTGGGGAGCACAGGCATCAGAGCTTTCCCTGATTTACGCTCCTTCTCCCTACTCCAAGTAGCTTCTGTGGAGTTCCTGTCCTTACCCCCGAGGAAAGCGCTGGCTCCTGACACGCCAAGATAAGCCTCGGCTGCCAGTGTCAGCGCTCTGGAGATAAGTAAACAGGAGGCGTAATTTGATTTGCACTGATATAGCTGCTGGTGGAGCTGAAATCTAGAGAATAAAACAAACCACAGAGAGGACACAGAATTTTCTCCTTGCTGGTATTTCAGGGGCAGCAAAATTGGAAATGTTTGTTAAAGTTTCCAAGCAAAGTTGGGGGGGGGGGTGTTTCTCTATTTTTTTTTCTTTTCTGTAACAAGGTACTTCTTGGAAGGAAGGGTAGGGATTAAGAAGGGCACTGARCTGCCCCATGTTCTAGGGCTATCCACATTGCCGGGGGTATGGGAAGAAGGGAGCCAGGAGAGATAGGAAATCTGAAAGATTGAGTTATATTGTCCTTAGGGGATTATTTTATTCCTCCACTGGAAATATTAATTGCTGCATAAAACTTGTAAACAGCAAATGAAGCACAGAAACACCCACTRTTTTACCCACCGAGGGAGGACAGACACAGGGTGAAAGGGTTAAGCCGGGAGCTGAAGTCTGACTCCTCTTTAAGTGCCTGGCTTCAAAGGCATGAAAAGGAAGTTTGGGGCCCAAACTCCCACGGACAACAACTGGGGTCAAGCTGAAATCATCCCTCCGTGCTTCCAGATGCCCATCCGCAAGGCGGGGAGGACAACGCGGCTGTGCTGCACGGCATGTGCGGAGGACGTGTTTGGGAGGCGCTCAGACATGTGGAACACATAAGAATCTAAAAAGCCAGCAGATCACACCCTTCAGAAAATATCCCTCTGTCCCCAGGTCCCCCGTTGTCATTTACGACTAAACCTCGGCGTGGCGAGGAAGGAATTTGAAACTTTTCCGAGCTGCTGGCAGCTGCTCTGTTTGGATGCTCTCCTGCCCATCCTCCCCCTCTGACTCCGCGGGACTGTCCCCTGTGCTCGGATCCTTTTCTATTTTACCCTCTCTGCTAACAAATCTCCCRGCGCTGTTTGCTAAGGGAAGCTCTGTTTCTCGTTTCTCTTCGATGATTAACTCCAACTGTCCAAACACACAGGGCTCTGGGGAAGCTGTTCGGATGCCCAAATGTAGGCATGGAGTGCCCTTTTCCATGCCCCAGGGTTCCCTGCCTGGCCCCTGCCTGCTGCCCCGGGTAGGAGGGAGCCTGACATAGGTCCGGTGCTCTATCTGCCAGCCCCACGCAGATGTCTTGGATCACCAGCAGTGCCTAAAACAGCATTAGACACCTACGTTTTGGGCATTGGAGCAGCTCCCCAGATTGCTGCATTTTTATATTTAGCTTTGTTGTTTTCCTTGGCAGAAGGAGGCAAATCCAGGCTCTTGGGAGGGAGGGGGTGAAAGTGACTCCACAACCTAAGTTTGTCTCTTTTATTCTATAGCTCTGCTCTCCCAAACGTACWCTTGTGTTTTACCATTGCTGTAATTGTGCTCCATTGGCTCCCCAAGTATTATTCTACAGAGTCCTACTCCTTTTTCCCATGCTGATCTGACAGGTCTCCTCTTTCCTATACAAAAGGAATCCAATCTGCAAAAATGTGGATACCCACAAGAAAGTATCCACTTTCCTCTTAGCTGATCACAATCCCTCCAGAGAAACAAAGCTGAAGGACCCCCTTCAGCCAGACTTCCTAATGTAAGTAAGCTGTTCCCTTCACCAGTTGCCYGCCTTATGTACAGTCTCAAATTGATGTTGTTAATGCAGTGACAGATGCACAAGGTGCCATTAGTGGGTCTTCCTAAATGGAAGCATAATTTTTACCCATCAARATCCTTTTACCACGCTGGTGCTTGCAACCCTCACTGGGGAATAGAGCCCCAGCAGGGAGCTGGTCGTAATTTCAACAGGATCTTGTGGAAATACAGTGACAACAGATGCATGCTGGTTTTGGGGCTGGTTTGAGTCAAAGCATCCATGTTCATGGCAGGTTTGCCTCTCCCTGCACCAAGGTTGGGTCTGGTTTTGGGTTATTTGGCTTATGATTGTCTTTGGTTAACTTCCTGGGTCGAATCCAATGCCTGCACAGGTGGATGGGACAATTTGTATTGGTTTTACTGGGATTGTATCAGAGGTGCAGTGACACTTTGACAAAGAGTACTTCAGCAGAGGCTGGGACAGCATCTCCCCAAACACACTGGAAATGGGGCTTAGGAGAAAGTCAATCATWAACACAAGCTCAGAGCACAGTTCCCCTGCCCTTGAGTAGCTGCCTTCACTCAGTGCCCGCAGACAAGGGGACAATTAGTGGTGCTGCAGAGGGCCAAGTCTGTGATGTGGTGGTTTGCCTGCTAGGCTCTCTTCTGAGGTCAGCAGCTCGTTTTGGATTATGCAGCACTGGGCAGCTTTCAGATGGGAACAATTTTTGGTAGTGGCCATCATTACAGGCTGCACATGAGATGATTTAATCTTCAACAGATACTTAAGGAAGTATCYGTGAGACTGGCTTTTGAGCACAGCTGCACACTCACACATGCATGTGAAAGGGGCTAGTAAGAGAGGAGAAAAGAATTACACTTATTTCCTCCTCCTCCAAAGGACATATCCCCACTGTAATCTGTTTCGTCATGCCAATAAACTGGAACTGACATTCTCACTKGAATTTGAAAACCTGCTTATCAACTCATGAACATTCAAGGGAATAAATGTTCCCCATCAGACCACGTGCACTGTTTAAAATGTGTTGGGGTGGGTGGGGAGGCCATGATAGGGAAACCAGTGCCAGAAATGGCTTCTACAAAGCTGGCAGYTTAGAAGAAGAGCCAGGAGAGAGATCTGAGKGCTGCATGGTGCACTGCAGAGAATTCAGGTGCAAGCTACAGGGATTTTCTCACTGGAAACCCCTTTCAAGAGGCTGGCAAGCTTGCCAGGCACCAGATGTTTGTGACTAGTTACAAAGAGCTGCAGTCAAAACCCTTCAGACTCAAGCTTCTTTTGTGAACACACTTGTGGCTTGCTGGCTGGTCCTTAATTAAGCTGAGCCTGGAGGAGAGGAGGCCCAGGCATCTGCATCCATTTCAGCCATGAGAGTGTGAAGGATTTTTTACCATTTTTATTGACCATGAGGCTGGTACTGTGGAGTTTGCACATGCCAGGAGGTAGGGTCAGCATCAGAGTATTTGAAAAATGCTGGAGGTTCCTGATAAAGAAGGGAATGTCTTTTGTGAATGAAATATCAGGGATTGCTTCTGGCTTGGTCATTCATGGCTTGGGTGACCTGGACTTCTGGAGAGGTGTGGGGACCTGAGTTAGTGCTAGGCACTGGGCTGTGCTCTGTCCCTTTGTGCTCAGGGAGTTTTCCTGAGTATTCTGTGGAAGTACTGTGTAATTTATTTGGGAACCCCTGGCAGTAATGAGGCTGTTGCTGGCTCCTGTGTTGCCCTTCAGCTCAGGCACAGGACAGAGAGGGTTACTGAAGGCCAGCACTGGAGGTTGGTGTACAGTGCTGTCTAGACTATGGTACCTAGAGAAACATGCCCAAATGGCACCTTTTGGAGTAATCCCAAATCCTGAGGTTGGGGTATGGGATTCCTGATACTGTTTTCTGCCTGCTGTGCCCAGAGGAGCAAGACTTGGCACTGAACTGGGGAATGTGCACTATGGCTGGGCACGCTGTGGGTACACTGTGTGAACCATTTTGCATTTGGTCTCTTAAGAACCAAATAYAAATACCCAGGMACCTTATTTTCTTTCTCTTTTCTATGTGYTGAMTCACCTGAGATGAGGCACAGGCTGCATGCACACACTCTCAAGGGTTCCAGATGAGAGTGGTGGGCATGCTTGGTGGCTGTTCAGAATCAAAGCATCTGCAGAAATCTACAGAGCATCTATCTACCTGTTGTTAGTTCTGTTTTATGACCCAAAGGAGATTTACAAAGATGGAGACAGACYTTGCTCAGAGGTGCCCAGTGAAAGTATAGGAGGCAATAGACACAGGCTGCAGGGTTGCAGCAAGGGAAATGATTAGAAGATGTATAAATTAAAATCCCAAGCCCCAACACAATCAGTGCGGGTGGTCAAACAMTAGGGCCATGAGTAACCAGATCAAACTCTGAAGGTGGCCCARCTTTTAGCAGGAGATTGGACTAGAGACCTCCAGAGGCTTTCTGACCCTTATTTTTCTTTGATTCTCAAGATCTAATAAATGACCAACTATAATTGCTGTTGGAATTGCTGACCTATATGGCATYTCCCAGTCCTTCAAGTCTTGCCACTTCCTAGATGATTAATGCCTTGTTAAATCACACTATGCAGAAGGAACAATCATCCCTCCAAGTGCATGGACTACCACTGGACTGGATGCTCTGAATGGCTTTTAGGAAAGGCAGAGAAATAATGTGGAACATTTCTAACAGTCCCAATGCAACCCCTTCCCTCGCCTACACTAGGGGCAAGAGCCAGCACTGGATGCCATCCCAATACTAAAACTGGTATTAAACAATGGAACTAAAACAATGACAGTATTTTTACACAGCTTGCATGAGTGAAGCTACAAATTCCCAAGTCTTTCGTCCTGCAGTTTAAAGACAAAACAAACATAACAAAAAAAAATTCCTCCTTGGAAATGTAATTTCCTCCACTGAACAAACCAGCGAGCTAAATTCTAGGAGCTGAGTTATGCAGGAGGTCAGGGTGGAGGTTGTGAGAGGTCCCTTTTTGACCTTAGACTCTATGGAAATCACAACTCCAGAGAAGTCAATGGCAGTTTTGTCCCTGTGATTTCAGTGGGGCCATGGTTTCCGGGCATGGATTTGTGTTCTGCCTCAAGCCAACCCTGCTCCCATCAATCATACCTCTGTCAAACTAGTTAGAGTGAAGGAGGAAGGACTTGGTCCAGGCAGAACAGCACCATCTTAGCTCAAACAAATGGGCCCTTGTTTCAGGGGCAGATTTACCAAGAGATTTCCGTGGGCTGTCACCTGTGAATTAGTGTGACCCACTGCTGAGGCTGCCCCTGGGTCATGAGATGGGGATGCTGCTGCACCATAACTTAGTCCTCCATCCTGCCACACTTCCATTCATTCCTTTATTTTTATTAGTTTGGGATATTTTTTTTCCTTCACTTCTCAAAACAAGAAAAAAAAAAAAAAAAAGAAAATATTTCCTGTGTGATTTGATGTGGGAAAAGCCCTACCAATGATATTCCCAGAGGCTTGCTGTCCTGCCTTCCTTCATGGAATGAGAGAATGGCTTGGCTAAGTGGGACTTTCAGTGGTCTGTCAGCAATCCCAGCTCACTATCTAATTACTTCTTCGCCTCAGGCTTCAGGCCTCTTTTTTTTGCCAAATGGACAAACAATTTCTGGTCCAATCTGAGATCCCTTTTGCTGTGTGCTGTTCTTGTGGGACCACACCACCCCAGCAAACATTTCTGTCTTGACCGAACACAAATTGCATCTAGGTCTATATAATAACCACTCTGCCTTCATTTCCATTATGGAAACACAATTCCCTTTTAAATTTTGAAGTGGCTTATTGGCTCAGAGAGACAGCAGAGCATCAGATCACAGAGGGAAGAGCTGCTATTTAGACAAAGCTYTATTTGTCTAAATAATGCAACTTGATATTTGTGTCTGTAAATGTACACAGACTGAGAGATTAGACTGACTTTATATACAACCAAATCCACTTTCACTGCACATATATATCTGGTAGCTGCTGTTAGATTGTGCATTGCTGTCACCACGCTGTKTCTGTCTAAATCAACAGGTCTACAAAGAACCCTTTTTTCCTAATTGATTTAAGTTAAACTTTCTCCCTTTTATTCTCTGAAAGGACATCAAAGTGACTGAATCTTTCTGCATTGAAGAGCTCTCCCTTTTGGCACAATGTACCATGCATTAGATAAAGGATGCCCAGTCTGTGAATCAGCTRTGACACCCCAGGAGGATTTATGCTGCCCACAAACCATTACTGCTACTCTCTCCTAAGGATCCTCATGTCTCCTCCAATGGCTTGGCTCCAGTACCTCTGTCTGTATTTTGGAACCAAAATACAGGAATCACCATTCCCATCCCCCCATRCTGCTGTGGCAATGCACAATAGGTTGTGTGACTGAAAATATTCCTGTGATGCTGGGTGTCTGCATAGGGGGTGCCATGGCAGCAGCAATCCCACTCTCATGGTGAAGGCTGCAGTGAACCTTCTGAGCCTCCTGCCCAAACCCTGACTAAAGGTACCTCACAGCCACAACCACCAAATAATGGGACCCCTGCCTGGCTTCCTCTGATGATAAAAGTGCCCTGGCTTTTGGAGCAGCCCTGGTGAGCTAAGAGACAGCATCTGAGCAGGGTGGGGTGTGGAGGAGCCTGCTACCACTTCAGAGCCAAGCATAAGTGCTCAAGGAGGTTTCAATCTCTCTCCAGATCTCCACCCTAACTCCAGGGCTCTGAGGTCCAATTTGTTTCACTTTGCGCTGTTGGAGTGATTAGTCTTTGCATCTCGCTGAAGTTCCCTCTGTGTGCTGCAGAATCATTTAAGACTTGGCTGCTGCTTTTACACAGAATTACTCTTTAAGACCTGAATATGACAAAGGACTTAGAGAAGGGAGTTTTATTTTGATGGGACTACTCCTATATTTAATGGTAGCCATGTGCTTGACTTGGCTAGATCATGGGATGTCATGCTCTAGCCTTTCTGAATGTGAATTCTTACAGAAAACCCTAAGAACTATATGTCTAATGATATGACCACACTACACTTAACCACCAGAATAGTGCTGGTTTCTTCATACAGCAGCAGTGCCTTAGACTATGTATTAATGTTTGCAAACATTGTAGTAGATAAAACTATGTACCTACAAAATGGAAATTGAGTATGACTATTGCATGATTCTAAAAAGTTCATTTACCTAGACAATCTATTCACCTGTCTGAAATCAGCCCTGTTAGGGAGACACACTAAAGCAAATTTTTAYCAGCTTTTATGAGGAGGAAAAAGTGGTGATGATGACCTTATACCTAACTGTTAATTCATCCTGGTTCAACCACGACAAATTCCATGCAGTTGAACTCCTTCCAACTTGTTCTGAGCTGTGAAGCTCTTGTCTCACTCCACAAAGTTACTGTGTAGGTTAATGGCTGTTTCTTTTTCTGGCTGCAGTGATTCATGCAGTTTGTATCCACATCCAGCTCCTACAGCTTTGCTGTAGGATACTGATTGTGGCTCAGATGATGAATGGGATTGGGAACTGACTGAGATTAAGAATGACCACTTTTTATGGCTGGTTGGTGCTGAGCCAGTCTGATCCCTTCTCTGGAGCAGTTTCCTTCCCAACTGCACAACTATACCAGGATGGCTGAGGAAGGGGCCCAGAGGAGGAAGTGAGCAGTGGGGGCAGGGTTGTGATGGGGGAAGAGAGTGCTGAAGGCCACTTGAGCTGATAGTGCTGCCAAAAGAAATGTTCACTGAATCACAGCCAAATCCTGGGGAAGTTCTCAGTGTCAGGGACATAATTCTGCTTTCCAGCCCAGTGTGCTTTGATGTCATTTATTCAGYTCCCAGTGTGTTTGGCAGCTCTTTGGCACAGTGGTAAGGCTTGGAGCARTAGGTGCTGAAAGGGGAAGTACCTGGTGCTGGATGGTAGAAACCCCAAACTGAGGGCAAACAGCAGAAAAAAAGGTGCTGGTGAGAATGTCTAATGGGGATGGAATAGGGCATTTCAGCAGGGGAAGACTTTAATCTGTGTCTGCTCTTCAGTGGTTGCAGGTCTGGTATTACATTTTAAGGAAAGAAATTGCATAAGCAACCTCTCTCTATGAGAAGTAACAGCATGGTGAGGAACCTTGCTTTGTGTATGTCTCCCTCCTCCCCTGCTSCACATGTCCAAATACTAAACCAAGACTGAATTACTGCACTATAAAATGAGTTGAACCCACTGTGACCTGAAGAACTGGTTCAGTTTACAGCCAAGTCCATAACCCAAGAAGCACGAAGGATCAGCAAGGGGAAGAGAAATGAAAGCACAGAGCAGAAGGAGTCAGCAGGTAGTCCTTAACAGCCTGCTAATCACAGTGAATAATTTATTACAGCAATGCCACTGAGACTCCACCAGCTTTTAAGCCAGTATTTCCTGGAAATGGTTTCTGCTCGTTTTTTATTGTTTGTAAATCTGAAATCCTCTATCCCTGTCCGCAAAGCAAAGGTGTTCGTAAAGGTCCTAGGAAATGACAAGGAGCCCAATGAAACATGAGTCCAATACATTTTCTTCTCACTTGATTCTGGATGCCTTAGAGAAAGTCCAGCCCATTCTGAATCCACCCTGTGGCTCAGCAGCATGCCAGGGAGAGGAGTGAGACACATGCTCCACACCTCTGACAACAGAAACCAACTTGGTGTCAAATCAAACACCCTCCTTGAGCATGAGGATTTATAACCCCTCCTAAAATCCTCTTTGAAAAYGACCAACTCAATGTTAAGACCTTGGATGAAAGGTCTCACTTTTAGCACTATCTTCAATCCTTCTGAACTCTTGGCTTCTATTRTATCATGTGGCAAGGAGCAAGTGAATTGGGCTCCCTGTAACTAATTTGAATCTTGTGTTTCTTTTGACTTTTTGACTCTCCTGGTGTTCTATGATCAGCTAGGACAGAGAGCAATTTGTCAACTTCCTCCTCCCCATCATTCACTACTTTCTGTACATTTCACATCAATCCTTAYTTTATGTTTTTTTAAGTTCCTGGTCTGTCATTCCTTCACCACAGGAAGCACAAGTTTAACCACTCCATCAATGCAATTACTGACTTGACAATGCTTCATTATGCCCTAAAGAAGAGAGGATCTATTTGTTCTGCAATAAAGCAGCTCTTAATTAGGTTATTGCTCCTCCTGTGTAAATATCTCATTTTGCCTCTGGAATTGGGAAAGTTCACTTTATCTCTTGTTGTTTGGAAAAGGCCAAGTGGCACTGGACAGCAATCTTTCACTTTCAGGACACAATTAAYGTGCTGATTACTTTGCTCATGCTTTCATCAAGCAGGTGATTTTTCTCTGATCAGACAYTTAAAACTACTGAATTCACTTGTGCTCTGCATTGCTTGGCAGGATGGGTCTAACTCACCTCTTGTTTTGCAAGTTCAAATGGGAAGTCAACCTGTTAATTTTGCTTTGGATTCATGATGACACTACAAACTAAAAATTAAATTCTTTGTCATGAGAACCCAAAGACTRTTGTGGAGGCAAGGGACAGAGCATTCTCACAGCATGCTTCATTTAATCTCAGAGGAAGGGTAATGCTGAGAAGAAATGRCAGAAACTGATGGCTGTCACAAGGAAATTTTTTGTCAAGTTACATTCRTGGCTGAATTTTGTGATGCCTCACATTTTATCTTATTTCTAAAAACCTTTATTCATTTGGGTTCTCTTCAGTAACCAGATAATGTRAGCAGTGATAATGTTTATGAGTCTGAGAAAAAAGGCTTGCTTTAAATTTCATTGCCACTAGCTTTCTATGAAGAAAATGAGATAACACTATATAGACATRTCTCTTACAAAGCAACTAAACATTACCAGAACTCTCCTTTAAGGTAWTTTTATTTTTGGTGATAAGTTAAACATTTTCTCTGTCTTTTTATCTGCCATATGGAAGTCCTTTGGCTGACTTTGTTAATCATTCACTCTTCAGCTTGGAGTTAATTGTTTACTAACTGTTAAGCTGTGTGCACTAAAAAAATGCCTTTGGGCTCTTAAATCAGTGGGAATATCTCACTAGAACAACAGAGATATGCCTAGTGCTGCTACTTGGGTGTGCAGATCTCACAGCTCCAGGCTACCCTGCTGTTTGTGAACAGGTCTCTGGGGATGGATTGGAGTCACATCCCTGTGTGCTGGTTAAAATGGACACACACCACTCACAGTCAAATTCTGCAAGGGCTGCTGCAGTGCCTTGGCTTTCTTTCCAGTTGCTCTGAAATTTGAACAAAAAACCCTCTGATGACCCTTCTCTGAAAAGGATTGGTTTGGTCTTTTCACAAGACAGCATTTGTAGAAGCTAAGTTTAACATAGAGGGAAATGGATTCTGTCCATCCTGGAAGCTGTGAGATGCTTCTACACAAATGACACTGGTTCTGCAAGCCCAACTTCCAGAATCCCTCACTATATGGCTGGCAGGACAGTGGCTACCTTTCAACACTTGATACTCCCTTCTTCTTGTTCAGGTGGAGCATTGCATTTTGTGTAGTACACCAACACTTTTGCAATTATTTCACACCCAAGAATGAACAGCTAGCAGATTATAACTCATAGGGACCAAATTTGCACTAGAACAGGCAACATTCAAGAGGAAGCCTTTGACAGGGCTTGCTGAGTCTGTGAGCTAGGCCTCAACACACAGAAGAAAAAGGATGACCCTCAAAGTGATGGCTTTGGGTGGATTCAGGGCTTCTACAAAATTCAAGCACAGGCAGCAAGGAACATAAAAATAGAAACACAGAGACACATTAGTCTCTGCAGTCTAGGTRCAACTGCATTCCAGTTTAATAGCCCTGCATTCCCACCTGAACCACGCAGCACTAGGTGCCAGACGCCCATCTCAGCCTCATCCCCAGTAATGCTGGAGAACTCGATGCCTGAGTGAGAACAGTGCAAGCAGGGTGAGGTTCTGGCCCTGCCTCAGCCTCAATTCCCCTCTCCAGTCTCCTCTAACTTGCTGACAAACCTGGTTAGTTTTCTAGAGACACATGGCTGATTTACTCCAGCAATTTAATGAAATCATGGTTTTGAGTGACTGCTAATGGGATCACCCGAGATAGGTTCAGCTGCTACGTGTGCGTTACAGTTTTACTCGCCAGCACAAGAAACATGGGACTCTATCTAGGATGACATGTAGGAAAACATTACAATCTCCCTCATAAGACAAGCAAGGTTTTTGTATGCACTTAATATACGTGTCTTGATTTCRGCTTGTTTCTTGCTAAAATTTTCTGCTTGTGTTTTTTTCCCAGAGAGACCTATTTTTCCAYTGTAAGTTTTCAATTTGTTTCTGGCATCGGCAGCGTGCAGGAACAAAATATTAAAGATCAGCAAAGCCATACTCTCTTTCCCCCTCCCCCACTAATTTCACCTTGCAGAAAGTTCAGTAAGGTTTACCCCYCCTGTTTGCACAGCAAAGACTTGAACCAGCTCATGCTGGTGCAGTGAAATGAATCAGATACTGTGGCAGGCTGCTCCCAGATACCAGGGTTATCGAGTGCAATTTTACAATCTAATTAGCACAGGATTAAACACTACGCCTTGCTGAGGCAGTTGATCTACTCTTGCCAGAGGGGTTTTACCACCTGTGTAGGGTAAGAAGTCTTTTTACTTGCTCCACAGAAGGTAAAATCACTCCATGGAGAAATAAGCCTCAGACATGCTGTCCCAAGTCCCATCCCTGATTTAGGTGGTTCATTTTGGAATAGCTCTGCCAACAGATGGGGTTTGCAAGCATCATGGAGCAGAGAAATGCTCATCTAGGCTGTCTTGTCACTGCTGTGGTCTCTAGATAGTGGCAATGGACAGATCTGAGCCCGGAAATTCCTGCTTTCCCTTCCCACCCAACCTTCCCCTCACAGAAAAATGACCACTTCTGCCACAGTTCTTAGTGGTTTATCCATAAGGCAGCACCATTGTTTTGGGTTGCTGGATTTCAAACATGATTTGCTGAGACCAAAAAAAACCTAATTCCCTATAAAGAAAAAACCAGCATCCTATTTTTTTAGGGTTACACCTGGAGAAAAAGGATCAGAGGTGCCTAAAGCCCCTGCTTTGAGGTGCAGTGTGAGTGCTAGAGGTAGGCTAGTGGGGACACAGAGAGRCTGGCAAAGATTTTATCAAGCTCTAAAACCAATGTAGATCACCCTGAGCAGCTGAGAAGAGAAAGTAGAGAAGCTGAGAAAGGAGGCTTGACCCTTCTGGTGGAAATGTGTCTCCTCCTGTGCAGTCAGAGCACCTGATCTCTCCTCTTCTTCTGATGCTCTCCACCAATCCTCTCACCCCAAGAGGGCTGACAGTAATTGCTATAACGTGTGAAAAGCTGAGTCCTGTCATGGCAGGGCACTAATGTCTTCCAAAGAAATGTCTGTATTCCTAAGACTGACTTCTGAAGGCAYCTTTTAAGTACATGTCTTCCCTGGGGGGGTTGGCACCACTGGAAATATGTGGGTGCAAACACCTAGCCTGGGCATGTCTTCAACTACCATGGGTGAGGATGGCTTGCCCTGCAGGTAATGATTGATCCCAAATAGATGTGTCTTTTAGTTTTTGTGAMGACCTCCTTACTCTCTGTCAGGTCCTTTCTTTTAATGAATAAAAGTCCCATTAATAGCCTKCAGTAAATAAAAGGCTAATTGATGCACCTGTTGTCTCTTGCTGCCTCCTTAGCAGTTCMGTTTTCTATCAAAACCTTGATTCAAGTTCATTTTAATAGAAGATGCTCTCTGTGAGCACCAGGCAGTGTCCAACTTGAATGTGCCCAGAGGAGGTGAAAGAAGAATTGGTACAAAGACAATGCAAAGAGAAACACAGTACATTATTCACTGTGGAAGCTTTTGCATCCACAGAAGAGCTGCCTAGTTGCTCCAAACCATCCAGTTCTGCAGCCTGCAAGTCAGCCTAAAGCCTTGCCTCCCAGTGTCTCCAGAGGTCTGCAGTGCAACAAACACTGTTGCTACCAGGCTGTACATTCCCAGCTGGAGGGCATGTGCCCAGGGATGAAGTTTTTTATACCAGATGGCATCCCAGGTGGGAAAATCAGAACACATAGGTCCCCCTCACAGGCTGAGCTCAATAAGCAAAACTTCCCATGCCTTTTTTTCAGGCATGTGTTGAAAGTCATCTTTCCCTGCTACCTTGAYATTAACTCTTCAGTGAGGAAAATTGTTGCTTATCAAATGTAATGCTGGWCCTGAGAAAATCATGCCATTTTCTTTTGTAATTAATGGAAGCAGTTCTCCTGTCTCTTCATCCCTTTCTCTCTYAGATCATTTATGGATTGACAACACAATATCAAGGGTTGGCTGAGCACACCCAATCCACCATTGCCAGTGAACAGAAGGCCTCCACCTGAGAGCATCAGTCTTTGAGTTTCCATCTATATCTTTTAATCACACAAAAAAGAAACATAAATTACAAAATTAAGTGACACGTATTTCCTCCAAACCCCATAATTTTTCACAAATTAGGAGCTACTTTTCTCCATTAATTCTTTGCAGACATTGAGACAAGTTTGGGAGAAAAGGAGCATCCTTCAAAAATCACAAGTCAGTGCCAGCATTTGGTACATCACACCCTTGACTCAAGCTATGACATGTGTGGCAAGCCCAGACCTTGGTAGAAAAGTAAACACTTACCTTTCTTGGCTTCACTTTGTCATGGTAGTCATATTGAAAAATCCCCTTGTAGCTAAGTCCTAACCACCACGGAATTCCCTGCTTGTCCTGAAAGAGAAAACAGAGGGAATTACATTGAATWCGATGGGGAAATGCTGGAGATTTCCTGTGTTGTTGTTCAAGATTTGTTTCTAAGTAATATATTTGAATGGGTGTTGTTAAATTTCCCCCAGCTGAGTTCCCACAAGTCACAAAGCTCCATAGTGTTTAGAAGAGATCTGTTTCACTTTTGGCCATGACATATAAAACAATTTAAAATACATCACATGTGATCAAGTTACTCAAAATGCTGTTGGGGAGGTGAGGAGGTTTGACATGGGTCCCTTGTGTAGCGGTGCATCCTCTTTCTCTTCCCTGTAAATTATTCAGTCTGAACACTCAGAGATTGGAGAGGAAGGAAAGTGAATCACCCAGCTGACTTGAATTATGTGGAGGGATTTTAGCATTAGTCTTGAAAATGCAGCAGTAATGGGATCTGAGAGCCACCAAGTGATAAGGTCTGACAGGCTTGGACCCAACTGCTTTGTGTCTGAGTGTGCAATAAAATGTCCTTATGGAGTAATGGCTGATATCTGATCCCAGTCTCTGCAATTTACTGAGCTGAAGTCCTCAATGAAATTACATCTCTTCTGTTAATGTGATAGAGAATGGCAGGGTAAAACACAGCAAACCCAAAACCCCCACATCAGGCAGAAGCAAACCCTATTATGTGCAATATTTGCTGCCTCATTGCTGCTCACTGCTGCTTATTGACCATGGGGAGCTCACTGGAATAGCTCTAAAGTCTTTGCAGGATTGAACATCCAGCCCAATCCACTAGATTTTTCTTGATCTACCGCAGTCCAAGAGATCTGGATGCAAAGGGTGCTGGAGAGATCCTGTCCTCTGAGAAAAKATGAGGCTAATGCTCTTTGTGAAACAATAATAACTTTATTATCACATCCTATTAGCAGGAATAGAGTAGAAACACATTTCCTGAGACAGGTACAGTCAGATATTTGTGTTTTTATAGTACCCCATGTGTGCAAGACATTACAAATGTATGAAAAACCRTATGATCTGTGCACAGAGATAATGATGAAACACATCAAAACTTCAGGGGTGATAAATGAGGGAATATGCTCTGGGGAATGTGGCTCTAGCTTTCTTTCTATGTTTATTGATTTTTTTACAAAACAAAAAAACCCCAAACCTACACAGCTGGTCAGGGAAGTAATAATAATAATAATAATATGAGGCTGTAAATTTTGGTGATAAATTAGACAAAAGAAATGAGGGACTTCATGAAAGCTGCATGAAATCCACAGAGAAGTGGAGAGCACTTTGGGGATGAGAATGTGTTACCTATCTCTAGAGTAAAGACTGTTCTGTCATTAAAAAGATGTGCAGTCTCTTTATCCATACATATCTCATGTCAGGGGAGCTGCAGCATGCAGGTCATGGCTGGCCCTAGATGGATGTTCATGGATCTGCCATCTG
Source organism: Alauda arvensis (assembly GCA_902810485.1). NCBI lineage: Eukaryota > Metazoa > Chordata > Aves > Passeriformes > Alaudidae > Alauda > Alauda arvensis. Next base: position 281,197 of record CADDXX010000638.1, read on the forward strand.
GGAAAGATCTGACCTCCTGGAGCTCCAAAAAGGATTGTCTGCCAGAGATGTGTCTGGCTTGTCCCTTTGCTGGTGSTTCAGTGGCATTGCCATGCTGCTGACTGAACTGAACACTCCAGCACAACAGGACTGCAAGAGTTTTATCTCCAAGAACAGGGTTTTCCTCTTTGGAACTGTATTTACTAAACATGCACACACAGCTGAAATAAGTTTATCCTCCCTCAGGAAGTGAAAGGAGACTTTAGAAGCAGTGTATTGTATTCTGAGAGCAGGATGGCTGTTTGTACCTCTCTCCCTCCCTCTCCAACAAGGGTTTAATTCAGTGAAGGACCCTTCTTGTAGCACGTACCTTGACTGCGTAATAATGCACTCCATATGTTGGGAGGGATTCTACAATGCTCATGTAACTGCAAAACAACACAGAAGAGAATAACACATCTGAGAAGCTGAGAGGATGATCTGAAAAAAAAACTTTGATACATAAATAATTATGCCAAGAAATACTTAGAAATGAAGCATTGCATGAGATGGGAGGCATAGTTACACGTTGGATTCACAGTCCTGTATAAATACTTCCTAATAAAACAAAGGTCACAAAGAAATCAWTCTTATTTCACTTACTTCACAATTGCTTGACCTCTTGTCTGACCATTTAGTTTCTTGTAATGTTCAATGACTCGATCCTCACTGGAAAGGAAAAAAAAATTGATGTTTTATATAATGCCATTGTCATGACYAAAAATCCTGTCAAAAGCTGAAGAGATACTTCTGTTAACACAGCTACTGACTGATGGAATCAAAAGATGCCAAGCAAAATCATTACTGAGGGGATTTGGTGCAGATCAGGGTAAACAAAGGGACAGTCACAGACTGAGAATAAAAATGGTTTTCTAAGAGCTGGGTCTCTGGAAGAACCCTTTTTCCTCACAAACATGGTACCTACTTGTACAGACTTTTCCCTCTCTGCATTCCTTTCCTTATCTACAAATGATGTCCACAATACTACACTGAGGGCAAACAGATTTGTGTTGGAGCTGCTCAAGATCTGCTTTGTCCTAACTGCTGTAACTTCTTTCCAAGCCCATCATATCCTCTGAAAGATGGGCAGAGCTATCAGAAATTGATGGCCAGTCATAGCCCTAAGACTGACAGATTCCTCCTCACTGCAACTGCATAACTCAGCTGCAGTATTGGAAGTACTCCGGAGAAATCTCTGTCAGCAGGGAGCTGAATTCCTCTGTACACAGAGGCAACAATAACAGCASTGACAGGGGATATTTCCAGAGCACTCAAACCTGAGTTTCTTTACTCTTAAAGTACTCATGTGCCTTTGCTTACTTTTGGGTTATACTAACTTGCATTCCCCCAGGCAACACCTGGCTATGCACTGGGAGYTGACATGAGCCAAGGCCCATTTCCAACAGCTCTTTGGAGACTAAGATCATTCTGTGTTTTAGGAAGACATGAACCATGCCATCATGTGTTCCAAGGTGAACMACWGAGGCTGTTCCACACCAGRGGGCCTCTGTGTCAGACAACAGTTYTGAGTGTGTGCCAATAAGCAGCAGAGATGGAGCATCCAAGAGAGATCAGCGTGATCCAAGTGACAGACTGAGAGACACGTGTAAGTTCACTTTAAAGAGTTTCACTCATTCTTCTCCAGTGAAAGGGCAGCAGAGCTGTTTGATGCATACAATCAGCTGAGATAGCAAGGTCACGGCATAGCAAAGTATAAGCCAAGGATCCAGTGTAATGCACCCAGGACCTGCTCTGTTTTGTGGTCTACAGATGTTAAGCTACACCAGCATGGCAGAACACTGAAGTCCTCAGCTTTAAAACCAATTTCTTGCTTTTATTTTGTATTTTATTTTTGATTCCCAAAGACAGGGAATCTGTTGAGTCCCCTGGAGATACTGTACAGAAATTGCTAGACCAAGAGGAGGGAAACCTGAACTACCTTCATGCCACATTATTGCCCTCCCCACCTGGTCCTACGTGAGCTTCCATCCATGTCTATCCCACGCCACCATGCTGCGTCTGGTTTAGGGCAATGTGAACTGGCATTCCTCCCTYCCTGCATTTCCTGGATCCAGCAGGGCACCCCAATGGGGCCTTTCAGTTGTCCAGCATGTGGTGATCCTTCCCCAGGCAGAACTGAAGCCAGYTGTATTGCTGGGCAGAGTGAAGGAGCAGTGGGATGATGTGGTAGATGACCTCACCATGACTGCTCAGAGATGCCCATGGGSGTTTTTGTGGATGACTGCAAAGCATTTCACCAGCCTGGCTTAACATGACTGCATCTTCTCATTGYTGCCTTCCCCATTTGCACCTCTGTGCCAGAGAGGATGGAGCCTCTTTTAGAAAGAGAGCTAGAATCTCCTGAGCTAAAACATCTTTTAGAAAAAACAGGCAAAGGGAAGCTGAGGATTGTGCAGCACTAATAATGAAGAGAGAAAGGAGAACCAGAAACATCAGTGAAGGCAGCAAAGAGCAGTTCAGAGACAGTCTGTAAGTAGAGCCAGCTTTTCCCTCACAAGCCTGTTGTTTGTCTGAGAATAACTACTTTCCTTACCAAGTGGCTTCCCCCATTCATTCTACAAAAATAAAAGAGTCCTTTTTGGGGCTGTCCCATCAGCAGGCCACAGCAGGAASAGGGTGCTGACTGAACCAATGACACATTACATGAGTAAAGGAATGGTCCAGCTCTCCCATCAAATCCCTCAGAATCATTTAATGCTTATAAAATGATCTGTAAGCTCTAAATTCTACAGCTATGAAACCATATTCAGCACACTGATCCAAGCAAGTACCACAGATGTTATGGGTGTGCACATGAAGGCAGAATCCAGGTCTCTTGCCATGATTATCATAAACAGGATTACTTTTGGAGCAATAACTGAATTACATGAGTGTTCAGTATTGGAAGATCTCCAAAAAACATCATTCTTAATAAAAAAGATAGACAGAGAGGGCTTACAGCCCTTTGAAATTACCTCTTAAAACCATGATTACATGTGGATGCAATTCCTCTGTCTCAGACAGGAACAAACCAGGAGTGACTTCTCAGAAAATAATGGAGTTTCTCCAGTGRAAAACACTCCTGGCTTTATTTTCCACTCTGTGCAGTTTATTGCACAGATCAAGCTCTCATATTGCTGCCATCCAAGGAAAGGACAGATGTACCTGGACATGCTTAATGTCCAGGTACATTACTTAATGTGATCCTGGATGTGCTCTGCTTTCTTACAAATGGTTATTACAAAATAATTGATATGTTCCCAGACCATACTCCTTGGGTAGGGAAGCCAACTGATGGCCCATTTCCTTCAAAATGAAAGATCAGATGTCAGGGAGCCCTCCTGAACAGCAGGGCAGACTTGTGTTTGTAACCCAKGCTAGAAATATGGYATAGTCCATATGYTATACCTCTGTTGCTCTCTTAGGGYACTGATGATTTTTCTTAGTAAAATGTTTTGTGGTCTACAGATGTTAAGCACCAGGTAAATATCATCTTTGTTTCTTCTTTCATTTGGACAAAAACTATAAAGCCTGAATTGTCAATCAAGCCATATTTAAGAGTGGGATCTATGGCCTTTCACCTTCTTTCCGTACTGGCCTTGTCACTGGGGAAAGAAACATGTACAGCAGAGCACAATTCATGCAATCTATTTTGGAGAGATTCCTTGGGAGGAGGTTACTGCTGCTCCTCTCTGCTAACAGCAAAGGGAGCTGAGGGCACGTAGCTCAGATAGCAATGTCCACACTGGAAAAACATTTATGGTCAGAACAATCTGTGTGTTAGTCCCTCCTCTAATAATTCCCTGAATTTCATTTTCCTTCCCACTGCCCTTGCAAGAAGGATCATCCAGCACAGAGGTTGCTTTCTGCTCTGGGTTGGAGGGTTAAGCCCAGCCAGGGAAATGGCCATGCCAGGGAAAACAAGCAAAATCATTCACGGGTCAGAAGGAGCATTAGCAGAGCCTACAAACATGCTCCCCTATCATTGCAGCTGTTCATCTCAAGGCAGCTGCCATGCTGCTACTGACAGCTGGGAGAGTGCTGGGACACTGCTGGGACCACCAGCTGACATCTCCTCTCCCCCCTGCTCTGCCTTGTGGTTGTGTTGGGGCCACAGAAACTCATTCACAGGGCAGGGCTGACAGAGGATGCCTAACTAATGTGGAGACAGAGACACAGAGGCTGCTGAAGCACTGCTGTCTGTCTGCCAGCTCATAAAACATTCCCCCCAAAGCTGCAGAAATTAATACATGGATGATATCCTGCAGCAGACAACTCTGATAAAGATCTTTAGAAGCAACAAGAAATCCCTCCTGTCCCAGCAGCTTATAGAACTGGACAGCAGACAACTTGCAAGCAAATGCAGGCCTTGAGTTTCTCATCATCAGATCCAGATTTYCCAAGTTGTTCCCTCCCTCTCCTCYCAGCACACTGAGCTGTTTTAAATAGCTGTCCACTCATTGCTGTTCCTTAGTGTTATTATGTTTCTAGSCTGACTTTTCCATTTTGATTATGTTATTGAACAAATAATGTCTTTTTTGGCAGTGAAATGCTGTCCCTCTGAAGCCACCAGCACCTCTTAGGCCAAGGGACCAAGAGCTGGACCAGGGCCTCAGGTCTGTGTTGAATCAGAGAAAATCACTAAATAGTGATTTTCAGCTGACATTTTCAGAGSTGGGTTTTCTGGCAACATTGATGCTTTGGGTTGCTAAAAACAAGCTCACATTCAAGTCTCTCTTCCCCCAGTCTGTTGAAAATCCCAATCTAGCATTCACTTTGTGTTGTTGCACCTCATATTGGCCTTATTACTGACAACTGAGTACTGGGCTGGCTTGTTGGGGAGGATCTGAAATGAGATAAAATGCAATGACAAGTGTCTGGAAAGGAGCACTGTGAATWAACACATTTCTAAAGGTCCTCTCCAGTCTCTGTGATTGGTTTTGTGTYTTGTTTCCATGCCTGGCCAAGAGAAATCAAAACTCAGGGCCTCAATTCCTGGACTGTGTGGGAGGACCAGAAGCTCAGCTTTCATTTAAAAGAAAAAGAAACACAAACAAACCCACCAAAAAGTCCCTTCTTTCTTCACCAGTAATCAGAGTTGCCAAAAGATGCTTGAGAACAAGATGTGCAACTGATTATTCTGAACCTGGAGAAAGCTGCAAGAGATTGCAGGAAGGGAAATGCCTACACCAAGGATATGGAAGCAGGAGAGTCTGTGAAGGTGGAATCAGAGGCACAAACTGTGCTGATGTAAGAATCCAAGACTTATCCCACAGGTCTTACTACATTTGGTAGGTGCAACAACTGATGCTTTTTAATGGTTTGGGATGGAAATGTATTTTTAATGAAGATATTTTACAGCATTTTGSCAAAGTTATCACAGTATTTACTTGATTATCCATTTCATTATCTCTTAATCCATTTCAGTGAATAAAAAGATAGTACAATGTTCTTTTGTTTTTCTGTTTTAAACTAACTAGAGCCATTACCCATCCCACCTTTAATGTTTTAAAAGTTTCTTTCCAGGATTGGATATTCACTTGTGACTGCTTGTGYTAATGCTGAAGAAATGCAGAATAAAACTTACTGCTCACAGAAAAGGTTTGGATGAAATCTGCATCTGGTACATARTCTGCATGTGATGTGAAGAAGTATCAGAGAACACAGTTTTAAAAATCTGCTCCCTCAGATCACTGAAGTTTGATCTGTACTTTTGAGGCTTTTTGTCTGATTTACCAACAGACACTTCCTGAGACCATTAAGGCTTTCAGAGGGTGTTTAGAGAAAAGCCATCATTAAAAAATAATGAACTACTAATGTTAAAGAGGTCTCTGAGACCTGATTACTGACATGAAATCACAAGGGAGTCACAGGACTGKAGCGTCTGATTTTATTACTCCATTGGCAACACCACCTTCCCCAACCTGTGACCTGCTCTCAGTCACATGAGACCCCCCACAAAATTAAGCACAGCTGCAAGTGCTGCACCTTGTGTGTAAATGCAAACTCATTGGCAAAACTCATATTCTGAGCACGAGGATTTTACATGGCTCTTCTCTCTATGTGGCACTTTATTAAGACCTGAGGTCATGTTGYTGCTGAAGGGTCAGATTTGCCTTCCCTGTCAATGCCTACTTGTTCTCACCACTCCTCYTGAGATGGCTTTCAGCCTGAGCTCCCAGCCTGTCAATCAGCCAGGCCACCTGGGAATGTACTGCTTTTCAGTGTGTGGAGTAGTTTTTGGGAAAAAGATGCTCCTCAGAGGGAGGCCATTCTTATTCAATGTAATGGCAGCCTACATTTATCATTTTTCATGAAGATTTGATTTGGTTCTTAGAGAGAAACATCAGGAGATTGTGATGATCYACAGTTACTGTGTAAGTGATCCTAATTTCATCTGGGGACTCTGAATCTCTGAATCAGCTGAATCTCTCCTTATAGTCTCAGGAAGTGATTAGGAGACCTCATAAGGAGTTTGCCTATGACTTGACATTAGGTACAGTTAATTCCACTGTTCTGGCCATGCTAGGAGAAGAGGATGACCATTTTGGCAAAAAGAAGTGAGAACATAGCCTACWAACTGATTTGTTTCCCCTTGCCATCCTCAAATTACCAAAATGCAGAAATTAAAAGAGTAGCAGATAAAGAGGAGTTCAATCCAACCCCCAGGCTTCCAGTGTAATGCTTTAAAGGCAAACATGAAAGAGGAACAAGCAGAAAATAGAGTGAAAGTATCTCCCCTTTAATAAATAGTCTTTCCAATTTGCACAGATTAAAGGGGTATGCAGGGTGGCACAAAGAATCTCTGTGTGTGGCATGGAAAATCTAAATGTGACCCTACTCCTACCCTGGGCTTATTTTTCAGAGCAATAAAGACAGAGCAAACAAGCATCCACYTCCAAACACTGAGTTCATATAAAAGGAGATGAGTTCAGCTGTGCCATACAGAGAGGACTTGCAAGATGAAACTGAATCACTCAACACAGGGCAGTGCAAAACATTGACATTTCCAACTGAGAAAACTCTTTCAMAAATGCAAAGTGCTGTGAAAGTATGTGCCACATTATGCCTCTTGATTTCATTGGGACATTTGTACACTTAGAGTGGATTTTTGAGCAGGCATTTGGCAGATGGGGAAACTGAGGCCCAAGATGGTAGCTCTACTTCTGTTAAGTCATGCAATGAGTCAATGACAGAGCCAGAGCAAGAAAGAAGGAATCTCTGCATCCCAGTTCCATCCTCAGACCACACTGCCAGAGCCAGGTCCTGCACAAGACACTGCAGAGAGTGATACATTACCAGTAAGCCAGGGAAGGATGCTCCTTCAGTGCTGGAGTTGGAAGGGCTGGCAGCTTCTTTAATTCATTCCTTACAACTTCATTGCTGAAAGAGAGTTCAAAAGGAGGATCAGGCTACAAGAAAACAACCACAATATTTGATATGACTTGACCTAGCTGGCAGGCTGCTACAGCTCTACATCTGTTCCTTCTTAACAAAAGGCATTGGGGTTTCCTTTTTCTCCTTTCTTTATTTGTTTTATGGCAGCCCAGTTAACTTTTCCCTCTATTATCAAAATTGGAGAGAAGCTCTCCCAGATGGTTATGGTGAAGCACTTCCTACCAGTGACTGGACACAAAAGCCACCATGCCACATGTCACTGAGCAGGGTGTCAGAGACATGTTCATATAGGGGAAAAAAAAAAGTCAAGGGGAAGAGAAACTGATGCTTTCAGCTGCAATTATACACCTTTATTTAATGCCTTACAAACTGCTGCAAAAAGTAATAATTTGCTTTCTTAGCATCACAGTTTGTTCTTAACCTCTTGCCCACTGACCTGTCCTTTGCACAACATCTTCACTGATAAGACTCCACTCTGAATTTGGGTCCTGCTACACAAAACCTGCATACACAACCACCTCASTAACATTCTTCTGTAACCTCCAGTGGCCACAATGGCCAGCTGGAGCAGCATCACTGTGCAGCAGAGAGCAGGGAGAGCTCATGAAATGGGAGGCAGATTCTCACAGATGCAATGAAACCGTGGGATTTTCTCCTACAAACCCCAAATGCCTCCCTTCCCGCTTTTAAACACACATGGAATTGTGTGCACATAGAGAAAAAAACAAACCTCAAAGGCTTGGGAAGGAAGGCAGTGCTGCTATTAATTTTTTAAATTGTAGAAATACACAGCCAAGAGAGCCAGACAGGACACAGAGGAGTGCCAAAGAATTCATGTTTATTGGCTTACTTCTTGCCAACAAGTTTTTCTTCCTTCTTATAYTCTTCCCTTTATCCTACCCAAAAGCCTGGCTGTCCTGGAGCTGCAGAGAGAGATACCTCTTCCAGAGCTCCAGATTTCCCAGCCCACTGGCTTCTCCCATGGGGCTGTAGACAGGCAGACAGGTAGTCTTGACCTCTCTGRTTGTACACCAGAAATCCTGACATCTGCTAAAAACTCGAGGAGCTCTTGGACATCCCAGATCAGCCTGGGTTTCATCCTTGTCTCTGGGACAGTCTGGATGTTGACTTGTAGAGAGGTGGAACTACTTCAGTTGTAAAAATCTTCCCACAGCATTTCTCCCTTTGCACATCCCAGCAGCAGGCTCTGCCTGAGACCTAGGTGGGTTTGTCTTAATTGGAGTCTGCAGGTTAATTGCTAGGTTGGGCCACAGGGTAAACCACTGACATAAATCCTGGAGCAGGCATTTTGGGCATGTCTACAGACATTTATTATTTATTATTATGGTAGTTCTTTGGCAATCAATTAAGTAGTTTTAAAACAGGACCAAACTTCTAGTCAGAAGAAATCTGTGAGAGATGCCCAAGTCTCAATTAGGCTCAAATTTTGCTGAGTGAAGATGTGCTGAGTATCACACAAGAACTGAGGCAATTGCTGCCATGCCAAGCACATGGAAAACAACTCTGTAACACCTTCTATGCTAAGCCAAAAGGCTCTTGACAAACAGTGTTTGAACATCCACTCCTGCCCAAATCCCATGGTCATCTGGCCATCAGAGAGCTCTGTTCTTCTAAGTACTCAAAAACTATTCAGATTTATTCTTCCATGGCAGGTAAATATCTGCACAAGTCTGAACATGAAGCTGCTCTGCTCAGTGTTATCTGCTGATCTGGATGCTCTGTTCTGTGACTGACAGCCTAGAAAACAAGCTGCTGCTTTTTAAGAGTTTACTGCCCAGAGCTGTCTCCTCCCCAGCATGTGCACACTCAGCTCTTACTGAGGTTTTTGACATTTTGACAGAAACTGGGAAAAAATAATAGAACTTGGGACAATCAGAGCACAAGCAGCAGTAACTGCCCTCAAATGAAGATTTTTTGAGGTTGGCTGCTCAGAGAAGGAAGTTGAGAGATTTCCAAAACTTTTCTGGGAAAGCACAGAGTGAGTTCTAAACAGGGACTTTCTGAGCCCAGAAATCTATCAAATAGGGCAAGATTAGTGGTGACTAACGATCCCTGGGAGTCTGGGAAAAACTCTGAGTCAGTAATGGCTCCTATAAAAGCAAGGGCTAACATCAGTCAGCTCTGTTTTTTCTGTCAGTGAGGCACAAAGTTTGCCTGTGCTGTGATAAGGACTTTTAAGAATCAGAGAAAAAGACATTCTTAGTGATGTTGGGTGGGATGAACATTTCTGCTCAGCACCTAGAAAATATTGTAAGGATAGTGCCTCACAGCCTCAAAGCACCAAATGTATGTCAGGCAATCACTTTCAGGAACAAAAAGGTATTTCATTCTATGGTCCATGCATTCAGTAAGCCTTCTGGGGCAAGATTCATCTCAAGACAAATTAGATTCCCAAAAAGATGTCAAATCAAAAAAAAAAAAAAATAAAAGGAAAAAAATAATGATTCAGGTTGCATTTGAACTAGTGGTCACGAGGTCACTTTCCTCTTGGCTCCTTTTAAAACACTGAACCCCTCAATTTTTAAAATGTTTCCAGCAGGCTCACAAGTGGTTTTGTACTTACTGCCTTTCATGCCCTTTCTAGTGAAATATCTCAGTGTGTTTATTTTATTACTGTACTTAGAAAGTGTTTGTTTAATCCGGTCACTTGTGCTGCATTTATTTTACACTCGGAAGTGTCCAGCCTCCAGGGCTGATATATACAGAGGGGTGTTTAGGATACAGATTTATTAATATTAATTAATATTAATATGCAGTGGAAAAGCTCCAAACACACTTTCTCTGTGTCCCCTAGGCCACTTTATTCCTTTTTTTCCCCCTGTGGTGGAAATGGTAATATTTAAAGGACTGAATAACGATATGAAAACTGAACTGGAAAAGCCATCTTCATGGGTTCCTGAAAGCTGGTTAGAAAGCCAGAAGTAAGGTTGACTAAGAWTAGACCTAGAAAACAGAACTCCTTTTTCTTGGGTTTGTTCTGGTACTGCCTGTTTAATGAGCCTTGTCCAAATAAATCAGTCACCACCTCTTAGTATCTTTACCTACACATGGGGACAAAAGGCCTGCCTGGAACTTCATAAACATTCTGTGAAAAACAAGTTTTTTGCATACTGTCTAAAATAATTTTGAGCAAGATTACATATGCAGTTGTCTCAGGAAAACCAGAGATTTTCCAGCATGTGTAATAACAATGATCAGTGACAAAACAAAAGTGCAGGTTAAAGTTACCAAGTCTTCTCAGCATGGTAATTCATTCTGTAGAATGCAAGAGGAAATGCAGAGTCAGAGATTCTCTGATTAGATGGTACTTTTCAAAATACAGTGTTTAGGATCTTTACCATTAGGCTGCAAGAAYGCAGCCCAGGTTTTCTAACCCTTTAATACATTCTAATTGGTTAAATGTCACTTGGTTACACAGAAAGGAAAGTAATCCTGAAACTATGTTAGATTGCCATCTGCCCAAACGTTGAAATTATTGTGAAATTCTGCCTAGCAGGAAACTGGCTGTTAGCTTTCCTCCCTTGTTATTCTTTCATCTATTGCAAGGAGATTCTTGAGTTCACTTGAAATTTGAATTGTTTAACTGGAAATCTCACTATGAGGAACTAGCTGCAGTGATTCAGGATTTTGTTTTACTCAGAGGTTTTTCTTTCCCTTCTCCAAACTGAGGGACAAATGATCAGTTTATGCCATTTCCTGCTGCTTTGACATACAAGCTGTTTAAGGCTTGAAGAACTGAATTATGAACACTTAAAAACAAAACTGGTGTGAATTTCCCAGAGATTTTGGGACTGGACTCTCATACTGGCAGGATTAAATTAGGGGAAAAAAAATCTAAATTATTTTAACAATGTATTCCCCCACAAATTAGGGGGGAATTGGTAATTTACCAAGGAAAGCCTTTGTAATTCCTTTATGCAGACCTAAAGAGAGTCACAACTGTGGGATTTGTGTCCATCTAAGGAACTGAAATTTGTCCTGCCCATGCTCTGCCAACCAAGCATGACTCAGCTCCCAACTAGAAACAAGATTAGTTTGAGTTAATAACCTTTAGATCCRACTGCAGGGTACTAGTTTAGGAGCTTTACACATGCAGTTCTGTGCCTTTGAAGTCAAAATGTTTGCAGCTGATATTGAGAAGTGTCTGGTTCCACCTGAARATCAGCTGAACAGGGATACTTGATCGTCCAAAATTCAATGGTATGTTCCAGACTRAAAGTAAACATATCAGCTTATCAGTTTCTTATCAGCTGAAGCATTTGGGCATTCTCTTTCAGTAATGTGAAACTGCTCTTCTTTAGTGCTGAGGACTAGGAACTTCTGAAGAAGAAAAGGTTTTTATTCTAAACCTCATTCTGCCTGAGTCTTTATCAACTAAGAGATTGATGAGGCCACTCACAGCAAACATTAAGAAATACTTCGTTGATTTAAACAGGTTCAGGAACTCAGGGTTTCTGATGAGCTTGCTTTTGAAATGAATTAGAAATGGGAAAGGGCTTAAAAAATTGCTCACTATAGCTGCTAAACTCATTGACAGGGCTGTTGTGGCATTTTACTTCAAGACAGGTGAGGGGGACTTGGACTGTGTTCCCCAGGCTTAGCAAAGCCTGGGAATCCGTGATGCCCAAGGTGACAAGAAGCAGTGAKAACAGACTCATGCATGAGAACACCCTACCAAAGGATCATGTTTGAAATGACACATGAGCTGCTTTCTGGAAAAGGAAAAAGGAGTACTCTGAGCACAGTGATCATTCTGAGGTATGGGATGATTTCCTCAAAAGCAGCAGTGGGATTGCTTGTCACCGAGGATGTACCAGTTCACAGAGACAGAAAGCTGCCTGTTAGAGTTTGTCAGATTGATTCTGKTTTTTGAATTCCCACGAGGCCCAAAGAGCTGACTTGCAACTGCATTCAGGAGTCCTGAAGCAGCTGCAGATCCTCCAGCTGGCTGCAGTGGGGTTTGGGGTGATCCCACTCCTGCCACCACGGGCAGATGCCAACACGCAGCTGGAGCTGTGCCAGTTTGGCTGTGACTACCCCAGCACCTGAGGTGATGGGCASTGACTCACAGCAAGGCTCCCATGGGGAACAGCAATTCTCCCATCACTACAAATCAGCCAGTGCTTATGCACTTTCCTGGATCGGGGCCAGAGGGAAGTTTGTACTCTCACAGGCTGTAAATCTGATGGTGGCAGTAGACAGRACAGGTGTGGGAAAGCTGCAGTCTGTGTTCCAAGCATGCAACCCTTTAGAATKAAATTATTTCTTCAAAAACAAAGGAGTTCAAGAGTTCAGCCTTCACACAACATATGCTGCCATGCACAACATATAATCTTTAAATCTCAGCRGCAAGACAATCACAACTGCAAAGCTTCTCTGTTTCAAAGAGTAGACACTTTTACTTTAAACAGTATTTCAACATCAACTAATTTCAGATGAAGCTAACTTGAWCCCTAAGAGAAGTCAGAACATTTGCCTTCATCTGCAGTTCCTCTGGCTGGCCTGAGGCTTGATTTGCCTGCCAGATTTAACACTGCTGATAYGATAACCACAAATCTCAGCAGGCAAAAATCTTGACCACAACAACCTCATGTTGACTTCAGTAGCACCTGGATCTCACCCAGCACATAAACCTGTGTCAGTGCACATTAGATGGGAGCTGCTGGACAGACATCCCTGGGAGATGCCAAGTCTTYTAGACCATAGAGAATCAGGGTAGCATTCTTCCACTTTCCTCCAAGAACAGGCTTCAAACTGACAGACTGCTTTGGCCCCAAAGTCCATTTGTAAATTAAGATCCCTGGCAGTGCCCTAAAATTGTTATGAGACCCCTTCTCTGCCTGACTTGGATGTAAGGAATCCCCCTTCCACTTCAAACCACTGTGATCCAGAGGTGAAAGAACTCAGAGCTGTTTTGATGGACCTGGTGATGACAGCCACAGTGATGTGGTGGGAGCAGTTAACACTGTGGCTTGAAGGTGTCTTCTGTGCCCTCAGAGAAGATTCCCCATTTCTCTGTGGCCTAGAGAAACACACTGTGATGAACTCAACCATTCCTTTTACAARGGACATCACACAACTTTTAGCAGGTGGGTACTTTCCACCAGCTGTTTCCATTTCTGGTCTGGAAATGGGTACATGAAGATGAAGTGCTTTCAGTCCTACTACTCCAAGCTCTCTGATTTCTTTCTGTTCTGCATTGCATAGTGTGAATGTACACTTTTCAAGTGTGTTTTCACCATAACCAAAACATTCTGGGAAACAAATACTGCTCTTCTTAGCAAAGCCAGTGGTTTTATCACAGGTTGAAATGGCAAAACTTTGCTTGGCACAACTCTTCTGGRCTGAGTACTTGGCAGTGCATTGAGAACCAGACCAAAAATTCTGAGCCACATGCACTCCCTAAATAAGCAGTGCTGATAGCCAAGTTATTCTGAATCAGGCAGAACTGAAAATTAAGCAAGAATGGGTTTGTGTCTCTGTGATCAGATGCATGTCAGGATTTTGCAAGTTCATTAAGGTTCTGAGAAATGATAAGGCAGAGCTTAAACTTCCTCTTAGCAGGGGCTACCTTATGTCATCTCAGATTCCATGATGGGCAGGAGATATTTACAGTGCAGCTCCTTTTCACTGATTTGTCACCATTTTAGCTGGCTAGAAGTTCCAATCACCAGAAAATGGAACCTGCCTGTTCTTCACAGCCTTCTATCATGTTTCAGTGCATTGCTCTTCACAGCCTTACTGAAACAGTCATGTTTCAGTGTATTGAATGCTGACAAAATTAAGACAACTCTTTAGGCTCACCTGACAATTCCATCCCACTGCCCATTTCTTTTCTTCTCTGAAACTAACTTTCATGGATATTGTGGTCCTCCAGCTGATCTCMCGTTCAGGTCAACAAAAGTAAAATATGGACTAAATGAAATGTTTAGCATCATCACCTCTCCTGAGTGTCCCACTAAGAACTTCCATGTTTCTCACACGAGACACCAAACAACCCTCTGACCTTCGGTTGCATTAAAACATAAATCACATGGTCAGCTTACAGGAAAATTCTTGGGCATTTCATTAASAGTCTTCTGAAACACCAAGAACAGTCACCTCACTGAATTTCTTACAGTAAGTCTGAAGATTTGGCTCAAGGGATAGCAGGAGTTCAACAAAACCAATTATTGAAACTGTGATTTTGAGAACTATCCAAATTCAAACTGAAATATCAATTAGTGATGGAATGTTAATGTAGCCTCTGGCAGGATCTGTGATATAACAGGGATTTTAGAGTAATTTCCTTAGCAATTTCCTTCCAAAGACTAGTCTACTTCCTGAACTTCATGACCACATAATGAGATTTGTCAACAACAAAATCACAAACAATGTTGTTTGCAAGGCATGCTCTGGTCAAAGGTTGTGTTTGGTGAAGAAATTATGTCAGGAAACATGATGTCTGTGTTAGCCATGCCCACATAGCTGCATTGCTAACAGAGGCAGTCCTGYTGCTACACAGCCTCAACTGAGTTGCTTGTCTCACACAGGAATTTTMCCAGATTTATTCTCACATCACACAAAGGCAAAAACTTTTTAAGTCCACCTACCTTGAAAAATCTCCCTTTGCTTCCTGTAAAAGAAGAAAAAGAAATTAAAAATATATAATTAAAAACAGAAAAAAAAAGAGAAGAAAAGGCTGTTCAAGATTTTCCATTTGCAAAATTCATTTAGCTGCAATTTCCTGTTGTAATTGATTCCTCATGCATTTTTTGGAAGCAGTGTCTAATGTCACGTGCCATGATACAGTGAGTTGGGCAGATTAAGAAATGAAAGATCTAATACAGTGCCAGATGATTCCTCATTGTGCTGTGAGTACCTAAGATGCTATTTACTGGAAATAATGCCAGTAAATAAGAAATTTTGGGTGTGGTTACTAGAAAATCTATAAAGTCTCAGTGGCTTTGCAGCCTCTGAGACTGCAATTCCCCTGACTTTTTTACAAGTATTCTGGCCATTTTCTAGTACCTAGATTTTCAAAAAGCTTGCTCACTGTCAGCTTTCAAAGGGATGCAAGACACAGGTTTCTCTAACTCCTTGCTGGGTGTTTGGGGGACTGTTTATTTCCCTTACTTGTACATCTAGACGCTTCCATTTATTACCATCACAGCCTGATGTTAAAGGGTTGGAYAACTTTCCACTACAGTAGTTAGATTAGTCTTACTGCACACCTGGAGAATCCTCAAMATCTGGTGAGTGCCCTCCACAATAGATTTAGCACACATTTTGCATTTTCCATTTACCACAGACAATATGCCTTTCACATGATTCATGCTAAAGCACCTCATTTGCCACCAGCTACACAGAAAGCACAGTGCAAAAATGTAATTTGTGCAGTGAGGGAGTTTCCACTGCCAAAAGGACTGGGCTTTGTGTTCAGGTCYTTTGTCTTTACATCCATTCATCTGCCTGCAAAACCTGCCAGCCCACGTCCAGGGGTGTTCTAGTCMTGAGGCTGGGGTAAAGTTCAGAGCTCTGGTGGTACTTTAATTTGTTCTGGTAATAAAATAATTTGAAATAGGGCTGCAGACTAAATCACTTGAGTTCTGACAGACCTTTACTATCTTTCCATTTCTCTCTGAGTGAACTGAAGGGCAGACAAGCACTTCTCTGGTTCATAGGAAGGAGTCTTTGAACATGTCATGATTACAGTTCAACAYTGAACAAAGCCCAAAGGATATGCTCTGGCCTGCATGGGTGTGAGCATACTGAATTAAAAAAAACAATTTTGTAGGGTATATTCTTTGTGCTTTGACCTGAAAGCTGCAGMAAGAAGTAGAGCAAAATGAAGTGTGCTTCTTTTTGTTTTGTTTGGATCCTGTCACAAACRCGGGTTGTAGGAGTTTCTGGTTACAAGCAGCAAAGGTGTGGCTTGTTTTGACTCTTTTYATTAAGTTACACATCAAACTACTACAGGAATAAGCATAACATCCTGTGTTTGTGGCAAGAAACAATCCCAGCAACAAGGGTTAGTTACAGTGGCAGCTCTGGGCCTGGCTGTACAATTACTAAGCACTAAGTTATTCACTAGGATGAGCAGACAATAGATTCATAACCCCACTGCTGCTCCTCACAATGAGCCTGTTGTTTGATGTRTATTCCCCCAACAGCCAATATGTGATTTCTATAATGTGCTGCTAATTGAGTCCTCCATCCTGACTCTCTCGCTTCATTCYTGTTACATAAAATGATTTTAATGAAGGTTCAAATCCCTACACATTAATTGCTTCTTTAACATGGCAAGTGCTCTAGAAGTGCAGTGCATTGTTATTTATTAGTGCAGTCTGGTGAGCTGGTTTGTCTGTTCACATAGGTTCCTCATAGTTCATGGCTGATGGGAAAAAAAATTAAAACTGTAAGAGAGGGGAAACAAGCATCTTKTGACAATTATGTCTGATCTGCTCCYACAGTCATGCTTCTAAAAAGAGAACTTTCACAAAACCCACCTCTGCTACCCTGAAATGTTCCCTTCTGGGAACCAGACATTTACCAAATGCTACTTGGTCATTTGCTCTCTGACCCTTTTCTGTCTTCTTGAAGAGAAGAACTTTGAAAGACAATATTTAGAAAAGTCTTTAAACCATTCTGCCCACGTTGGAGAATACAGACAGTTGCATATGTAGAAGCTTATGCAGCTCATCAGAGGACAAAGCCCCATTGGGAAAACAAATGCAAGTAAAGACACAGGAGGAACCCATTGCATATGGATTTCACCTAGGAATTTGCATTCATCACTTGGATTTTCTCTGGCTGTACATCATACCCCAGAGTCTTGGATATCTGTGCTGCTGCAAATAKAACACATTTCTGTATGCAAAATGTTGAGCAGTAGCACCTGCTCCCTGAGTGGGGAGGTCTAGTTTGAGAGCCTCCTGTACCCATTCTGGCAGAAACAAGGAAAACTGTGCAAAACCATCTTTTTTCTGCAATTTGAGGGAACCCCTACTTCCACACAGCCATGGTGGATTTGGTAAATCAAAAGACTTAATGCAGCAYGAGGAAGCACCAAGTGAGAGAAGGTGGGTGCTTACCTGCAAGATGTATGCAGCCAGTTCAAACACCACTTCACTGTCAACCTCAATGAGTTCCTTGAAAGGTGAAGAAAACAAGAAAGAAAAAGGGAGTTGAGCTGTTRTAAGAAGGACATACATCTCCTCCTGACTACTGCATGGTGAAGCATGCAGTGCCAGTTTTCTCCCTTGGCTAGGCTTCAAAGTATTCCCTGTGCTCCTGGAGACAAAAGGGAGGGAGAACCTGCCCACTCAGATTTGGAAAAAGCCAAATATTCAGTGTAAYGCATTGGTTAGTAAAGCATAACTGGATGTGGCATGAAGGGATTCCTGGGGGAGGAGTGAGCAGAATGCAGGTGTAAGGGGTAGGAGCAGGGTACATTTTATTTTSTTGTGTGATTTAGTGAAAAGTAGTCTAGGATATAGATTTTTTTTGCCCCCAAATGTGACCATGCTTCAAGGGAGCACAGCTTTGCCCTTGGCTCACAGAAGCAAGGAAGGAGAATCTGTCTTTTACAAACTGAGGTGGTATCAAAGCCCCCACTGGACTTMTCTGGCCCTTGCAAAAGGTAAACTCATAGGAAAATGAACCATATTTGCTCTTGCAGGATTTAATCCCTGGTTTTGGCCTTTYCATCCCCAAGAGCACTGAGGCTGGGGGTGGTTTGAGAATGAGCTGYGACAGCAAGTCTTTTGGTAGATCTTCCTTGCTCAATTTTATAGGATCYTGCCACTGATGAAAGCAATCTTGGAGGGTTTTACTTGGACACCACAGTCACATGAAGAACACCGATGGTCCCAACAGATCCTCTCTGGATTCCTCTGCTATGCCTCAGACACAGTTACCAAGGGGTCCAGGCACTGCTCTGGCTGCATGTGCAGGATGCAGTCCAGGCATCAAAGATGCCTGAGATGGGAGGCACAAGCATKACTTTGGAGGCCAAGCATACTATTCCTGACTCTCTGGCCCCTGTCTTTGGGAAGCTAGTGAGCTTTTACTGAGATAATATTTAGGTCTCTATTCTGCAACTAGAACTCCTACATTGTCKCCWATGGACATGGCCCAGTAAAYTGGGTCACTGTTCASCTCATTCCTGTAGTGGTTTTTCTGYTGTATTTATTTAAGCTGCTGTTCTTAATATTTTACTTCATCTGGCAAGAAATGAGTGATCTAAATATAGATCACTGCTGTGATCCATGCTCCAAGCCAAGTCATGGCCMCACCTCATTTACAAGCCACAACTGCACTGCACCGGCTTGTCTCTGGCAAAATCAAAAACAAAGGGAACAAAACACAGGATAAGATCCAGGTGTCCTTGGCTTTCACCAGYGCCAGCTTTTTAAAATAAGTTCACCTCTTTCATAACAACTCCTTGGGGAGTGAAGAGCAGCTCTGCTACGGGCGATAAACACGCCTTTCCCCTCTCAGCTGAGCTGCCTGAGTCACACAAGGCACCTGCACCAGTGGTGGGCCTGTGCCAAGGGAAGCGGCTGGTGCAAGAGGTTGATTCAGCTGCAGGCAGGGCCAGACTGGGGCTATCAGGCACATCCCATAGCAAGGGGCAATGCAGACYAGAACCAGAGCACCTGGTCTTCCTCCTGTCTGGAAGCATSAGGCATGGCACAGACAAACCAGCCYGTGCAACCACGTGTTGGTGCTATGGCAAGTCCATACTGGCAGGTGAAGTGGGCCAGAGCCCATTATTTGGCCCCAAGGATACATGGGGTGCATWACAGCTCATGACTGAACACTCAGCCTCTCTCCCCTAGTCCCAGATGGGGTTTCCACCGTGGTGTTGCCWGCTTGGAACAGGTGCACATCCTTGATCAGAGCCGAAGCAATGCCTGGGGCAGAGCTCCTTGGCACAGGCCAAACCCCACGCCAGAACATGTGAGTAACTAAACAGCCTGTCTGATCAAGGGACAAGCCCTGTCTGCTTTGCTAGTACAAATGTGGTTTGGCCTTTCTGGGCAAATGTGGCTTGCTGGTCCTGTGCAAGGGTTTGGGTGTGTGGGTTCATGAATGTCTCACTACTCAGCAGGGTTGGTGAGTGGGGGCAGTGGGCACAGCCAGAGGAGCACAGTACCCAACACAGCAGCCCCAAACTAGGCCTCAGTTTTATTCTTTCTCATCCTGAGCAAGGGGATGTTTGAGGATGTGTGTCTGGAGAATCAACAGGGGAACGTCTGAGGTTAGTATTAGGAACTATTGGAAGTCCAGTAAGGAAACTTTTGGTGCAACAAGGAAGCTCTCATGGGTTGGCAGCATGTGACATCACGTGCTAGCTGCAGGAATGACAAGCACTGGCTGTGCTTAGACACCGAGTTCCCCAGAACAATACATTAAGAGGAATCTGCCAGGCTGGGCKCTTGCCCTGAGTCTTAGCAGACACTTTGCACCCAACTTTCAAATTCAGTGCCTTTTTTAATAGCACAGCATGGCTTACTGTGGCTGGAAATCAGATGGGGAGGGATCTGCCTGGGAAATTGGGACTTCAGCAGGGCTATTTATGGATAGAGACACTAAGCTCGAATGTGCAAAGTAATGGTTTCAGGGGAGGTCAGCCTAAAATAGACCAACCTAGATCTGTAGGCACTTTGTTTTCTTAATTTTGTTCCCCTCTTCTTATTAAGCTTTCTCCAAAAAAAGAACAACAGTGTAAGCTTTTCCTGGCAKTACTTCAAAAAGGAACTTTCCCCAGGAACCAAAACGTGATGCTCACTGAGCTTGTTGCTGGAGAGGGCTGACTAAGCACATCTAATTGCAGCCTTGCCGGAGAGCAAAGCACTGCAAGGCTCAGCTCAGCAGCCCTGCCTAGCTCCTGAGAACTGAAAAAAACTAATTTTCTGGCTTCTGCCCTGCATTTTAGAAAAGACAAAGTTCCTTCATTTTAGGACATATAAATGTCAAGTGAGGCTCCAGATTTGGTGTAATCTACTTGGCTTAGCAGGTCACAAATGTGCTGAGGGCTGTGGGATGGTGGAATAATCTCTCCCTGACTACATCTGTCTTTTTCCTACCACTTCCTCTCTGGCAGATGGAGGTGAGTCACAGGAACGGCCTCTGCCAGCACAGAGGGAGGTAGGAGGGATCCTCCCAGGGAATCCCAGCTGCTGACAAGCCTCTCCCAGTCCCAGACATCAGCCCACCCGGCTGAGTCTGCACACTGCCTATCTCCACCTCAGCGCGGTCCAGGGCTGGCTGATTTTCCACACCTTGCCATGGACAGCCTGTGGCCTGTGGCATGACAGGGATCAGCTTCATGGCTCTGCTGTGGGCACCCCTCCAAGCTTGCCAGGACACTGATGTCTCTTGCCCTTGCAAGGGGCTGCTCTGAGCTGCAGTGCCAGGCACAGCACTCAGGAGCGTACCAGGGAGGGCAATTACTCRTACAAAAACATTTCTCAGTGCGTGGCTTGTTCCTCTACGAGGTGATCTTTGGTGCATATCCACAGACRCCTTTACCCCACTCACATATAAACCCACAAAATCCTCTTGTCCCACAAATCGGAGGTCACTTGGTTTGTTCAGCCTGGAGARGAGGCCGAGGGGAGACCTCGTGGTGATCTGCAACATCCTCACGAGGGTAAGTGGAGGGCCAGGCACTAAACTCTTATCTGGTGAACAGTGACGTGCCGAGGGAATGACATGGCACTGACACATGGCTGGATATCGGGAAAAGCTTCACCCAGAGGGTGTTTGGGTACTGGAACAGGCTCCCCAGGGAAGTGGTCACAGCACTAAGTCTGACAATTCAAGATGCGTTYGGACAACACTCTCAGGAACATGGTGGGATTCTTGGGGTCTGTGTGTGCAGAGCCAAGAGCTGGACTCGACAATCCTTGCGGTTCCCTTCCAGCTGAGGCCATTCCACCTTTCCCTCTCCCGCTCTCCCCCTCACACGCACACACCGCAGCCCCGTACSCGAAGATGGCGCCCGCGCCGCGCTGCCGCCCTCTGCGGGCCGGAAACCCTCACGGCAGCCATCGGCCCAGAGCGCTTTTTTAACACAAAACCACGCATTTCCTTCTAAATACAAGCCAATTTATAATTTTAGCAGCGCAGATTCCCTCCTGCCAGCCACAAGAGTTACTTGCAGGGCTGTTTTACCCCAGAACCATGCTCTGACAGGTAGGAAAGTGCGGTGGCAGCCAGAGGCAGAGGAGTGAGGGAATTGTCAGAGGAGGAGAAGGTCATATTTGGAAGTCCAGGTGTGACCAGTGTAAATTTTGGGCAGGGAACGCAGATCCAGGTGTCTCAGCCCACTCCGGTGTCACCCAGAGCTCCCCGAGTCCTCACCTTGTAGATGCAGGACTTGGCGTTCAAGAAAAACAGCTCGATGGTGGCATTGTCCTTCAGGTAGGAGATRCTTTCAATGTAGAACCTGAAAGGGAAAGCAAGAGGGGTGAGACACGAGGGAGCTAAGGCAAAATACAGAAATGCAGTTATTAAATGAAGAATGTGGTAAATGGAGTCATGAAGAATGCACTGAAAATGAACTTTCTTCCTTTATAGCACACTGAGGTGGTGAAGGAGGCTCGTGCACACTCCAGGACGTGATCACCTGGTAACCAACTCAGCCATATCAAAGGAACTGGATCATCAAGTGAATGATTTAGCTTCTAAATAATCCTTTGCTTTGGTTTTAGACTTAAAATAAACCTTTATTCTGTTGTCTTGTAAGCTTCATCTTTGTTTGCCATCACATTTTCACTGTCAGCGTTTCTTCATCACTCTACCCATCACAAAAATTSTGTGCTGTTAACCTGTATCTTGTAAAATATTCATCTACAGAAATGTACTTGTGGGTTCCTTCCCTGTCCCCTTCAGCTCTGCATAGAGCAAATTTTATAAGGGGCTCTTTACATAATGTATCTATGGCCTCACAGTAAGGCAGTAGTTACTAACCTTGCACAGTTCACCARTACCATGAATAACAATGTTAGAGATGACAGGGAATGATCATAATCTAATTTTTTTGAGCTGAAGTGACTTTTCGGAACTCAGGAGAAAGTTCAAACCCTCAGTGTCAGAAAAACCCGCTCACATTGGCTGATGGCCCCAAATATTTGCAATTATGCTGAAAGCCCATGTTATGTATTAATTTATTCAGTACTCCATGTCCTGCCTGCTCTGAAGGTCTGATGCTTTGGCAATGAACTTTGCAGGAGCTTTGTGAGAATTGACTCCTGCCCTTAATTCTGCCTTGAGATCTCTTTTTTTAGGAAAAAATGCTCTGGATACTGTCAGTGTTAATGACTGATCATTCCATAGAGGTATGTTGTGTGTTCCTGTAGTGACAGAGAAAGCCTGGATATGTTCAGTGAATGTTAAGGTGAATTTTGCATATACTTAGTGTTTTAGGTCAGGAAAAATAAATGTATGTGTCTGCTGATGCTATTTGGTAGKGATTTCCAAGCTGCAGTGCAGTGACAGCAATGTTTCTTACATAAATTCCAGTGCTATCATGCCTTGTCAGAGGCAATTAGAACAGGGGAAGGYGTCAGGGAGATGGTGTCTGCACCAGGGACTTTTAAAAACCTCAACTTCTTAGAAATCTGGGTCCAGTTAGAGAGAAACCCCAGTCCCTGACTCTGCTGTCTGGGAGCAGACAGACCTGAGGMTGCTCCTGAGGCTTCACACAAGCACTGAAGGGATTGTCCACATCCTGCTATTTGCAGAGTCCAGGGCCTTAAATGCAACCTTCTTAGGGGCAAAGGTTAAAGCTTTGTAGTGCTCCTAAGTGTCTTCTGAAGGCTCTTCAAAACACTTTATTTCCTGACAGGCAGAACCAACTCCTTGCTTATTAGAGTGAGAGAAACATTCTGTTAATCTGTTGAAGGGCTTCTGTCTGTATTACCCTTCTTTCTCCCCTTTCAGAAGAGAAAAAAAATAATAAAACCTGAATAAAATAAAATAAACCCCCCAGTAAAATACCAATAACCAATCAAATCCACAAACCACCAAAAACATTTGAATGTAGTGATGATGAAGCAYAAAGATTAAACTTTTAAGAAGTTTTTTCTGGTTTTCACCATTTCACCTTCTGTCCTTAAAAGAGCCTTTATTTTTTTAATATTAATTAAAGAAACCCCTTGGCTTTAGAAATGCAAAAAYTGAGGCATTAAAAAAGGAACCTTCTTACTAGATCTGCTCTCTGAGTGCAGCTGGCTTCCCATCTGCTGAATTCATGGAGAATAATGGTAATTTTACACATTCTGTGGTTCTTGAACAACCTTCTCCTCTTATCACTGCTACCAGTGCTCTCCGAGTTGTGACGGTAAGTTTTATTATTCCAAGGTCAGAAGAAAACAAGAACATTTTTTTCCCTCTTGAATCCCAGTGAAGGTAAGCCAAAAAGCTTTTTGTTTCACCAGCTCAAACGCCACCGATTCTCACCATCACTAGAGGGCAATATTGCATTTCTTAAGGCTGCAGGGAGTTTTCCCAAGGCTTTCCACATGGACCTAGATCGTTTTCTGYACAAAATTAAGTCTCTGGGAGCACAGAGCCTGCACATGATACTTCATCTCACAAAGAAAACCAATTCTCAAGCAATCTCCAGAGTGGAGAGTGAGCTGAGGAGCTACTGGCTCTCACACATGCACCCAGACAAATGCAGAACATATGCACCAGGAACTGGTGCTACTTAAAAGAAAACAGATTTTCAAAGGGAACTCCTGTGGGATTTTCTGTGTGGCAAGCTTAGAAAACCTGAACTGGAGTAGAATACCCTGAATCCACAGCAAAGAAAGACACATTTTTTTCTTGCACTTATGACTACTTTCTGTCACGTCTCCCGTTTCCATCTTTTATGAACACAGTGAAGGAGCCCACACTTTACAATGACCAATGACTAAGGAGGCAGGTAGGAGCATCCAGCTGCTAAGGCAATGAACAAAGCAAACAAAAATCTGGGTTGAATTCCTGACTTGGACACAGGTTTCCTTTGTGACCTTCAGAAAATAATTTAGCTTCTTGGTCTGTTAAGCTGGGCTTAGGAAAACATCCCTCCCTTCTCTGCCCCCCTCTGTCTGTTTTGCCTGTTAAGCTTAGGAGCCTTTCAAGGCGTGTTTCAAGATCATCAGTTTTGAGAGGCAGCTCTCAGATTTCTGTTGAGGACTCCCCAGRGAGCAGCATTCCTCCATGTGATGTGAAGCTGATGTGTCTGGGATGTAATAGCTAGGCTGGACAGGGAAACAGGCAGTACAATGTGTCCAAGACCTCTGCTCCACTACCTGCATCTCTTGCAATACATTCAGGARATAGTTTTGCCTCCAGCAGCTCCTACAAGAGGTTCCTTGATAGCCAGCAACTAACTGTGCCTGTGAGAAATTAGCTTTCTGAAGGAAGGGGGGAACACCCCATGAGACTTGGTGAGTGTAAAACCAAAGGAATAATTTTTGAGAAAATTTAAAAGATCAGCCAGTGTTAATCTATTTCTGCATTCCTCCTCCCTCCCCACCCCCAGTAACTTGTAATTCATCAAGTACATTTTCTAAGCATTAATTAAATAGACCAGTGAATATTATGCTGGATAATGAACACAAAGTGCCTATCTTGGCTGCTCCCTCTCAGCAGCAGGAAATAATAATGAGTACTGCAGAAGGTGTCTTGGAAGACTTCAGAAGCTGCTGCATCTGAAACGTTTAAGGCTTTTAGCTGCGAGGACATGTCTTGTACTGATCAGATTGCTCTCTATTAAGCGTTGGTTAATTGACAACTTTCTCTGAGACAGCTTAAGCCCCCTCACGCTGTGATGAATGGCAATTCCCATCCCAACCAGCCAAGCACAGACTCACAGTGCTGCTTGTGGAAACTCCTGATTGTTGGTGAGGGGAAATTGGTACTACCACAATTTCTCCCTTGTATTACACACAGACCCACCCACCTCTGATCCATGGCTCAGAGAAAAGCCTGCCTGGGTCCTGGACTCACCAGTTTGATTAGTGGTTTGTCAGGAGATGGAGAATCCCTTACTGCTGCTGCTGGTCTCATCTGTGAACCCAGGTGTGTGYGTGCAGATGGGCAAATTCAGCAGTTCTGGGAGGGTGTTTGAACACTAGTGCTCTGTTCTTGCACTGGGAATAGAAGAATTCAGGACTGCCAAGCACCTGAGCTGGTGGGGTGCTTGTGTGTACAGTGAGAGAAAAAATAAGCAGCACTCCTGGTCTTCACACACCAAAAGAAACTGTCCAATACAAAATATTTAGCATTGCCTGTAACACTCAGCCCTAGACATATCCTGTCAGCCTGAACTTGGCCATCTATCACCTAGCAGGGACCAGGCTCTCAGCAGCTGAGTTGCTGACTGGGCAGATAGACTGTCATAGCATTTGAGAGCACAAGTCCATGTGTTTCCTTCCAAGCAGAACCTGCCAAATGGTAAAAGTATTTCACTGAGATCTTCAACACAATGGATGTATCTTCTACTTCAGGTGTCTATCTGTCCTGGAGCAGTGATATCATCYTCCTTCTTGTGAAGTTTGAGTCTGGTGGGAGCCATCTAGTCCACAAGACTTCTATCCACATCTTTCCCAGCTGGCTGACTCTGATCTGGTTGGGATGCAGGACAGAGCTGTCAGCAGAGCTCAGTGACCCTGTCAATGGACTACACCTTATTTCACTATYATAAAGCAATGGGTAAAGGAGAACAACCCTTTTCTGCCTCATCCATCCTGGAGTCTGGCTCATTATCCCYCACCATGTCATTCAGTACCTCAGATGATAATTTGAAAAATATGAGGCCATTTGCTAACCAGGAAAAGAAAAATCRTATGTGTTGGTATAATGGACTTAAATGCAGATGTCATTATGTCCAGTGTCTCATGCTAAATGAGTATTCTGAGCAGCAGAGGCTGCACAGCTCCTTTTATGYTCCAGCCCTGCTTGCTAATAGTCATGGGTGCACACTTTTATGTGCTGACACTTAAAAGCAGTCAATGCTAAATAGATGGCCTGTTAAGTAATCAGTCAGGAATGAAAATCAGCTGAAAAGCTGCATTTACCTCCCCTTCTGCATTCATTTTGCTTTGGATCCCATGTCCTGCCTCCTGTGCCTGTGCTGTGCTCAGGCCAACCTCATCCAGCACCTGGGAYTGGTATGCAGGGGACAGGAGGCAGCAAGAGAGACCCCTGTCAACTTTTACTTCATTGCAGGGGAAGCCATGAAACTGGAGGTGAATGTGATACCAGAAATACTGGGAATAGCAGCTAACAACAACAACAACAACAAAAAAAGCTGTGGATATTGTTTAACCTGAGTCTRTCCCCTCTCTCACCAGCTGCACTATACTATGAAGTTGTCTGCATCTTTACCTGCTGTCAATCAATTTTTCTTGTTGTTTCCAAAATGTTGGCCCATTGAATTCCTGGAAAACCGTGTGCTTTGGGGATATTTCTTCATCCCCACGCCTCATCTTCTTCATGTACAAAATAAGTAGGGATCTGCTTTGGAATATATAGAGACCAACTCTTTTCATCTCTTCCAGGCTGTATGTCCTGGGAGTCAGCAAACTACCGAGTGCTCCAGTACCAACATAGAGAAGGGGAGGAATCAAGGTGGTAGTGCAGGTACATTCCTCCCTCATATTTGTTACAGCATCAAACAAAGGCACTGACCAGGGTATAGTAAGTCCTCTGCCCCCTATCCATGGGGAACCTGGCCTGCCCAAGCTAGAAAAGCAGCAACCCAGCTCAACAGTCTGTAAACTGCTCCACCACTGCAGTGTCCCCTGGAGCTCAGCTTGTATTGCAAGAGAAGTACATCTTTGTACAAAAAGATGTGGTTTTGTACAAAAGCTGTTGCAGCTCCTCTTGGCTTGGAGTGATGTGCTCATCTGTCCCAAATGTGAGSTGAGGGCAGTGATCACAGCAGCACACAGCCTTCTTCCTCTTTTCCCTCAGTCACCAGGGGACTTGCCCCTCAGTCTCCTGAGCATCAGCACAGCCCTTTCCTGCTCTTTGGTCATTGCCAAGAGTCACATCTTGGCTATTAGAAGTAACTCACTGGGTGCACTGTCTTGCATAATACCACCCCACCCCTCAGSATCTAYAAAGCATCTTTTATCTGAGGATTTTTAACCATTTAAAGAATAGAAATCCCTCCAGCTGTCCCATGAGTTGTCAGCAGCACAYGAAGGTATGATTTGTCAGTCAAAGCTGGCAYGAGGGTCACTTATTTACTGACTTGGTCAATGCCATGGTGACAGGACCCCTCACAGCAGACCTTGCTGTTGCTGCACTGRTGACAGCCCATCACACCCACTGGTGTAAGGTATGAACACACAAATTGCAGTGAAAACAGAAACAATGTCTGCATGACATTGACCCAGTCAGAGAATCTGTGTGTAGGCAGTGACACAGCTATGGCAGCTTGATCCAAATTAGCTACAAATCCTGCACTGACAGAATCCATCATTTCTGCATGGTACCTATCATGCAGTCTAAATGCTTCCCGAAATTAGACAAGACAATGCTGCCAGCATCAACACATCCAAAWTGTGGCTCAAAACAACAAATTTTCAGAATGTTGCTTTTTCTGCCCCCTCGGGAGGCTGAATGGAAAGGAAAACAACTTATCCCTTTCTCTCAACACAGCTCACTTATACAAATATATTCCTAGTTAAGCAGAAAAYAGAAATGATGTTATGGGACTCAAGAGCCAGACTGCTATTAAGATGTGTGTGTAATGGATGGCTTAGCTCAGAGCTGTGTGCTAAGTAGCAGAGCCCCATTAGTTCCCTTCCTCAAGCAAAGGTCGCTTTTCACACGAGTAAATCTTCTGACTGGACAGAASTTTCTCATATCTCTAAAGAGACTCTGAGGAGCACAGCCTCCCCTCAGGCAATTTATTACACCTTCCCCCGGGTGAACAGAGCAGGGGGCCACCCTGGGAAGGCTGCAATAAATTGTCTGCAGGGAGCCTTGTCTTCCAGCACAAACAAGGTCTGAGTGGCTGTATTTATCCACTGCTGCTGGCTGGGAGGAGGGGGTTTGCAGGGCTGCCAGCTTTTGGGATCTTCCTGCTTAGCATACACACAGCTGGTGCACACCAACCAGCAAAACACATGCTGTGCCAAGAGATCTGGGCCATGGCATGGACTTAATAGAGCAGCTCACAGGAGGCCCTGAAAGCAGCTTGGTTGAAATAGCTTGATTATGTGGGGTTCAATATTCTGGTTTTTTGCTATGATTTCTACAGCACCCCTCAGCAGTGCATGGAGATGTAGAGCTATAATGTGAGCAGGAGATGGCTCTTTGTCTCCCCTTATATGTAGCACAAATTCAGGGAGTTTCTGGCTCACTACTGGTACTGATAGTGGGTGAGGGAGACAGCACAGCTGCAAGGTGCTCTGGGAAGAGAAAGCTAGCCACAAGAATGTGGATGGAGCACCCCAAGGTGCTGAAACATCTCAGGGCAGTTCCCTGAGCTCTCCTGGGATGATCAAGCTCCATGGCAAACTGGGGTCTGGCACTGCTCTYCTTGCACTGCAGAGGGATCTGCTCAGGACCAAGGAAGAGCAGAGGAGTAGAGTGATTTGTGTAATTTTGCCCCTGCAACTTCTCCTGGGTGGTAAAAGGTGTACTGAAGCTTGGGTGAGAGCAAATTCTGCCACTTCTCTTCCTCTTCCCTGGCTGCAAATTTAATGTGTTTGATCATCTGCTTGTGCATTTCCCCCAGTCCCACACCATGAGGGTGTAAACCCCAGTTTCACACCATGAGGCAGGAAGAGGGCTGTCTGCTCCTCCTCCCYCCTCAGAGGGGTGAGACAAGTGCTGGTGATTCCCTCATTCCCTGCCTGGAGCAATGTCAGAGCACCACATACCCTCCTCTGGTGGGGAAAACTGTGGATGGAGAAACACAGCCCATTATGTGCGARAGAAATAAATTGCTGAGGTTAATTTTATGTGGTTCTATTCAGCTCTTCCTGCCAAGGCAGGCTGCTGTCATCACAACCCCTAATTTGATTTCTTGGAGAGAAGCAAAGCTGAGTGGATGTGAGTGGCATACAMAGCCATGGTGTGCTGGGATCCCRCATTAGTCACTTGRGGAAGYTGGGAGCAGGATGCTCTGMATCTGCACCCCACAAGTCYTTCTGGCCCATGAGTGAGGCAGAAATGCATTTCAGTGACAAGTTCTAAGGTCCAGCTAGTCCTATGAAGAACAACTGTCTACCTTCCCTRTTTTAAAATGGCCTCTGGTTTCTTTCATTAGTCCTTTTCTAATGGAACACAGGTTTAAAGATGCCTATAGAGAAGGGCTGAGAGACTAAAATAGGATAAGGCCTCATTAAGAGCTGAAATCTGATCCAATTCCATTTAGATAGCCAGGTGCGACCGTGTAGATACGAAACATTTCCTCAACCCTGGCTGTGCCAACCTGCTTGAAATAATGATTTTAAATGTATTGACTTGATAGGACAGAGGGATGCATCAGGTGAATATGCCYACATCTGAGCAGGGGTCTGAGGTCAGAGAAGAGACACAGGTTTTTTAACCTGCAACTTGCTGAATYCCAAAGCAGTCATCTTTGGATGAGTCAGATGAAGTAAGTCAGATGAATTGTTCCTGAAAGGTGCCCATTTCTTTCCATTTCTGGTTATATAGGGAGGCTGCACTAATTAGCTGTGACATAGAGCTGTCTGCCAGGTAAAGCTCTCAGCTCTGGTGTGGTGAATCTCATCTCAGACTGCCCACCTGSCCCACCTGCCTCAGACCTGGACCACCACCAGTGCACACAGAGCTATTTTCCTTTGGTTTAAGGGGAGCACAGACACCCATGAGCTTTGCACTCTGTGCTTCAGAGCCAGTCTCTTATTTAGGGCCACTTTGTTCTGTAGTAACTGTGGTAACCTGTCAAAATGTCTGGCCTCARTACTGAGAGTCCTGAGCCCCCACAGCTCCCATGCTGACTCCAGCCTAGCCAATACGTATGAACACATGCCAGATGTTGCTGAACACAGGCATTCCTTTGTGGGAATACTGCCAGCCCATAGATACAAACTCTGCCCCACAGTGTATTTGAGTATTGAGGATTTATTTCACATTTTGTTCCATGCCTTTCTGAAAGAAAAGCCTTTCCAYGTGAGACATATTCTGATTTAGTGTGACGACTTCTGCAGTGAGTTGTCACTGTTTAGCTGGTGGAGTTGCCCTGAGAACAAAAATATATTCATTCCTGGAGAAAGATCCACCAATGGAGGGAATTTTATTTGCTAAGCTTGTTCATATAAATTAACAGCATGACAAACATACAGAAGAGATCAGACCCATGCTGGTGGTTACTTTGCTAAGGATTGTTCATCTCACATGGCCATTGTTTGAGGATGAGAGCCTGACCAACTTTGCTTTCCATGAACAAAAAGCATGTCTGTGCTCTTGTTCTCTCTCACATCAAAKCTTTACACAAAAAGAGTAACTTTGCCTTCTTTCTGTCTGTATGAGCCCAAGAAAAATGCTCCCTTCCCAGCCAAAAGGATGTACCTGTATCTGAACCTCTGCAATCTCTATTCACCTCCTTTGCTGCCCAGGTCTCCACACTGTACTTAGGCTCCTGCACTTTACCCCAGAGCTCATGGTGTGAGGTACATTTTCTCTGTTCTCTTCTGGTCTCATAACACCTCTGTAAAATCAACTGATTAGATGGCAATTGCCATCCTTTGCTTCTCCTGGACTTCAGTGGTGACTCTCATCTCACCTGTAAACCCTCTAAGGCAGGGAAGGACTCTCACCAACAACCAAGCAACCAGGGCTATAGAAAGCCATCCAGGGAAGCTAATTCTAAGGTGAGAACTAACATCACTCCCATTCTGTTGCCCAACATCCCTCCTCCCCTGCAAGACATGTGGCACCCCCTCTTGCTTTTATGTGTGTCTTCAGAGCTATGTAAACAGATATTATGGAGTCTTATAAAATAATACTGCACAATAGCCATGGGCAGTTCACAGCTGCCCAAGAGTTCTGATTACTTCCAAGATTCCTGTGTTGTTCTCAGTGGAAAGCTTTCATTGAAGCACTAGATGACAACATGAAGACAGGGAGGCAAGCTTCAGTAGCTGTGTAAATGTACAATGGAAGAAGCAATTTCTTACAAACCAATGCTAAAAACATCCTTCTAAAATGCCCCTCCTTTGACATAGTGCTGTGAAATTTTTGGTCTTTGATAACGGGAGAGAGGAAAGACACTGGAGATCAGTGTTCAACAATGTCCAACCCCAAGGAAATGTGTGTCAAAAGACAAAGCTTCAACAGTGTTCCAGAGATTTAAAAAAAGGGAGGAGAATTTCACACTGCAAAGCTTGTGAAACTTCCTATTTTCGGCACAGTTCTTTCAAGAAGCCTTTTTCTTAAGAAGGCAGGATTCCCTTTCAATGTACTTCTAAAGCAGGCTAAAATATGTGGCAGCTTTGGTGGGCATGCTGCCCTTCAACATTGCTGCAGGAATGCTGAGGGTAAAAACCATTTCATTAAAGGTGAAAATGTTTTCAGTGTAGCTTCTCCCCTTCACAAACTACCCTTTACTTTTCTTGCCTGAGGCTTCATCTCTTCAGTAGTTATGCAGTGTGATTGAACTGTACATTTACTTCTACTGGAGGGAAAAACCCACACAATTACCAAATCCCAATGCAATAAACAGAATTCTGTGTCATGAGCATCTGGCACATCCAGTTGCTTGTATTACTTGTATCTCCCCACTTAGGACTCCCAGCATCAACCTAAGCTTTGTCAGCTGCAAGGCTTGGGAGAGGTAATGCAGAAAGGTATCTGCAGCCACAAGCAAGCCTTTACCTGTGACATAGTAGGTGTCATGGGCATGCAGTTCCTTAAAAATTAACACATTTGTGATTAGGTATAGCACAGCACTAATTATCTCTGCCTGATGGCAGCAGGGGAGAGGGAGCATTCTGTTTATGGTATGTTTATGAATGGTTCTGCAGGCTGCTGCACACCCCCAGATTGTGAAAATAAACCCCTGTCTATGGGTGGATCTCTTTAGAACCTTTCCTTCAGCCCTTGCTTTAGTTCCCAAGTCAGAACTGAAACCACTGGACAACAGATATGTGGGGCCTTTCCAACTTCAGCCATCTGGCTGGCGTTGGAGTCTTCAATTGCCTTCTGCTCAGAGCAGATTTAGGGATGGACATGGAACTCATGTGCTGGGAAGCTTTTTCAACTTCTGCCAGCATCTGACATCCACAAGGGAAATAAGCAGTAGAAAAGGCACAGCAAGTTAATGCCCATTCCTAACTCCTGAGGCATCTGGCTCCCAGTCCAACCCAAATTGTAACTCAGTGTGACAATCCACTCATTACTGCCATCAGTAAGAGTATAAGCCCAGAGTCAGTCTGGTTTTCACACGTGCAGACACTGAATGCTGAGTTTTTCCCTATGGACTGAGATTCCAGAACAGGAGGGGTCACTCATTCACTAACTGTTTTATGGATTTGTATCCTAGGATGTCTCTTGGCTGGGATCCCACTAGAATGACTGGTCTCCACTGTGCTGCCAACTTTCATAAAACAATACAGATGGCAATATTTATGCTTGTTGAGTGGTCTTTGAAATGAATATGAGAGTGGCTCAGTAGCACTGGCTTTAACACATTTTACAGTTCCACTCCAAAGCCCAGCACTTYGCTCTTGCTCACTGAGGGCTTTCCCTGCTTTCTGTGGGATCCCTGTTTTAGCACAGACTCCCCAACCTGGGGCCTGGACAAGATGTCTGGTAACTGACTGGCTGTGTTCTTAATGAGCATCAATAGTTTTGTGTAGTTCCAAGCACAGGTGGAWCTGGATCTCACACAATGAAGATGCTCAGCTCCAGATCTACCCTTATGGTTTGATATATGACTAAATAATGACTAAATTCTTATCCTGGGAGATATCAGGCTAATTCTGGACTCAGAGGGCTTTGTGCAGTCTTGCTTTGTCCTAATATACATCCACCACTAAATATGGGAACRTAACAGAACAAAGAGTCTCTTCTCCTAAAAAGCCTGCCTTGTAATGGAAGTTAAATGAATGACAATCACTATGCTGAGAAAAAAAAAAGCTTCACTCAGGGGAAGAAACTCTAAAGTAGGTCTTCATTTTTTGTGGGTACTATGGAATGAATGAGAGTGATGTCAGATGTAATATAACACTGAAGTGGAAAGCCTAACAGAAAAAGACACAGTTACGCTGCACTGGCTTGTTCTAGACATGAGCTATCCATTAAAAGTAAGTCAAACCCCTCAACTTAATTTTGTACATATGCCATCCCAGCCCCCAGCCTCTCTCTGGGCATTTCAAAGCTGCAGGAGCAAATTTGTCTTCTCAGAAAAGATCTCCCTTGGAGGCAAAGGCACTGTGTGCATAAGAGCACTGGCAGCTTCCAGCAGCTTCCAAACACTAACAGYTCCTTGCAAAAATCCCAGATGAAGTTTGAAGCTTCCAAACTGCCATRATCTTCATTAAAACTTTTATAGTCTGGTCCAGCCGTGTAGAAACCAACTAGCTGCCATGAAATGCCATCATTTACTRTTTGTGGGTAATTCACTGTAGCACTGAGTTCAGAAGGTGAGTATGACAGAGCTGTACAGGGATTAATTTGGTCTCTGACAGAATGCACACTGTGGGCACAATCCAGAGGAAACTGGCTCACCAGTGAGGAAGTGTATGTTTTCCCTGCAGGTTGCTGGCTCAAGTGGGTTATCCTGGCAGAAAGAGGGCTTTGTTCTGCCACCCTTCTCACCTCGGACTTTCCAGCTCAAAGCCCACAAGCAGAAGTGTAAATACATAACATCTGATCTGGTCCTCATACAACATTTCCCTGTGGACAGCTATGGGTGTTGGTGTGGCTACTACTTGTTTACACTTGAGTGAGAAGAGTTTGCAAAAGCCAAAGAGCTCAAAAGAAACCTCTGTGGAATTGTTTGCCCACAGGTGTTTCTGAGACACTGACAGCCTCACTTCCTGGCCTCCAGGAAGCAGGCTGTCTGTAGCTGTATCCCATGGGAAGGGCTTGCCATCAGGCACTTACCTGACACAAAAGTACAAAACAACAGGTCCTGACTTTTTGGGGAAGTCATGTTCCAGCACCCGGCGGTCCAGCTGAAGCCAGTTCAAGTGTCCCCTGGCAAGAGAAGAGACAGTTTTGAGCTTTCTGACTCCTCACAGCAAATGAGGTCTGAGGTGTTACAAAATGTGAACCAAAATGTGTGCTATTTGCCCTGGACTATTGCATGATATTTGAAAAACACACAATGAATGTTTGAGGAGCAGAGGCGGTATCATCCTGGCAGTGTTTCAGTCCGTGAATCGAACTGCTAAAGTTCAATCTGTCAGGGTGAAAGCTGGCAGCACTGAGCAATCAGGACAGCCCAAAATGTYATAAGCTTCACCTTTTTATTACAGGCCCCTGGAGCAGTTGTATCATTAAAAGTCTGTCAAGATTTTTCATTAGAAATCCTCATGGTTAAGAGTTTCCACGACGCCTGCAGTATTTCACTAAAGGCTAAACCTGACTCTACAGCCTCAGACAGTTTATTTACCACCCACATGCCTGCAATAGCCTCTCCAGSTTTGCCCAGCCCTCGTTTTTCCTTCTTCAGAGAGCTCTGGAAAAACAGCTGCTCCATGAAGCGTTCCAGCTACAATTACCACATGCTGTTGTTCTTTTGCCTAGATGGTACCTGCCGTTGTTATTTTCTCCTATAATTTATCCATTCCTGCCTTGCTTCTGGAAGCTTTGCTGGGCAGGAGCTCTGCTCTTTGTCATGTTCCCCACATTGTAGATTGCTGTGTGTGCATGAGAGGTACTTTATAAATACCATTATTTGTATTACAGGGGCATCTTGCTCCCCAGCTGAGATAAAGGCCCTGTTAAATTAGGCACTGTGGAAATACCTAGGGTGACATTCAGGCCCCACTGAAGCTGGCCAGAATTTTGCCATTGCCTTCAGTGTTGCATCCTGTGAGCTTTTGGCTGTTGATTTCAGTCAGACCAGATTTCACCCAGAGGGAGAGGCAGCCCTTGCCTTCAGTCCTCTGCTGTCTAGACAAGCAAAGGGAGAGAGAGCTGAAATTATTTGGGGGAGAATCTTGCAGCAAATAAAGCAGGAAATGGAACTCAGATGTCTTGAGCTTTATTCCAGTGCCTATTCACCAGCTCATGATAATCCTCAAGAATAATTCGTCATTCCACTGAAAAGGAAAAAGAGGAAAAAAAGAGCCTACTTTAAAAAAACCCATTAAATTGCCTTCTAGAATTGCCACAAGCCTTAGCACTGCACCCTGTGTACAGCAAACACAGCTTTCACAAGGGTTTGCATGTGCATGAGCTTTGGGCAACTGAGAAGCCCCTTTAGAAAGTAAGCAATGACATCCCTGTAGCAATTTAATTGGATTTACAGCCCCCTCCTCTCCATCTTTCCCAGAAAAATAAATAAAGGGAAAAGTAGCACTTTCAGGAGGCTTTGAATCACCTGGGTTCAATGGGAATTTCTGTACTGCTGCCCTGGCTTATGGAGGTRCAGAAGAGGATGGGCAGCTCAGGGACCTGCCTGCCCAGGCAGCTCTGAGCTGCTCTGGAAGGCTGCTGGGACACTGTGTGTGCTCACCTGAGCACAGCATGCTGCTTCAAACCAAGGGCTTCCAAATCACTGGTGAGCTCCACTCATCACTCTCCTGGGTTCAGGATCAATATGTTGAGAAGGAAGCTCTCCTCAATTTTGCCATGTAGAAGTCAGGCATGGCATTCAGTTTAAGCAGCCTTTGCATCTGTTTTGCAGAAGTACCAAGTCTCAACTAGGTACAAGTGATAMATGTGGAGTCAGGGACTTTTCAGACTCATACTTGACATCTTTTGGTGTACAAAAGGAAAAAAGCTTATTTTATCCCCTGCTCTAGACACCCATGTGTTTCTGTTCAAGATATTTTAACTTTCAGACAGTTTTTTTCTCTAGATAAAGTTTTAAAATAATTTTTGTCTTTTTTTTTTCACTTTTTTTTTTTTTCACTTTAGGTAAAGGGCAGCCTATACTGTGTGTTAGGGGCACAGTAACAGCTTGCTAGCAGCATGGCTACTGAAAAGGGGTGATATAATGCAGATTTTCAAGCCAAACTGATCTTTTCATTTGCCTCCATTGCAGTACAGGGGTTGAGGACAAGTCTGCCCAGCCTGGGATCAGGGTGAGGATGGCCATATTAACTCATCTGGATGTARGAACTAATTGGTCTTGCTCTGGGCAGATGCATAGCTGGGCATGCAGCAAGATGCAGGGGGTTTCCTTCCATCATTTCTGCTGCTGGCATGCTAGTGTGGGATCCATGCATCATACCCTGTTGTTCAGCACAGATGAGTTCTTTAGCAAGGTTTGGCTTCTAGAAGGCAGATTCTCCAGGCTGTCAAAAAATAATCCCCATGGAAAGATTCTCACTCTGGGTACCAAAAAATTAGAKGTATCTAGCTTTCCTGCTGCACCCCCTCCTTGAAATCTGTAATTTTGCCTTTTTTTTGGTCATGAAGTGCTGTTATGTTGCTTTTAACAGGCCTCAGGAAGGCTGAAATTAGCTAAATTAGCTGTGAAGGCCACAGTAACATGGGATTGAAACCAGCCATGCTCACACATTCCTAGCCTAAGTAAAACCTGAGTGTTTTCCACATAGACCGTGGTACAAAATGCTGCCAGAGCAAGGAAAAGCCACACTAAACCTGACATCCTATGCTGAACCTGTCCAATTGCATTTGTATCACCAACACAGCAGCCACCAGCAGCTGATGGTGTCACACACCAGTTCCCACTGAGGGTGACAATGGACTTACTGTCTACTGCTATGTTTATTCAACAGCAATGTCTGGGTTTGCCTAACGTGCACAAGGAAGGGTTGAGAAGCCACGGTGCACAGCACAAAAAGTCACTTCAAGGTAYTTCTTATTTTGAAAAGACTTGCTCTTTTCATTCTCCTTGCATTYTAACAGGAGAAACTGGTTGGTATAATCATATATATTTATACATGTATACATATACATTTGCATACCAGTTCCACATTTATGTTGCACACGTCCACAGTTCTGAGTACTGGAGAACACATTTAATTGCCACCAAGTTTTTAGGTTGAAGAGTTTCATTAGTCTCATCTGCATGGAGCTTAAACMCAAAGCTCCTTCAGAGGAGGAAGGTCACTTAAATCCCTGCCAGGAGCCAACTGCTCACTGTACTCAATTACTACTTATAATCTTTCATCGCTGAGGGCTTCCACACTGCAGATTGTCACCTAACTGCTTGTTTTCAAGCATGCATGTGGCATGTAGCAGCAGTGAGCAGTCAYTGGTATCTGCCTGTGGATGTGGGCTATCAGGGGGCCAAACTCCAATGCTGTTGCACCACAAAACACTTTGCTCTGGAATCTGTCTTCCTGTTGTCAGCAGGACTATTCATGGAGCACAATCCCATGTAAGACAGGGAAAAGTATGGGCGTATAACCCTAGGCATGAARTAATCTGACAGTTTTCATGGACCAATTTAGGCACTGGGATCCCATTTATACATGCCCATGTCTAGCTGGATTTTCTTCACGGTTCAATTTAGAGACACAAAGTAGCTTTTGTTTCATTATCACCATCGATTTGTTCAGTCAGATATTTCTATCAGTGTATTCAGAAACAATGGTGAAAACAGTTTTGGGGGACCTATAGAGAGGCTGAGAACTGGAAGCCAGGTAATTTTCCTCTGTTGGCTGTATTCATGTTGGCAGTTAAACTAGTGTGTCAATAACAACCACATAATCACTTCTAGGAAAAAAAACTGGGTCCGCTTAGGATACAAACTGAGTATGGATTTTAGTGCCCAGGGTCCATTTTGTTGAYTGCATGCAGTAGTTCTGTTTTCTTTTAAAAGTAAAGAGTGGCACATCAATGAGCACTTTGCCTCCAGGTGGTTCTGTTTATGCGGTTTTACTGCTTAGTGTCCAGTTTTCTGAAAAGTGGATCCACATTGATTTGTGTTATAAAGGTATTTCGACCAATAAACCAACTCACACCCTTTCAGTGTCAGACTCATTCTGAATTTAACAGACATTGAGAAAGACCAATTCACATAATAGAAACCATATAAACTATTTACATTTCCATCAATTGCAACAGAAACAAAAAGCCTTTAAGCTCACAGATTTTCTCAATTACTTTTGAAGGGGCTGAGAAGCTCATGGGGCCATAAGAGTTTGACTATCCAAATTTTGCACCACAGTGGACTTGGTGATAAAGGAACTGGTCTAGTGCCAGAGCAGGACATTATKCTGAGAGCTGCATCCTCTGTTGGACCAGCTGTTCTACCAGGATGTGGGACACCTGCTCCCTCACTCTGCCTCTGCCACAAGGTTGGAGGGTGGAAACAGGATTCCCCACAGCTCCCAGGGATGAGAGGGTGCTACCCTGCYCTGCGGGGAGCTGTGGGATGCAAAAGTTGGTAGCTCTCAATGGAGCAGGTGACTCAGATCTGAGGACAAGCAAAGGCTGTGTAAACCCTGCCCATGGCCCAGATGGGGAGCCTGCAGTGAGCAGAAGGTTAATCCTGGCCACCTGCTCTCAGTGAGTGCTGCAGGAGCTGATAGTGGTTAGTGGAGATTCATAACCAGCTGAACTAAACCCCAAGCTCTTTCYCCATCCCTTTTCACTTTCAATCAAGCAGGATATTGCTCTTCTGGCTTCCTGTGAAGCTTGGCCCCTCGTGCTGAACAGGGACACCCTTTTGACCTGTGCCCTCCTGCAGTAAATGGCTCATGCTATAAAACGTTTCTATGATCATTGAAACAGGAGGTGTTATTCTCTCCTCCATAATAGTCTGACAATCTAATTTTAGTCACACTGAATGCAGTAATGACCCCACATTATCACAAGAAACTATTAAGTTGCCAGCGCAAAGGTTGTTCCTATTGATTTTCTTCTAAGGTTGTCATGATAGAGCACAACTAATGAATGGAAATCCCCAGTCCAAATAATTTCTAAACAAATTACTCTCATAGAGCTTTTACTCTTAAATAGAAGAATTGATTTAATATTTTAGTGGCTTTTCTTCTTTCTAAACTTSCAATTTAGCCAACCTCAGACTACATTTATGAACCGGGCTTGTTCTGTTTTATCTGGTTATGAGTCCCCTTCAAGTAGAGCACATGGAAACTCAGTGGAGAGTGAAGGGAAAGAAGTCCCTGAGGGCCTCTGTCACAGAGTTAAAGGGTTTCTTTTTACATTCCTGGTCTGTATTAGGTAAAGGTCTGGGTTATGTGCCCTGCAAACACACATTAAGGGACAGGTTTTACTAGTTTTTGGAGAAAGGGAATTTTTCAAACTTCCATTTCACATTGCAGGTTAAGATCTGTGGTATAGACAGCCCAGTTTATTTTCTGAAGYTGGCCTGGGACATCTATTTCCAAGGTCCTACGTATATTCTTTGGCTGTGTTAAGTCAAATAAAACAGTTGCTGTTTGTGCCAACTCTCTTCAAAGCATTTTATACCTGAAGAGGAAATACTTTTGTCAGGGTTATTTTCACAGCACTGAAGAAGCCTCAGTGCAGATGTCAGAGTCACTGGGGGACAGCAGAAATGCAGGGTTTGCTGTCCTAACCCTAACCCAGTAACACAAATCCCAACACAGAAAGGTTTCAGACCAGCTCGTCTGAAGGTGACCAAGGGAGTGGATGCCATCACCTAACCCTTTGAATCCTGCCTGGACASTGCACATCCATCTCCATCTGCTATGTAACTTCAAGCTCTGCATTGACAACCTCTGTCAGCTCTCCCACTTCCTCCCTTTGCTAACCTAGATCTTTGCTCACCCAGTTAAACCTGGAAGTTCCAGGGGAGGCTGGGCTCTCTCTAACTGCTGACACCTCCTCATTAGCTTCCCTTGCACTCCCAGGGGAGCCCTGTGCCCACCCAGCTGAACTGAGAGCTGGGACGTGCTCAGCTGCTCTCTGGTTACAGTTCAAGATGCGCTGTGCTTCTCACTTGTGCTCTTGGGACTGTTAAGGGAACATTTTGGTCTCCTAGTGTGCTCTGGCTTCCCTGTATGGCTTTCCTGTGCCTCTCAGACATCACTCACTGAGTGAATTGCTCTCTCCAATAAACACTGTGGTGGGAGCAATTTCCTACTCCTGCTTTATRAAAGGCAAGTGAGTCCTACTTTTCCTCCTTGGAGGATTAGTCTCATTAATTTGTGTTGGGTTGGAGATACACAGGGCTGAGCTACTCATGTCAGTGAGCTGGGATGGATTCTGGGATCTCATCTGATTCAGGTCCTGCTTCTGCCCATGCCTGTTGCTGAGCATTCCTCCATCCTTGGAGCTGTGTCCTGAGATGGCCTCAGGCTGTCCAAGGCAGGTGCTTGCCAAAGGAATTGACTTTAGAGGGGTGATTGCTGCYGAGATGAATGCAGATATGTTTGTGCAATTATCCAGCAGCCTCTGATTRCCCAATCCTGAATCATGATTCCAGCAGAGAATTTACATTTCCCTGCCACTTCAGCAGGAGAGCGGAACTGGCTCGTGACAGCAATACTGCTGACTCAGCTCTTCTGGGGACACAGCATTGGCTTGAAAAGCTTGTTCTTTTAAAATGATTTAGGTGTGGGAAGCCTCTTCCTGGTTAACATACAAAGGAAAAAAACACCTATTGCAAACCAAGGTGGGTGTCCRTACAAGACACAGTCCATACGCCAAGGCTGGTGTAACTCCTGAGAGAAAACAGCTGGAAAAATGTAACAGGATGGTGCAGTAGCACTGAGGGGTCACAGTCTGGGACTAATCATAGCCTTTGGCAGACCTTAATGCTTCTCCAGTGCAAATTTTATTCTTGTCATTTAATCTGGGGGTAGATATGGYCTGTCCTGACATAAAACCTCAAATTTTGTGGTAATTGGGTCCATGCCTCCCTAGACATTGGTCTAGGACCTTATTGTACACAGTATTTCTACATCAAGATTTTCTGTGACCATTAATTGCCTCTTAGGTCTTTGATTTCTCACACTTACGTTTCATCTGTGAATGCAATTCCAAAGTACTCCTTCTCCTTCAGGTTGAAATGAGATGCCACCAAGTCAAGCAGCTCCTTGGCCAAAAGCTTTGGCTGAAAAACAAAAATGAAAGAAAGTGATTAATGAGGAGAATTGGACAGAACTGCACTGTGCTTGAGGAGGAAAACACTATCCTTGAAACTACTCCACAGCTGTTGCTTTTATGTTCCCTCTGGTGTTCAAGCTAAATCTGCAAGGAACATTAGCTCCTTGAAATGAGCAGTAGTTTCCCTCCTAGGTAAACACTAAAAACCTGGCAATTCTGACCTATTCAGCACTTAATGTCTCTGCAGACAGATAATCTGCTGCCTGCCACTGCTCGGATCTACCAGGACCAGCCCACTCCTGCCTCTCTGATAATTTTAGTTGTTAAAGCTTTTTATCAAGAGCCCTTGCAAACACAATTCAGACACCCACTCTCTCACACACAGCATAGATATATATGCCCATAACACTAAGAAAATACATAGTGCCAAAAGATAGGAGCAAAGGAGAAGTAAATGACAGAACAAAATAGTTTCCCATTCACTATTGCTTGTCATTTAAAGACAAGGATACATCCTCAAATTTAGGCACTTGGAAGGAAAGACAGGAAAGTWGCACACACTTTCAGAATGCTCTTTGTAAGACAATAAAAGCCAAGCTCAGAGAAACAGAGGATAGTTCATTGCTGCCTTTCCTGCAAAACATTATTATTATTATTGTTTTTCAACTCTAATGTGTTCTCCTGCCTCTATGAATTTTCATCTGCTCTGCTGGGCTCCAGTTTTTCCAACCASATTTCTGAAGCCTTGGCAATAGCACAGCTCTCATCCTGACTGTCACTTGTAGGAAACAGGGGTACAAAGGATGCAGGTAACTGCAGCCTTGCAATATCCCCAGATCCCAGAGCTGCARTYGTTACTGCACTGGCACAGCTGGGGTCAGAGATCCCAACAGTGTTCCCTGGTGACTGCTTACAAGGATTTGGTCTACAAATCTCTGTGCTGCAAACCTCAGTGAGAATGAAACTGTCTGCAGGCTTGACTGCCCCAACGAGTCTGCCAAGCAGCTGAGTCAGTTACCCCAGACATGAACCTGTTGTTAAATGGAGGTGAAATGATGATGCTGTGCAGAAAACGGGTGGCAGGGACATCAGAACCCTGCTGTCCTAATCAAGTGCTCTGTCCTATAAGCACAAAYACAGCTATAGTAGAAAAAAGCCTGATTTGTACCTAACTTGCAAATAGATTCATAAGACTCAGACTCTCTGAAAATGTCCCTAAACCCAGCACT
The DNA here is from genome assembly GCA_902810485.1 of Alauda arvensis. Taxonomy (NCBI): domain Eukaryota; kingdom Metazoa; phylum Chordata; class Aves; order Passeriformes; family Alaudidae; genus Alauda; species Alauda arvensis. The sequence continues at coordinate 324,012 of CADDXX010000638.1, forward strand.
ATYACAGTGTCTGACACAGCTGGGACAAATTTACTTCTCTGTGTATTTTCCAAGCATTTATATGAGCATTACAGCATCTTCTACCCACCCTAGTGGGGACATCCAATGAATGGGGGGTTTCTAGGTCGTGCCACCAAAGAAAGAAGCAGTAGCTGTGCCTAAATGCAGCCCTGGCTTGAGGCAGCCTCTGAAGTTGCTGTGTAGGAGGAACAGCCTGGCAGATAACAAATAGGTAGGATGCAACCAACTTGATTTTAATTCTCAAGTCAGACTTCYCAGGCACAACCACTGGAGGCTCTGCAATGACAACACTGGTGACTGCATTGACCTTCACTGCTGAACAACCTCCCAAATGGTGCTCAGAGATGAGTGGACCAGGCATGGGGACCATGGTCAGGTCCCCTGTCCCCTTGAGTCCCATCAAAGACCCAAGCAAAGAGCACACCAGCTACACCAGTCTCACTGGGGGCTCCTCAGGTACTTCTGGCACTGTGCTAGGTGGGGCAGACATTTGGAGCATCCCTGTCTCCTGTAAGGTGAACCTTTCTTCATCAGAGCATTTTAAGGACAAGCTTGACTTATGATGTACACAAATATTGTGATGAAAGGATGGCAAGGCTGCCAGGTGAATTCAGAGATCCACAGGCTCAGTGCAGGTAGTTACTGGGGGCATTGGGTGAGTTTTCAGCTTAACAACAGACAAACAAGCACAAACTTTTAAAGGAGAGGGAGGAAGAGGGGTTTGTTTCCTGCCGTCAATGCACAGTTTGAAGCCTTGCTTTTCTCCTGCCCTTGCCCAAGAGTCTCTGCCCCTTTCTCTTCTGGCTGGGCCAAATTCTCTCTGCACCAGAAAGAGATTCCTTCCCACCTCAGGGCTACCACAAGAGGAGGGGTGGGAATGCATGGCAGGACTGACTCCTCCAAGGCCATGGCAAGGACAGTTGTTGGAGGTGAATCCAGGCATCCCCATGCTGGAGTGGATTTCAGGCTGGGAGCTGCGTGGCTGTGGCTGTCACTGCCTGGTGCCCAGTGCTCTGTGTGACTCAGTTATCTGACAAACGAGCAATTGTGCTGCCAAGCAAGGGAGTGAGCCATCAGTCAGCCTGGCTGGGTGTCCCTCCTCAGAGGGCAGGGGTGGGAAAGAGTGCTGAAACAKCATGCCTCAAGCATAGCAGAGTTTTCCCAAGCCTGGGTTAAGGACATRTGGAATTGAAAGGTTGAGCTTCTGCAAGAAAGCAGGACAGAGCAATTGTGTAAGAGGCTGCCCGAGGACATGGGGAAGGTATGGGTTCCTCTGCTGCAGTCAGACAACACTGCCACAAGGGACACTGCACAAGAGAGAAAGTCCCTTCTGCTGTTCACATCACAGAGAAGTGATGCTCAACTTCCCTTACCCCATGCACTGCTGCATCCACTCCCAGGTATCAAGTGAGGAGCAGCACCCAAAACCACCTGCCTTCAGCCACCCTCCCCAGGATGGCTAAATGCCACATTCTGCTTCCTTATTTCTGCTGAGACCAGGCTGAAAAAGCCAAGGAGATGTGGTCAGCATGGTGTGACAGCTTTCCCATGCCTGCTGCCCAGAGGTGGATGCTCCTCTCCCAGCACAGCCCCCCGAGGCTCAGCAGGGACCGATTTCCAGTGCCCTTGCAGTGGGGCCTCCTCCAAAGCCGTGGAAGCAGATAAGGCAGGATAACCCTTTGCCTTGCRAGATAAGGGAACAGAACAATAGATGCAGACCCAGCACTGGAGTGGTGCCAGGTTAGTTTCTGGGCCAGAGTCCCTGAAGAGGCTTATGGCAGTGAAGTTAAGCCCTKCTAGTCCCCTCCAAGATTACTTTCTGCTCTCCCCTTAAGCTGTGCAAGGTTATTGTCCTTTCCAGTGGAATGACTCGGGTGTCCTCCCAACACAGACAGGCAACCTGGGTGTTTGGAGGGGAGGGGAGGGGAGGAAGGTGTCTTCTGCAGGTAGTAAAGACTCCTGGAGACAAACCTGCCCAGCAGGGGTAAGTCAGGAAAAGCCAGGCAGGCAGAGGCTGAGCTGCAGCCTGTCCTGCTGTCCCAGGAGAGACGCACACGCTGGCTGTTAGCAGTTAATCTTCTTGCCATTCACAATGGGAACGGCTGAGCAATGACCTCCTTTCATGGGAGCTGCGCAGACAAAGAGCTCATTAGCAATGCCTGTGGCAAGTTGTTTTAATTCATTATTAATTCCTGGACTTCATTTTCCAGAGGGAAAATTTTGCATTAATAAAACTTCCGTCACAGACACGTTGAAGGAGATGGGGACTGGTCTCTGAGAGCAGAGAAATCAATAGAAAGTGGGCCTGGAACCTTCTGGATTCAATTCARTTGAATGGTCAGCAAGATGCACCTTGTGCATCCCACAGAAATAAATCAGAGTAACAGGTGGCATTCTGAGTAGAAGCTGAACCGTGTCCTCAGTGATGTAGAGCTAYAGAGCTGGACTGTGTCACCCTGGGAGCTGCCCAAGCAGGTGTGGAGACCCCTCTGCATCTGCTGCTCCTCATCTCCTGCTTACCTACACCTTCCTGGCATCCTCCACGTAGTCTGTCCCACAAAAAGCAGCCTGTGGGGCTGTCACAGCTGCAGCTGGCTGGCCTCAACTTGGGATGGGGAACACCAGAAGAAATCCTYTGTCTGGACCAGTGAGGGCTGAACATGCTTTGCTGGTGGGGTAGGTTGTCAGAGCAGCATTATACGGCCAGGGAATCTCCTGCTGCTCCCTCCTGCTACAGGACCCTCTTTGTGAAAGGCATGTAAAGAACAGTGTTCTGTAAATMAATTGCTATTGTTACTAGAGAAATCAGCAGGGACCCAGCTGTGGTCCCAGCACAYTGAGCTGTGGCCCTGGGGAMGAAGAGTYTGCTCCTGGTAAGTGCTCACTCCTGACAGGAGGAAAGGCTGAGGGACCACACTCCAGTGTATCCGAGTCTCTGGCACAGACACTGGACATTTGTAAGCCAAACCCTGTCCTTGAGGGCTTCTCTGTACGGCAGTAACCTGAGTGCTTTCCTCCCCAAATCCTACCCCAGCCTGGAAAAAGTTACATTTTGCAGCCTGGACTTCCTGGACTTGCAAACACGACATTTTCTACAAAACTTAATATGTCAGGATCCACCTGCCAGGTATGATGGCACCAAATCTTGTTGAGGGGATTCCTGATACTCTGCAGAGCAAACTCTGCTGTGAAGTCAAGCCTGACTTCAGAGCACCCTGAGGTTTCTTCCTTCCCTCCTGGAGAGGCAGAGGAGCAGAGATGAACTCATTAGGGGCTGCCTCCTTATTAGTAGAATGACCTAGACATCTTTCCCTGCTCCCTGGGCCATACCAGAGAGGTTTGTCTGAAATGATAATGCCATGCATCCACAAAGCCTCAGCAGTGAGGAGCACAGTGAGGATATGGCTGGAACTTTTTGCAACCCTGCAGGCTTGAAGCAGTGAACTCATTCCCTCCTTGCCCTCCRAAACAGCTGAAGTTTGTTCAGATAATGGCTTGGAGGAAAGGGAGAGCTTTATTAGTGGTGTCAGGAGGTAGCAGGGAAAGGGCTGAGCCTCAGTAGCAGCTCTGTGACTTKAACTTGCCATGGAGAAAGATGATAAAAAAGCACCAAGGGCAATGCAGGAAGGTCCATATGGGATCACACTTGGCTGACACTCCAAAGGATGTCTCCCTGCAATTGYCCATTGCTTAAAGAGCCCACTCCAYACCCTTGACTMCAGGCACAGCCTGTGCTAGCAAAAACTACACCAAGAAAGCTTCGATGCTCACCATGTCCAAGCTCTGTCTGGATCTCCTGCCTCTATTTAAAGGAGCACTCAGCACTGGCAAATTAACCACAGGGGATGAGTCTCTTCCATGCACTCCAGCCATCTCTGCACACAGGCACTCTACAGGTGTCTCTTCCCAATTAGACACTTTGGCAAYTTCCCTGAACAGCAGCAGAGCACAGAGAGCACTGAAGGCAAGTAGGGAGGGGAAGGAAAAGCCTGAGAGCTCCTGGGAAAAGGRAAGCTGCATGAAGAATGACAATTCAAACTGATTCMGTKTCAAAATCCCAGAGTTTCATGGCYCTTTGATGTATTTATTGGATGAGTTCATATTGGCATGAGCTCATTAATAGGGGCTGCTGTACCCACTGTGGGAGCAGGCTGGGGTCTGCTCATGGGACACCTCCCCAGTGCTGAGAAGAGGAGAAGGAGGATGTGAGATMCAGGTGATGCAGAGCAAGACTGCTGCTCAAGGTGACATGAAAATCCCATTTTGGTGCCTCCTAACACCAGCCACTGTCACATAGGTTTCATGATAATACTGACATGTTATGGGCATGTGTTAGCCACAGGATGGGAGGAGGAGGAAGAGGGCTTCTGGGCAGAAGGATCTCTTATASACTGGGAGAAGCTTGGCACCAAGCTGTAGGGAAGGGATGCCATCCAAAGGGATCTGCACAAGCTTGAGAAGYGGGTCCATCATGAGGTTCAATAGGGTCAAGTGCAAGACACAGGGTCAGGGAAACCCCTGGTGTCTGATATTCCCCAGAGACAGGCTGGGGAATGAAGAGATTGACAGCAGCTCTGTGGAGAAGGACATGGGSTACTGGTGGATGAAAARCTGGRCACGACTCAGCACTTGCAGCTCAGAAAGCCAAACGTGTCCTGTGCTGCAGCACATGAAGCATGGCCAGCAGTTCAAGGGAGGTGATTCTTCCCCTCTCCCCTSCTCTGGKGAGATCCCACCTGGAGTGCTGCACCCAGCTTTGAAGCCCTTAGTACATCAAAGACATGGACCTGTTGGAGTGGGTCCAGAGGAGGGTCATGAAGAGGACCAGAGGGATGGAGTGCCTCTGTCTGACAGACAGAATGGGCTGTTTCTGTCACTCATTGTGGGAAACACAGCAGAAACACAAGCATTCCAGTATTAAATATTCAATATAATTARAAGACAATGTTACTGGGATTTGAGCAGAGCGAGGAACTCTGGAATCATGTGTTCCCCCAGTGGAAAGACAGACTGCCCACTTTTGGCAGAGAAGCATGTTTCTCTATGACAGCTTCCCATTAAGCTTAGAAATGAGTGAGTTATAGAGAGAGATTATCTATCCACAGTCCAGCAGTGCCATGAATAAAAAACAGATGACAAGGTATTAGCAACTGCTGGTATGTCCCTAGAAACTAAGGCACACACAAAGTATATTTCATTGTTTTATTAACTGTCAAACAAGCCTGTTCCCCTCCCCCATGKCATAGCTTCTCCCTAATTCTCTGCAGCAGCAGGTTTCTGGGTGATGTATAGTTTAAACATATGGACAGGCACGTGCTGCCCAAATGCATCCAGCACAGACACACGTGGAGCTGTGGTGTGGGAACCAGGTACCTAACTCACACCAAGCCATGCCTCACTCATTAATGTTAAAAACACTGCTACCATCCACTRTCTCCTTGYTGGAGGGACTCACAAGARTGCAGAGATGAGACACTGCTAAGCMAAGTGCTGCAATGCTAAAAAYTGCCTGCAGGACTGGKGCTCAGCACWGWTTTAGTGCTAGAACCTGGCTGTGGCCAGGCACAGGCTCCAGGACWCAAACCACTGGTATTTAGCTGTGAGCACGTTTGGTTTCTGCAGGATGGACCGTGGAGTGTGTTTAGTTCAACCAGCCTCACAAGTCCTGTTAATTTGGGCAAATTTCGCTCAACATTCCAAGGCTGAATGTTTGAAAAACAYGTTTTTGGTGGCTTGAGTTGCATTGCAGGCTGGGGGATGAGTGCAGTGTGGCCAGTCCATCAGAAGGAGAGGTGAGGTGGAAGAAGAATAGTTTGCATGAATGCAGAGCAATTCCTCCCGTGGCTGTGCCCAGCACCGTCCCTCCAGGCAGGGGACAGCGCTTCTTCTTCCAGGCAGGGCACAGCGCTTCTTCTTTGCTCTGCTGGAGCCTTGGGCGGTGTAATCAGGAGGAAATGAAAGTGCCAAACGGTGCCTCACGCACAATTCTTCCCCTCCACCGACTATTAGCATTTGCTAATGAAGCAAGCTCCAGGTCCTCCCCATGAATTAGATCATCTGCTAAAACCAGCCTCARCCCTATCTGTCAGCACCAGGGAGATAAGGGCAGTGAGGAAGCCCATACAGGCCCTGTGTGTTCTGCCTCTGCTCCTCAGGGCATTGATACCCACTGGCCAGCAGCCTCAYCTGCTGAAAGCCAGCAAATAAATGCTCCACACTCACCCGTGTGCACCAGGCAGTGCTTTGCCCCATGATAGCTATGGACTGTAACTCCTTCCCTCCGCTGCTTTGGATACAGAACATGGAATTCTTTCATCGGGGYCACTGAACTGTCCCTCACTTGCAATTCTCTTGTCAAGCTGGGTCTGCCAACAGCTCTACCATCCTCTTGTTTAACCCATTTCASGCATTTCCAAGAAAAGCAAAATCTGAAGTAACTCCCTCCAATGTTGTTTTGGTCAGTGTGYCATCTGAATACGGGGTAATAATATTGTACCAAACTGCTCAGCCTAAAAGGCTTGGGGCTTTAGGGGCTGCAATTCCCCTTCTGGGATAGATCCTCTATTCCTCGGCTCCACGTTATTATCTCAGTATATGGAGTGCACATAATCAAAGCAGGCTGGGATGTAGTTGGGTGAAAAATTATTCATTGAAATGCAAAATGCCTGGAGAGGGAGAGCCTTATTTTTTATCACGGAACAGCTGAACCCCGTCAGTGCTGGGGACTGGCAGCAGGAGCACTGCTCGTGCTGGCACAGGCAGCACCTCCTTCCCAGAGTCAGGGGTTGGCTCTAAAAAATCTCTTTTCTTCATTTACATAAGCAAATGAGACAACTTGCCTCCAGCAGCCGCCTCGGGAACGTGGAGGGTGGTGACAGAGTGCCACTGACGTTTTCTTCTTGGAAAGTCAACACCCGCAAGTGGTGGGAATTAAGATTTATTAGGGTCAGAGAGAARCAGACAAAAATATTTCCCAAGTTTTCTAAAAAAAAATCTGTTTGGTAAAAGGATTAGAAACACCCTACTGACAAGTTGCCTCAGAAATACTCACAGATAGCTGCATTTCTGGGTTCAGCTGATACCTGACACTCYATATCTTAAGTCAGAAGGCATTGCTGATACTTTCTAATTCCCCTACATATTAGCAGTGGGAATCTGCTTAAATAATTTTGCAGTCACAGAAAGCAAAAAGTATGAGCTGGCCAAGTCTRCATCGCAAATTCACGTCAAAACCAAAATGAAAAGCAGTTGGTGGGATGAAAAAGACACTTTTGGGTCTCTRGCATCCCTCCTCCCTTTCTTGTCTGAAGCAGAAGCAGCTGCACTCTTTCCCCATTCAGAAAGGGTCTGTGTCAATGCCCAGTGACCCCATTCCTCTCTGCTGCCATCTGGATCATCCCTCGACTCCAGCAGAGTTTTCAGGTGACTGCATCCAAAGAGGCCAGCCAGCTGCAGCTGGTGCTGGGACAGGAAATCTGCTCCATGCTCWCATCTTYCTCTCATCCAMGACAAAAGCCTCAGCATTTYCCTCTTCCCTCCCTYAGCCTGCTSCCCACTCCACCCRTTCTCTGTCYCCACTGGGAATAGCTAAGGTCCCCACATACATTAAAGAAAGAGCCTGSCTGATGGCAGAAGGAAAACCACAGTTTGGGGCTGGCCCTGGCCCTGATCACAGATTTTTTGTCCACAGACCTGAAGTACAAGGAGATTTGGTGCCTCAGTGCACTACATCACGAGAACCTGCCTCTCTGTCTCCTGCAGGGCTGGGGAGAGGAAAAGGATGCTGTGCCTGGCATTCAAACTGATGTCCTGGTCTGCCCTGACTACACGGGGTGCCACCAGGAGCAGCACACTGTGAAGTATTTCYTCCTGGGATCCCCCAAGAGTCTGMATCTCTGAGCTGTGYAGTCTTGGATGTGAAGGCTCGATGCACATCCCCTTCATGGAGCATCTGTGCCAGGTCCTGTGTCCCCAGTGKACCTCCTTGTGCCAGAGCACTGATCTGTGCATGCACAGTCCTTTCTGCACAKCATTTCCAGAGCAAAGTGGTCAAAATCCTCACATATCCCCCTGGGATATCTTTCTGAGCACAAGACAGATCACACAGGGTAACCTCGTGTGAGGACTCCAAGCCACCCTTGAGTCCTTTCCAGCTGAACTGTGGCCAGGAGCATGAACTGAGTGAGAAGATCTGGCCAACCACAGAAGCAAACCTGGATTGGAAGGGGAAGGAGAATTCTGTTTTGGAGAGATTTGATGGAAAGTGTGGAATTCCTTATGCTGAGCGATGTAAAAATGGCTTTTGTAGCACTGCCAAAGTCAGTGCCAGCTCATCTAATCAGCCACGAAAACATCCCTGAAGCAAGTTAAAAAGTTGCCCCAAGTCRATTTGCACATGCAACTTTTATTATTCTTCATTTAAACTTTCTAGATTTGTTTTTGGATTATTGGAAGAAACAGATCCTTCCTCTGTTATCTTTCTTTGGGTTTCTCCCAAATCCTAACACAACATCAAATCTGCTTTGACCTTTACAAGACACTCCTGAAGACAATCTTGACTGGCTGCTTGCTTTGCTACGTGCAAATATTGTGTTTTCAGGAGGCTACTCTTTACTCCATGAAAAATTTAATGGTATTATCAGGAGCTGCATGCTGTGGGTTAATACSGTTTTAATGAAAATACATCCCAAATTTGACAGTTTTGACTGTTCTTTACATTTTCAGGGAATTTAACTTATGAGGCACTAACTCAGAAGGACTGGTACAATAAAAAGCTATTCACTTATCACTTATGTAGACCCAAAGAAGAAACTTTCAAGCAAATTCAGTTCCTTTAGAGMAGAAGAAAAGCCATTCCCATCTATGATGATCAGATTCACTAGCCCTTTAAGTCATCCTCAATGTCTTGAACCYATTAGTGATCTATTTGGTAGCTTCCCATCTCCTCATGCGTGAAGTATCTACAAAATTTGTACGTATAAATGAGAAAAATATGGATGCTAGATCAGCAGAGCAGAACAAAAATACCCCCACACAGAAGGACTTTGCACTGGCTTAGGGCCATCAGTTTCATGCAAGTAGTGGAGGGAAGCATCTGTGCTTTAAAGCAAACCTTGCAAGGTCACAGTGGCTTCGGCTTCTCCCATTCCACCTGGGGCTGGGTGCATTTGGCACTTGGATCTCCATGGTTTAGCAGCACTGGCTATATCAGCACTTGTTAGCTGAAGAAAGCCACAGCAAATCCTKCTCCTACAGCCCCAAAGAAGCCTGGGTAACCAAGCAACTCTTTCTTGTTTCCCTCATCCTTGCCAAGAGTCAGGAAAGTCTCATTTTTCAACACATTTAACCTGTGGGAGATGCCCCTGCAACAGAGGTRGATTTCACTGTCATTATCTGTAATCAGTTTAAGCAAGCAATGAYATTACTGAGGTTAAACATATCTCATGGATTTATCACAGAACTGGGGGCTCAGATTTTTCACCTTCCTTCTGCACACACCATGCAGCAGTGATGGATGCAGAGGCCAGATTAGATGGAGCTCTCCAACTGGAGATCAGTGCTAAATTAATACAAACTGAAGCAGCTCAAGATGAGAATTGCACATGCTGGGGAGTTAAGAGGGTTTGTGTGCAGGGCTTTGGTTCAAACCCTTGTCTTAATGCAAAGAAAAAAAGACACAGATATGGCATTCTGTGCAGCACTCTGGGTAGGAAGTGAGATGGCCTACTTTAAGAAAGTATGTGACAAATTTATTCAGATAATCAGTATTGTAAATGCTTGGCTTAAAGTATTTTGGGTCTTCATGAGTCCTTGCCTYTCAGTATCTGGAGATGTGTATAATTCTGAAACAGGGTAGTCAACTGCTACAACAAAGTCAATTGTGTTTTAAATCATCTGACTGTRTCACATGTGGCAAATCAAACTTGGGACGTAAAGCTTCAGAGCCAGCTTTCTGGGCAGGAATCCATTTCACACCCAGCTGACAATGGGGCTTGATAAGCACTTGGCCACTGTGAAAAACCAGCTGCCTTCTATATATATTTCGATTTGGTAGTGTCTGTTGAAGTTTTATATCACTGAGAGATTGCTGGTATTCTTTTAAAGCATTAAACCTACCTTGACAAGGTCAACAACAATTTCTACAGAGGTCAGCGTTTTTATTTTGAAATATTTGATCATAATTCTATCAAACATTAAAGAAAGAGTTTGGCTAGGGCACATAATGAAATTGGACAGCTCACACAATCCATTTATCTTTTYGACTGTAAACCTCTGAAGCGCTTTAGTTCATCCAGTTTCAAATCAACTGTAGAAATGTCCATCTCCCTTCATGCAGCCTACAGAAATTGGTGCTTGGAAATGCTCTTGATCTGTTATTGCTGATGTGGAAAAGGAAAAATAATTTCCCAAGACATACTAGCTTAGCTGCATTCTTATGTTCTGTTTGCTTTTTAAAAATCTCTCGTGAATAAGGATGTTTATTTCCATCCTCACTCAAAGTCACTTCTTCATCGCTGGAAATATTTAATAAGCTAAGTGAATGCTTATTTTTGTAGCACATTTTCTAAACACATTAAAATAATTTATTTAAAAAACACTCTGTTAGCAAGCCTAATGTTAATAAAAGTAAATAAAGTCAATAAAAGCGCTAGGTGGCATGCATAGGATTAAGTCATCCTGTTCTATTTTACACATCAATTGTGACTGCAGGGAAATGAATCRAACTTAACAAGAACTACATCCTCATGTGCTGAGACTGGGGAAGGTGAATGCCTGCAGAAGCATAGTGGGTGCATGGGCTTTTATGCATTCATCTTCTCTATCTGCACTCGTAGGGATGCAGTCAAAAGAGCTGACTCCACCAATGGATTCTCCACACATGCAGCAAGGTTGGATTTCCCTCCCCTRAGGAACTTGGGAGTTGAAGCACATTGGTCTTCCTGGATGCTCTCATCAGTTTAATTATCTSTGCATATTGCACAGTTGCTATATTAAGAACAAACCCACAATGTTTTGAAGCTTCTGGTTTAACACATGCAAATGTAAATCATGCTATGGAAATACTACACATCAGACAGCTCTTTCCCTGGCAAGGTCAGGAGAGAGAGGCTGAACTTCACTTGTCAGATGTTGGTTCCTTTGCTCATTGCCTGATGGCAAAGCTCAGGTGTTATGAGGATCTCTCTTCTCTGCTTCTCTATGGATTATCCTGGTGCAAATCAGGACAGCCAGAAGCCTGAATGGGTCCTGCCAGTCCCCCCTCCTCACAGCTCTGCTTTAAAGCCTTGTAGGCAACCCTGAAGGTGAATGGGAAGGGGACAAGGATGCTGGGCTTCATTTCCTGACTGCAGGCTCACCCATGTCACACTGTAACCCCCACAAGTAATGGAGGAGGCAATGGAGAAAAAAATGATAATTGGCCACAAATCAAAGGAAAAGAAAGCAAAATAATAYTTGCTCACCATAGGAATTACTGTGAGAATAAGAAAGGCTTATTTCCCCTGATATTTGTAAAAAGAAGTGCTGGTAATAAACCAGTTCCATTATAAAGGAGGAGGGTGAAATGAATGACCGGATGAGATAGTGAGTGTCTTTTATTAAAAAAAGAACAAACCAAAGCAAACCAAAAAAAACCTCAAAAACAAACAAACCTTTTTTTTCTCTGCAAAAACAGAGTGGTTAGGAAAGAATTCAGGCAGGGTAGAAACTGCTGAACAGCTACTAAGAACATAATTGGAAAATGTAAGTGCATACAAAAGTGGATGAGACTGGGGCAACAGCAGAATTAGCCAATGAATGTAATGAACCATGAAAGGAGAAGCTTGGAGACAATGTAGAATTGAGGAAATTTTTCTAAGCAGGAGGGGTAGAGAGCAAATAAAGGCAGCCTGGCTTCTGAAAAGGAGTGCTCCTTGGCCTGTGGATGGGGAAACGTCCAAGTATGCCATGCAATGGCATGGCACAGGGAGGTGCTGGGCACAGGCTGAGCTTCCTTGACAATGTCCAGAAAATGACTTTCTGGGTCTTACCCAGACACATCCTCACTGCAAAGGGAGATGGAAGTGATCAGGACACTGTATGTGTTCCTGCTTTCATTAAACCCAATGTGGAAGATGGGCAGGAGCAGATCCCACAGCAGCAGTGTGGGCAAGGATACCAGAGAGGCTGCTCCCACTAAATTTCACTGAGTGACAAAGTCTCATAAGCTGAGCMAACCTGGAGATCAGTCATGCTGCTGGCAGATGCTGGAAGCACAAAGATCTCCAGAAAATGATGCTGGAGGTCTGGATGGCCTCTGGCAACTGAAGGCATCTCTGCTGAGTGCCCAGCAGTCACACTGCCTGTGTGACAGATCCCTCTCATCTCTCTCCCTCCTCACAYCCTACCAGGTGGCTGTGGACCAACCCCAAAACTTGCTCTATGGCAAGGAGTAAACAACTTTATCATTTCTAGTGCTGATGGGCTGCAGTTTTGGAAAGATTTGCACTTCRTACATGACGGTGATGAGAAGAATTGCAAGTAATGTGATTTCTGAAAAACTGAGGAAGGTGAATTTGGGCAGGGAAAAGGTTTTGTCATTCTCCATGAYAAAACAGGAGAGATGTTTCACTTGTAGTAGGCAATTAGCTTTGATTTTTCAGGGGCTCAAGTGCCCCAAAATTCTCTCTTCTTTCACAGACCCTTCCACAACTGTGTGGTAGTTTTTATCCCTTGCACTGGGAGCCTGCCATGGACTCAGTGGATGTCTGCCTCTGATCAKCATTCAGAGCTTCATTATTTAAACAGTGGGAGCTGCATTTCTAATGGTCTTTCTTTCCATATACCTTAAACAGCTGTTGGCTAAGTGAAAGCTTTGGAAACTGGGTAGCTGTCATCTGAATATATCCCCACAATTCATTTGGACTTTGGTATTAACCAGGACCATTCAGCCAAACTCTGATTTGGCATCAGGAGAAAAAAGAAAGTCTCATTCCATCCTTTTCTTCTCACGTGTCTGGGCAGCCCTGCAAAAGCACAGGATGGGCTGAGTGCAGCTTAGGAGACCTTGCAGCACAGGAAACACCTGTATGGGCTGCTGGTCCCTGTGCCATCAGCTGCTAAATGGAAATAATACCCTGCACCATTAAATCWCAACATAAGATGTCCTTTTTCACCAAGGATATAACCACCTATTGAGTGGAATTCAGTAGGAAAACCYTTATTTCTACATATTCCCCTGCCAAAGTTATTCCTCTGTAAACAGAGCTCCTTGGTCACTTCARTGTCTGGATTTGAGCTACATTACTGAGGTCTATGGGAAAGACCCTATGTATTTAGAAAGACAATGTTCCATTCCACTTGCCATAGAGATCAGGAAAACATTTGTCTGCCTGTCTGCTCTCCCAGGAAGCTCTGAAGATGTGATTACAGTTTGTCCAAGGAAAAAGATGCCAGAATCTCTCTGAAGAGAAAAGAAACACAGTGGCAAATATATTTCACCCTGCAGTGTCTGAATCCACAGAGGAACTCTTGCTGGTAGGGAAAGTTATAAAAGAGAGGAGAAACCCCAGAAAAGGCAAAATTCTCAAAAAACAGACTTAGTCTCACACAGAAAGTGGTTATATGAGAGCAGATATGTTATATCCTTATAGTGTAAACCACTGCTGCTCAGTGGAGATTCATCCATCAATACCAGAAGAGAAGCTGGCCTATGGCTCTTTGCTGGTTTGCCAGACTTTTATTAAATGCACAAGAATGCCAAGTCTGTAATGTCTAAAAGTGAATTTATTTAACAATGAACTCTTTGAAAAGGGAGTCCCAGATGTGTAATTAATAACGAATCAGTGATGTGAAATCTGATCCAAAGCCTACTGAAGCTGATAGACAGACTCTGACTTCAAGGGGTTCTGGATAAGGCTCTCATTAGGCAAAAGGAAAAAAAAATTAAAAGCTGAGCCAGCTAGTTGGTTAAAAAAATATTGCAGCTTGGATTCTGTGCTAAACAGAGACATGCAATAATCTGCACTGCACATAAATCCCTTCTCTGCTGACAGGGGACTCACACATTTCTGTGTCTGAAGCTGAACTTGAAATCTAGGAGATAAAAYAAAATACAAAAAAGCTGTGAGAGAGAGTCCCAAAAGGAAAACCTCCAGTGGTTTGAACCACAGCTCATTTCCTCTTGGCATGGATGTGGAGATAGCTGTCAGAGATGTGTCATCTGGAGGCAGCAGATGCTGCTGCTCCCTGCGTGCCGAGGCCGGGCTGGTCCCCCCCTCCTGCCCCAGCCTGAGCACCCACCTCAGCTCAGCYTTGCCTGGCTCTCCCTCAGCTCCAYACACTGGGWATTATCAGCCTGGAACTCCTGCCAAGCCCAGCAGAGCGTGGTGTCCAAAGGGGRATGCAGCTTGTCTTCCATCAGTGCAACTTAATTCAATTTGTCAGGGATGCAGAGGGTGTGGGTGAGCCCGATCCATCAGCAGCATCCCAAACTGTGCCCTGGGAGATGGGGCTCTGGCAGCCTCTGGTTTTCATCTGCCTTTCAGTGGGACTGTAATGGGGAGGTGGAGATGTTTGCTGATGAACAATTTCATCGTTCCATATCTTTTAAGGGACGCGTATTAAGTCATCCCCTTGAGTCAAATATTTTTAAGTACAGTAACMCAGCTCGTTTTTAAGTAATCAAATAATAATTAAAAATAATTGTCTCCCATTTCTGCTGAGGAACGAATGCATCTACATTGAATTTGCTTCTTTAATAGCAAATTGTAACTCAATCTAAATGTAAATTCCTGGAGAATCTGCTATCTAATTCTCGTTATTTCCACTTGCTTAATGCAATTAGAAACATCTGTCACTGATCAACTGTCCACATAGTGAAAACAAATAATAATTCATGCTCTCTGCCTCCATAGTGTTTTTCAGGGAATGGACTGCTTTAAAACCAGTGGCTAGAGCCCAGGAGCTAGAGCTGTGCAAAATGCTTGTGACAAGCTCTGAATCACAGCAAATGTGCCTGACCASCAGTGTCTCTGCAGCTCAGTGACATTTGCTGAATAATCTGACAAATTCCCAGAAACATATAAAAGTCACCATCCTGCTTTCTAAAAATATTTGGCTCTGGGGTACCCATTCTCAGGAATGAGCTGCCAGGGACAGAGCTCACTCCCTTGTCCCAAAGCCTGGACCCAAAGTCATGGTGGAGCATGCAGATGCAGCTTTGGTGGCTGAGGGAGCATCAAAAGGCCTGTGAAAGGGATATGAGTGCAGGGGGCAAAGACAATGGAATTACTGGAGCTTATCCCAGCTTTCTGTGTTCCCAATTTATCTGCCTGAGACAAGAGTGGGGGGAAACAGCAGAGTGAGAAGCCATCAGAAATGGGCATCCAGTCCCCATGAGATGAACCAGTTCAGGGGCATGAATGGTGCTTCCTCCTCTTTAAAGCACATTAGTGCATATAAACTCTCTGGTTGCTCCAAAGACAATAAAAATGAAAAGAGAAGATGAAGTTTAGAAGAACTGAGCATCATGAAATAGGCTTGTTCATCCCCTGCCTGCTAGAGACAGGGATGAAGGAGGAAAGGCAGAGTCCAAGTGGAAAGGTATTCAGGCATCTCCTGCTGAAATGTSCTCAAAAGACAGAACAAAATTAATCCAAAAACTAGTCTTTTTGGTAACCAAGAAATTCCACAAGCCAATGCCACAGCCAAGCAGCCTTTTTGCCTTGGAGCTGCTGAGCAGCTGGAGGCTCATCCCCTGCAATGGTCTGGCTGCCACGTGGGGCTGATGCACGGATGCTGGGATAAAAACAACAAACAAAAMCCAATAAAACATCAGAGGGACTGGGGAAACACCAGCAATGGCCTTGCCCACATCACCATGYGGGTCAGAACAGCTCTATGGTCATCCTGGCTTCAAAGTGAGGAGGGGAAATGGCTTGGCTGGTTCGGTTTATTTTATTCTTAAAAAGAGCAGATGCAAATCTCTTTAGTTCATTCCTTTTCCAAGAGACAAGTGTAACTTAGAGCTATTACAAGATCCTCTCTGACAAGCTGAAGTCTCTAACATTGTCTGGGCTGCCAAACCAGGAGGGCTGGGGTGAGCTGGAAGTTGTTGGCCTGTTCATGATCCCATCAGGTCTCATTTAGTCACCACTGCACCTCCTGCTCCAACCCCCCYGATTCCTCCATCCTGCACTGTAACCACAGGGTTCTACACCCAGCACTGAGCCAGGGGTACCTCTGCAGCTTGGCAGTTTGATCCCAGTGGCCCAAAACGTGCCCAKGTGAGGGTGAGGGGATGCCTGAACTACTCAGTCTGTGTTATTCCAGGGGATGAAGAGGATGGTGGCTCCTGAAGATGTGACAGGGACCAGGCTGCAGTGTGAGTCAGTGCCTGCTTGCACAGGAGGCACTTGTTCTGCTCATGGGGATGCTGAAGATGGGCAGCACAGAGGAGGGGAGACTTCTCACCAGGACAGGGATAAGTCWCTTAACCAAAATCCATACTATTAAATCAATTTTCCCAAAAATAAAAACCTTCCAAAGCTGGAATCTTTTGCTGGCTTTACCTCCAAGCATCTGGTTTGACCTGCTACCAAGATAGCTTCAAAGTCAGAACAGAGACTGAAACTTCCTCCCAAGGCAGATTTAGAATTGTGCTTCTTCCTCCCCAAATATGGGCAGTTTCCCAGCAAAGGTAATAACAGGAGAGTTTTCATTCMAACATAATTGTAATGAGCCATGTCTGAGTGCAGAGAGATGGGAAAGTAAAAGATATCCTATCTGTATTAACAACCTCTCATCCAAAAGGATTGCCTCTTTGGGAGAGGTCAGGGCTGGAATGTAAGGGGAGAATGGGTACATCTTGTTGCTTATGATGAGCTAATGCAGGTTTTTTTTTAAAGCATGACCCAATTATAAGCCAAGAGCCATCTTCTCTGTCCTGAAAATTAGAAAAGCTGATGGTTTTTCTGATGATATCCAGTATTATGGCTGACACAAGTGCCACAGGCAGCCTTTCTGTGCTGCCTCACTCCTCCAGGCTCACGGCTGTGCTGCTGTCAGCAAGCCACTGCAGCCCTGGGGGAGGAGGGGAACTCGGGGAAATAATCCACCAAAGAGAGAGAGACAAATCCATTTCGACTTCACAGAGCCCAGAGCTTCCCCATAAGTAGGCACTTCTCCAAAATAAAGACAGAAAGGACCAACGAGCCACACACTGGGATAGGCAAGGGTTGGGGGTTGGRGATTTGCTGCATCACTTGAGGACAGCATTTTGCATTATTTGCAGAGAGAATGTCCTAAAAAACACATTCCTGGACAAAAGCAGAGGGAATGTATYGGGACTGTAGAGGGAGAGGTGGGGTGAGCAGGGCTGGGGAACACTCAGGTCTCCCTCAGGAAGGGCAGCATGGTCTCCTTGGGTGCCTGTGCTATCCATTCCAAGCCTGCTGCCCCCTCTTTGTGGTTGTAGGTGTCTCCTTTCCTTTGTGGTTGTAGGTGTCACAGGTAGTGGGCTGAACTAGCCCCAGCAGCCTTTGCTGGTAGTACCATGGCACCAGCTCCTCTTTGCTCTGCTGGTTGTCATTGCCAGGTGTGATGCTCAAACCTGTGTCTGTGCAAGCACACCTGAGCTGCTCTAAACCACCTGGCCTGAATCCATTGCTGCAGGCAAACTGTTCCCACCTGACACCATGCAGCCATGGCCAGCTGCTGCTTTGGGTTACCTGCAGCAAGGGAAAGGAAAAGGAAATAACTTCCCAGTGAGACAGGTAAGACCCTTTYTGTTCATTAGGTGCAATGCCCCTGATCCAGGAGCCTCACTCGTGGCCAAAATTCTCMCTGTGTCATGCTGAAGGAATTGCCTTTTGGTTAAAAGTTGAGATCTTTTSTCTAAGTTGCATCCACTGAGGCTGAAAAGGAAAGGGTATAGAAACCACTTTTCTGTAAGCTGAATATTGCAGCTTAGACAATCAAGCTGCTCACCCATTCACTATCAACCTAGTATCARCCTGGTACTACACAGCCTGATGACAGCAATAAGGGGAAATGTTCCATCCCAAAATGCTAGCTCCAATTGGAAATGCACCTTTTTTACCTTTGCACAAAAGCAAATCTGCTATGCTGCCTCATTCATCATTTCTCCTGAGCTACACTCCTCTAAATTGTTCAGTATCTCCTGGAATCATCTCTGCTACATCTGTTATTATTTTTCAGAATTGTTTGCTCAGACCACGCTATAAAAAAAAAAAAAAATTCTATTTTCCACTATCTTCTATCCTGTGCCACATTTAGCACTTYCTCACCTGAATTTACTACTTGGGTTTCTTGTCCAGCCAGGAGGACATGAAAGGAGAACAGGACTGATACAACCACACACAGTGTGAACACCATGAGAAAGCTGATTGCAGACAGTCTTTTTGCAGTTGAGGAGAGAGAGGGGCACGACTCATTTCAGGTGATCCCTTTTAGGATGAGCTCAGCTGTGCCCTACAAGTGCCCTCCTCCCTCCATCACCTCTAAAAGCATGGCTCAGGCACAGACAGCACAGACACCCACACTGTTTGTGCCTGAAGTTAAAAGAGGTGAATCTCACCACTGCCTGCTGTGGAACACATCAGAGAGGCCAGGGCTGGGGGTGAGGGATGGGTTGTGGCACCAACACAAGGGCTACTCCACCATGAAGCAGCAACAGCAGAGAGCAGGAGGAGCTCTGTGAAATTCAGCCTCATCATCCTGCTGCTAAACCTCATTTACTGCCACTGCTGAGCCTGTTGGTGCCTCACAGCTGAGCAGATCCTGCAGTTGCTCCTGGCTGGGGGAAGCAAGGCTGGGGGACCCTGGCTTGTCCATGGCTGGAGCAGCATCTTGTGGGACACAATGACATTTCACAGCCACTGTTGGACACTGGCAGCTTGGTCCAGGCTGAACAAAAGCTCCACTGAAGCCATGGAGCAGCTGAGCCTGGCAGAAACAATAGTGAATTTTTCAATTTCTCATAAGTAACTGTGAGTGAGATGTTTTCTCTGTAACAGACCCATCAGATGCTGGATGTGCCATTCCTGTATTGGTGGATGTGGTGGGAGGTCAGCAGGACAATTTAAATTGCTGATGCTCTGCAAAACTTCAGGAGTTACCTCACAGGAAAGGAAATAGCTTTCTTCCTTCRCCAGATGTTTTAGGCTGATTTGAATCAGCCCCTCCTGCCCCTCTGTAATTTTGAAAAGTTCCAGGTGGGCTCAAAATCAAGGGTTTTTGACAAATTTTAGCATAAGAACTGCAAAAAGTACTGAATATCTTTACCCCCATTTAGCCAGCTGTAAAGAACATCCAGCTCTCAGCATATGCAGTATGAATAAACATGTGTCTTCAGCTTATCTCTCTCCTGACAGCTCACGGATAGCTCCCCAGCCTGTATTAGTTTAAATGCAATTTATTCTGGAAGACTGATAATGGGAGTATTGATTACACGGGCCTTTGGAAATCACACCCTCATTTCAGTCTGTGCAGGGCAATGATTGCTATTCCCAGCTCATTTTCTTATGAGGCTGTAAGTATTTTGCTGTGGGAGTCTTTCTCCTGAGGCTCCTCACGTGGCACCTGGCAGAGGTGCAGGGTTCAGTCACAGGGGTCCTGGGGCAAATGGGGGGAAAACAGCTCCCAGTGCTGTTCAGAAGCCATCAGGCTGCTCAGGATGAGGGGAATGTTGCACCAGGGAAGCATTCCCCCCTCCAGTTAACTTCCTCCAGACACACCTCTGCTCTCAGCAAGGTCAGTCCTGACCCAGCGCATCCTCAGGGGACACTTTGTTCCCCTGCCTCCACCTGTCCCAGCTTCTGCTGATGCTCCTCCCATGCCTGTGCTGAGACACAAATCTGCACAGGCTGAACTACCCCTGCTGGGTTTCATTARTTTCCAGCCTTGCCTTTCCCAGCCACAGCTTTGCTTTCTCCAGAGCTGCTTGGCCAGATTGACCCCTGGTGCACGGCAGATCCCCTTGGAGGCTCTCCATGTTCCCAGTCTGTTTGGGCTCGCTGCTGATCCCTGCCTGCAGCTGTGCACCCTACTTGACCCCTTCAAATCCTGCTCCCTGTGACCCTCMCTGATGTGCAGGACCTGCCAGCTTGCTCTGCACAGCCTGCCTTGCTGGAATGTTCTCCTCTGGCAGCTCCATCCCTKGAGTTCTGTCTGCAGCACAGGGGCMGTGTCCACTCTCACCCATGGTGAGTTCTGGGGAGCCTGGAGCACCCAGCACACCTGGGAGCTGCTGAGCCTGGACCAGCACCACTGTTCTTAATGGAGCCAAGCCAGGGTGCACAGCAGAGACTCTTCACCCCTARTTTCTGAGCCCAGCTCAGGATTTCCCTCTGAGATGGTAATTCTGGCTCCTGTCCTAAATCTTTTCAATTCTRCCATCATAATCAAGGGCAACCTGGAGATTATCAGCTTTGCCACCTTCACCCTGCCTGAGATCTCTCTGGCTGTTAAGCTGGCTTCCCCAGCTCTGCACATCAAATTTCTTTATTTTCTGCCCCTGTTCTCTTCTATTTCCATTTCCCAGCTAACACTCTCCCCTCCAGGCTTGACTTCTGGGGTCACTGAAGCTGAGAACAGAACTGCTGAGATACAGCCCTCCAGTCTGACACCTGAAGTTCTGTGAGCCATGGATGGCAGTGGTGGATGCTTTTTGAGAGAATCAGAGAGGCTCTGCAGAGCAGTTCAACAGAGGATGGATTTGTGAGCACACTTGGCTCTCCTGGTCCATTTTTCATTTATCTGGTCTAAGACAGCACCTAGGTATTGTCCAGCAGCTGTGTGTGCAGGAGGTGTGCTGACTGGGAATGCTCCCAGCACCCCATTCCCCCTGGAGCAATGCCAAATGGATCTTTTTTTGGTAAAGAGACAACTTTTCAGCAGAAGTGCTGCCAGCTCATGGTTCACAGTGAGAACACATATGAATTGCCAGCCTGGGCTCCCACCTCTCTTTTAGTACAGCAACCTCTCCTCCATCTCTCCCATCCCATGGTGACCAAGCCCAGCCATGTATCTGCAGTTTGCAGCTGTGCTCAAAGTGATCAGAGGTTTCAAACAGGAACCTGGGAGGCACACAAAGAGCAGGGGAAGTCTTTCCTGTCAAGAAAGTGGCTTCACACTCATGTGCCCTGAGCCACAGGCTGTGAAGGGGCAATTGTGAGCTTTGTCCCAGTGATATAAAGCCCACTTCAGACACTGCTTGGYAGGATCCTTCTGAGTTGATCCAAAGCTTTGGAACTCCATAATTTTTAATGCTAAAGATGTTAAACATCCACTTTACAATTTTACAAATACTTGCTGAGCTGGACTACAGTCTCACTCTTGCAATAGTAAATCAGGATTTGTTTCTGAAAGAAACCAGAGTCCTAACACTGCAATTTGGGAAAATAAAGCCTCCTTTCTAGAAGGCATATTTGAAACCCCCTTCAGCTCAAATTTATTTTAAATTACGATCCAGATTCAATGTTTTCATATTTTCTCACTGTGAGGGACTGGATCCTGCCAGAGTCCTAGYAGAAAACTCCATTCAAGWTCAGCCTGATCTCCAGTTATTTGTYTGCCCTACAGAAAATGTGCCTTTTTATTTTGAAGAAGAGCAACACACCACCCCACAATTTCAGATCCACTCAGAGGACAGCGATCAAGTCACTCCTGAGCCCTTGCATGAAGCTGAAGGAACATTTTTCAGCTGCTTCACTGCAGGCATGGAGAGGCTGGGTGGGAAGAGGGGATGCAGAGATCCCTCCTCAGGTACTSACCAAGGGCATCATGGAGCCCCTTCCAGCTCTCCATGCCCAGCAGGACATGCCCTATAGCCAACTCCAAGAACAGATTCACTGGGCAGGTCCTGTGAGGGTGTAGRGAGGGCAGTGGGGCTGGCAGGGCCTGAGCTCACTCCCAGCCCAGCACTGGCTGCCTCTGCCTTCCACAGGGATGGTTAAAAAYGCTTTTGGAGCAGAGCCTGGTGCTCTGCAGGGACTGGAGCTGCCTCTCCCACATGGCAAGGACAGCTACTGGCACCCAAACATCTCCATTTACGGTCAGGGCCGCGCAGCTGCATTTCTGCATCARCCCTGGAGCTGATGTTTCCAAAAGGATCCCCAGTTTTGGCAGTGGAGCAGGGCTGGACCCCATTCTTCTGCAATTATTGTGGCTTCCCTGGGGAGACTGAGGCTGTCCTGGGGCTTGTTTACCCCACACTGAGACTGGGATATCTTGCTGGTCCTTATGCAAAACCTGTATCCAAAGTTAGGAAGCTTCTCCTGAGGCAGGCAGGTGTCAGCCTCAGCATCACCTGAAGGGGAACCTTGGCAGCTTTTCCACCATGCCAGCCCCAGGTAACCACCCTGCTCACTGGCAAGGAAGAAAGCATGGGTAAAACCCCCATGGATTGCAATTTCTTGATCACGAGTAGCACTGAAAATGCTGCAAAAACTGTAACAGATCCTTGGGAGGTGAGTGGACTGTTTTATTTCTCCCTCCAGCCACAATTAGTGGAGCTAKTGCTGTCAAAAGGTGCCACTGCTTCCCCAGGACAGTGAGCCCCAGGCTGGTGCCAGTGAGGCTGATCCCAGAGGAGTGAGGGACACCAGTGTGCTCCAAACTGAGCATCTCCAGGGGACAGCCACGCTGGTGACAGCCACCCCTGTGGCAGTGAGTCAGCAGCCCACAGGGCACTTTGCCAGCCTAGTGCTGGCTCACAGCTTCAGTGTCTCCCAGTTTGGCTTTGGAGGTGGTTCCTGCACCAGGGCAGGCCCACTGSAAACAAATCCTGGGCTCCTGAAAGATTCCTCACTCCCTCAAAGGTTTCCAGCAAGGCAAAAAGAGGATGCTCAGTGCATGCTGTTAATTTTGGCTGTGATGAGCATACATCACTGCTAAAGTGTGTCTGGATGCATGGCATGGCAGCTGGGAGATGGAAATGCTGCAAGAAGAGCTACTCAAGAAGTGTCAACATGGACATACAGGTGGGTTAATCACCAAGACACCTATCTATGGGTTGTGCTGACCTCCCTGCCTCTCCCTGGCTCTTCCAAATCAGGCTCAATGCTTCCTGGGAAGAAGGTTAGAAACAAATTGCCCAGTTATTTCCTACAATCAAACTGCAGAGCTTCCAGACCCCACAGACAGCTCTGCTACGAGCCTCAGAWGAGCTCCATTTCTGCAGCAGCTCCTCCAGAGAGAAAGAATTAGGAGGCTTAACACTTTTGGATGACAGTTGCCTGAGCTGCTGTCAGATAACAGGCACCACCAGCCAGTGCAGGGATCAAGCCAGGCTGCCTGATTCAGCCATCCCAGRAAAAAAAGCCATGTTTATAAAACCCACATGAAAAGGAACGGRTTGCCAATTACGCAAAAGTCTTCAAATCAAGCAACGCAAACCTTTCATGTGCAGCAGACAAATGATACATGGTCACTGGGAAATAATGTAACAGCTAGGGAGGCTGGGAGTGGGGAATGGAGGAAATCCATTTCCCAGAAGTGAGACTCGCTCGCTGAAAAAGATTAGCTSGATAAAGGCAAACACTTTAAAAACAAGGACTATGCTAGAAACTAAACATGCATCATACAGAAACAGGAAAAAACCCCTAGACTGTACRATCCAAGGAGGCAGAAAGAAACTGCTGTTCAGAAAGAAAAAAACTGTCAAAAAAGCACGCTGTGTAAACTTGCCACACACCCCAGATCTTCAACAGGCATTTATCAAGGGAAGCACACACCAAATGCAACTCTTCTGCCTAATCCCAAGTCAAACAGCCTGGGAGTTTCAGACCCTCAGGAAGAGATTTCCATATGATCCTCCTCTGTCTCTGTTTATGATTAGCCCTTCTAAATTTCAGCATTTATCTGACAAAACACATTGGGGAGGGTTTTCTTTTATCTCCAAAGCCTATGTTTCTGCTTTGCCTTAGCTGCTGCTGCACCACTGCAGCTGCTTGGCTTGGGAGGACAAGACTTCAGTCAAGAGCCTTTGTTTGAATGAAGCCAGGATCTCTTTCCTGATGATGGTAACCCCAAGCCCTTGCGTTATRTGCCAACACTGAAGCAAGCCAACATTCACACAAGGGGTTATAAATGCTGCCTCTGAGCCCAAATCTCATTTTTGGGGTATGGTAATGCAAATAAAAGCTATGTGCCTGGTGGGTCTCACTGACAATAGCTGTGTGGGCTGTCAGAGCCATTTTTGCAGTTTTGGGGTATGGTCCTCATTACCCACCAACTGATATGTTTCAAGTGACATATTCATAAACCCCCCYAGCCTGATCACAGCTAATTCACAGACAGAAGGGGAGTACATTTGCTTAATACACTGCTTTTTGCAAACACCCTGATTGTTCCCAGATGCATCTGGTTTTGCCCCAGCAGCACTTCAAGGCAGAATAGGAAATAATTTCAGCTCCCCAGAGCCACTGGCCAAAGCTGTTTCAAGATGCTCCAGGAGCCCTCCTGCATCCCTTTCAGGGAGCTACCCAGCTCTCTCCTTCAATCAGACCCAGCTTCTTCTAGTTTTGTTTTGTTTTTTTTTTTCCTTCTACACTAAAAAGAAGTATCCCAAAGATGATCAGAGGGCTGGAGCACCTCTCCCATGAGGAAAAGAGGAGAGAGCTGGAGTTRTTCAGCCTGGAAAAGAGAAGGCTCCAGGGAGACCCCACTGCAGTCTTAAAGGAGTCTTATTAAAAAGAGAGAGAGTTACTTTTTCCATGGGCAGATAGAGATGGGAAAAGAGGGCACTGTTTTAAACTAAAAAAAGGAGGGATTTAGATTAGGTGTTGGGAAGAAATTCTTTACTGAGTTCTAGTGAAAGGCAGAAGGACAGGGAGAGTGAAACTAGATGGTCTTTAAGATCCCTTCCAACCCAAACCTTTCTGTGATTCTGTCGCTCTATGAAAATACAGCAGCAGGATCCCTGAACCCTTCTCCAGGCAGAGCACCTGATATCACACACACAAGCACTGAAAGGCAATGCAAAGCCAGATCCAAGTTAGGCTCTTACTTTAATCTCACCTGTGAAGAGAAAGCAAGTTTACCGATTACCAGTGCTCTTTCCTAAACTCTCATGGGAGTGGAAAAACTTCCAAGAAAGGTTGAGGTTTGTGAAAAGGAGGAAATTTCACATGAGAATTTAAGAGACTGAGCCTTGAGCAATTACAGCCAATGCAGGTCTAGATCTTGAGGCCCAACAAAGCTACAGAGGAACCTCTTTCATGGGAAAACCCAGAAAACCAGCCCTCTGTTCCAGCCCATGGCAAGACACCCACAGAAAAATACAGCTTTGAAGTGACAGCCAGAAGCTTGGGCTTGGATGAACATTTTATTTACAGCTTCTAGTTCAATTCAGCTACAAGATAAGGTARCACTAATAAAAACAAGGGTGCTCASARCCTACAAAACAACTTTTATCTGAAATCTCATGATAAGATAGAAACAATGTGGGTCACAGCTGGTGAGATTTCCCCTAGCAAAGTGCATGTTGCTCCCAGAGGGAGCCCAGGCCACTGGGACAAAGAGCTGCTCATCTTGGTAACCTCAGCCCAYTCCTGCTGAGTGGAGCAGCTCCAGGGCCACCCCAAAGCTGGTGGCTTTGCCTGAGCTTTACAGGCAGGCAAACCAAAGTGTTGTRTCAATACTGGAGACATACTCAAGTCCAAAACACCCACTTTCCTCTTCATCTGTTCCACCTAAAAGTGGTTTCACCCTGACTAGAAGCTACCTAACAGCACTGTCCTTAAGCCAGAAAAGCATCTGAGATGCCTCAGTGGACATTCCTGTAGATATGGGGGCACAGGGGCACTCAGAGATCTGAGCACTGCAGGCACCAGAGGTTCCTGCTTTTTCTGGGCATGAATTTTTCATCACCCTCCCTGCTTCCCCCATTCACACATTACTTGGAAGCAGCAAAACGATTTGTTGTGCTAATAAAACTCAACCATGGGTCACTTGCAAACTAGTTAGTGTGATTTACAGAGCAATTTGCTTCCTRTATTGATTACAAGGAATTCCACTGAAGGTGTGATCAAACACTTAAAAAAAACATAATATCATGTGACACCATTTCTGCTCCCTCAGAAGTGGGCACATCTTCCCACAGCAGCCTCCTTGGCTGTCATCTTCCTGTGGCTTTTTAGTGTCATTGATTGAACCCCAAATAAGTAGGTTGGCCAGGGCAGCTCACATAGATTTCCTGCAGTATATTTTAAGCTGTGATTACTAATATACTGAGCAGTGCTTTAGCAGAGCTCTTCTCCAATAATCCATTTTAATTTTTAATTGAACTAAGAAAAATTAGAAAAGGCATTTAGATGAAATAGGAAGCCAARTGCTGTGTCCTTGTGATGAAGGTGACTAAACTTCCCCCCAGCCAGCTGCAAAGCATCAGAGAACTTGGTGCAGCCTRTGCAGAGACCATTGGTGTGGTGCTGTGTTTTAATCAGTCATCCTGATTTAACTGCTCTCCTTCCACCACTGGCCTGACTCATGCTTATCCAGGCACTCTCTGAACACACTGTGTCAGGGGCAGCTGAGGGATTTCACCTCCTAGATGACTATGTGCTTAAAAAACATTACCCATTAATGGCTTTGTAAGGGTATTTTTAAGCAACTTTCCAGAGAGAGAGGCTGAATGTGCTTCCGGCGATTCAAGGCTCTTTCAGCCATCCCCATTCAGGTTTGCTGGAGCTGGGGAAGATCCTGCCCCCCCCCTCCCCTCTTATCAGCTGTAGCCAGGGCACTTGGGTGCTATGGGAAGTTTCATTTCCTGCTGCTTTGGCTGCCTGTGGAAGCCTTTGTAAAAGGAAAGACATTCTTCTAATTCTTGTTATTAACCCATTGGGGATCTCGGAGATGGGAGCCAARAATTGTCAGGAAAGTGTAGGATGCTGCAGCTTTCACCAGCCCATCCTTACAAAGCCACCACCAGACTCTCATTGTTTCCAGCCTTCCTGCTTTTTTTTCAAAAGTAAAAAACAAGGCAGATGGAACATGGACTWATTTTAATACATATTTGTGTTTGACACATGAACCTACAAGAAATGCTCGCCTGTGGCACGACCACCACACCACCTCCTGCTGCCARCCAGGTTCCCAGTGGAGGCAGGAGCATGGGCACAATCCTCTCTGATGTGGAGCCCAGCAATTTAGGATGGCAAGCAGAGAAGCTGGAGGTATTTTAAGCAGATGCAATGCATTTCTCATAGCTAAGCAGTGCCTCAAAAACATACTTAAGAAATATAATAGCAGTGTCAAAAATGACCAGAGGTGCTTTTCTATCTCATTGGCATGGACCGGGACRGTTTTGGCACAGAATAAAGTAAAAATATGTCTTGAATTAGTCCTTCCCACAGATATGCCTTTGCAGATCCTTCCCAGGCAGCACTACTGCAGCTTCCCTGAGCTCTGCAGGCAATCACAGCATGAAGCTGCTGAGAAAACCAGCTGAAAACCCTTTCTTCCCCCCACCCTGGTGAAAACCCGTGGCTGTAGCAAGCTATCAAATGATGAAAAATGCAGTTCCTACCTGAACAAGGAGCTCCAGCTTCCTGTCATCAAGGAGGTGCACTTGGCATCTGCGACCCTCTGTCATCTGCAGGAGAGAAGGGGAACGTGTGTCAGGGCGCTCGGTGTCACAGCTCAGCACGTGGCTGCTGGCCTCCCCCAGCACAAGGTGSAGGCTTTCACTCCATGCAGTCCTTTTGGTTTGTGTTTACTTATTTCTTTTAAAATTAATCCCCCTTCTTTTGGCACCAGGGTAAAGACAAGGCTGGAAGGAGAAGAAGAAAAGCCACCCTGGTCGCTGTCATGGAGCGGCGTCTGGTGCCTGCTCAGGTGCAGCTGCCAGGAGGGTGTTCAGTGTGCACAATGGGAGCAGGGGGTGGCTTGCAGCACAGGGGCCCTGATGCTTCATACTGAAGCCTCCAGCTCTGCAGCTGGCTTGGCTGGCAGAGGAGACATCCAGGCAAGTCTCCCCAAGCCCCTCAACAGCASTGATCCTGCCATGCCACAGGTACTKTGGRGCCAGGCTCCTCCCCGTGCTSATGGCTGCTCTCTGGAGTGGCACCTGGAAGTGCTTGTTTGCCTCTGAATCCTGAAATGGGCTTGTCCATCTTGGAGTACCCTATTTCAGGTGTACCACAGGAGCCACTTGTGACATCACTGTACTGGTTTAAAGGTGCTTCCACACCAGCAGTTTATTCCAACAGTTAACAACATCAATAAAACTACTACGTGTAAAAGACTTAGATGAGATTTCCAAGGTCCATAGATTGGGGTCCTAAGAAGGAAATGAGCTGTGGTCTGAGGGAATTCCTCCACAGTTCATCAAGCCCTCTCTTGTACAGAGCACCATGAGTGTAGAGCAACATTACTTTGCAGTTACAGATCCCAGCTCAGTCCCAYAAAGCCCTTCAGAGACAGGCACAATCCCACTATCTGTTAATGGGATATGGGCAGCCTTAAGCCTCTCTGGCTCTTGGAAATCCCTTTCTCAGCACGACTTAGGCAGCACACAGGCAGCCCCCCCAGTGTGGGCTTGCCCTACAACACTCACACACCTGGACCCACATTGGCACAGACCCAGCACAGCCCCACAGCTCAGCTCAGCCCCCCAGGGACCCAGCACCCCCAMCCAAGGCACCTTCCTGTGCTTTGCATGGATCCCTAGCTCAATTTAATAATATTGCTTGCCATGGTGAGTCCTAAAGTACCACCAGAAGGGAGCAGAGAGTCCCCAGGATCCTGGCAGAGGGGGGTCACAGATTGCTGGGGACATGAGTGCTGCAGCATCCTGGGCATTCCTGCCCTCATCCATCACCTGGCACTCAGCTGAGCTGAGCCCCTGACACAAAGCCRCCCTTGCAGAGAGTGGGAAGTGTGCTTGGGGGGTTAACTGAGGACAGCTCAGCTTTCTGCTTCAGCTCTGCAGGTTAAAAATCAGCCTCTCCTGTGGCTGATGGGGCTGGATGTGCTGGCATCCAGGAGGCAATGGTGGCTTCACCATCAACTTTGCCCATTCAAGAATCCAGGCATTGTGTGGCCATTGCCACAGGATCTGCAACCTCAGCCATCTCCAGCAGCATCACCCTCATCCTGCTGTCTCTCAGCACAGGAGCCCACCAGCCTCTTCTGGGTGTTTCTGTCCTCCTCTAGACAGCTCTTTCCCACATCCATCTATCCCCTTCCTGGTACCAGACTGAAGCAAGTCTTACCCAGCCCCTTCTACAAAACAAAGATTCAAGCATTCCAACCCCAAGCTGACCATTGAAGAAGCATATTTATTATGAGAAAACTTCAGTCAAAATGAGCTTTTCCCTTCAACTCATCCACGATTTACAATTCTGGAAGGCACAATCCCATGCGATTCACGCAGAATTTACCCCTTTTTGTTATTCACATCAACACACCTCTGAGTATCCTGCACGCCAAATAACATCACTTTCCTTCTCTTCTTCCATCAGCACAACTGGAGCCCTGGCACTGCAGCCAAAGGAAAGCCTTGTAAAACAAGGTTTCTCATAAATGTCAGCCGGTTACCGCCATGGCAATAAATTGTCTTACGAGAATTTCCTCCAGTAAGAAATGTTATGCAAAATATGGCTTCTCCTAGGGTATATTACTCAGTGAGTGAGATCTTTCACTATTAAACAGCTTTCAGCTCAGTTGTAAAGCCATGCCAGAGGCTCACAGAAGGGCTTTGCAATGGTTTCTCCTGCTTGGAAGAGTGGTGTGGGTCATGTTCACACAGGCATGGGGAACCGCAAGCTTCCTTCACTGGGCTTCCTCAGCAGATGAAAACTCTGAGTGCCTGAGCTGTRCTTTGACATCTCCCTCATCCTCTCATTGTCACATATCCACTGCATCTCCAAGATGGGGAATATGCACTGATATTCCAGTTTTAATATGAGCTTACCCAAGGCAAGAGATAAAGCAGTGAGTTCATTGTGGGAATGGCAGGGATGGGAACACAGTCCTGCTTTTATGTGTTATGCTCCATTGGCTATAACAAASTTGAAATATGAATAAAAGAAGGTGAATGGGGGAAGAGGGAACATTTTCTGAGGTATCTGACTTTGTACTGTAGTGTTTCAGCAAAGCACTAGCTTCCTGTGTGGAGCTTCTTTAGCTCTCTGTGCTTTTCCAGCCTGGAGTTTCATAACCCCTTCGTGCTTTCACTGCTRAAAGAAATCCCAAATGCAAACAGCTGGGAACATGAATAAATATCTGAATAAAGCAAAGCTCTGAAATGCAGCACATGATGGTTTTCTAATTGAAAGGCCTTTCATGAGCATCCCTTGAAGCTCAGCAGGTCCACAGGTTGCAGATCTGCTACAGCGTTTCCTTCCTCCAGCCACAGAGCTTTTCATTTGCCTTAGAAATGAGCAGTGCTTTCCAAGAGAAAAGAAAGGAAGGTAGAGACAGGCTTCCTACTTGATATAAGCTAAAATATGATGGTCCTGCCCTCCCTCCTTTCTGCTTTATTATTCCACCAGGTGTCTGAAGCCCACATTATGTGCTTTTTTGCATCGTTGGATCAATACAAACTCTGCCAGTTTGTCAGAGCAAGAAACAGGAACATTTCAAAGCACAGTGAGGAGGCCCTGATTTAGCACAGCCTGTCTGGGTAAAAGATGCTACCTCTGACACTGTGCAAATTGGCTGCTCTGCACTATCTGCTGCACATGCACAGGGCTGTTGCTGGCTCCTGCAAAACCACTCAGGGAATTCTTTCTGCTTCTCTGTGCAATCAGAGAAGGGAAATCAACACCAAAGCCCTATGGATGGGAGCAGCAGGTCTCCAAAATGAGCWGAGAGTACCAGGGTTTGGATGGAGGGAGACCACAGGGCTGAGCTGAGGTTCTCTTTTCCCAAGGCTCTTACCCAGAGAAGGATGGGGAGAACTAAGCTAAGAGGAACTTGAACTAAGARGCACAAAGGCATAGCTTTTCCTTCACCTCGAAAAAGCAAACTCCCAGCAAAGGGACAAGAAATAATGGTTGAGCAGAATTCCTGACAAGGAGGACACTTGATGTGGCAGGGAAACAGAGAAGTTCAGTCCTGATCTTCACAGTGAGCTCAGTCAGATTTCCTGTCCCAAAACAGTCCCCCACTTTCCTTCTGGAGGGCAAGATCCCTCTTCCCTAACTCCAGAAATCAAAAAGTTCAACCTAACAGCTGAGATGCCCTTGATGCTCAAAGCAGAGAGAACACTCAAACATTTTAAGTGAGGTGAGACAGTGCCATGGCTATTCCTGCTGCTCACTCAGCTCCAGCTCTCCCAGGATGCTGTATCCACAGCAATCCCTCAGATTTCCAAAGCTTCTCAAGACATGTGAAGAGGTGGGACTGTGTTACACACTGCTGGGTGCTGGCAGTTCACCCATATGGCAGTGAGCTGCACTCTCTGGGTGTGAACATGGGCCACAAGATCTCATGGGCCAGACTTAACACGAGCTCAGATGGAAATTTCGCGCCAAAACGCGGAACACATTTTTTCCCCCTCAAAACAGCCCAGTAAGTCACTTTTTTTTTGAAAATCTGCCACTTCTTTAAGTGCCTGCACATGCAGCATGACCCCCCAAGTGCTTGAAAAGCTGAGCATGAGTGCTTTTAAAAAGCTCTGTCATTAATATACATGAGTATGTAAAGGGATAGTATATCTTCAGTACCCAAACACAGATACTGCTTGTAAGGCAGGTGAAGACCTGAAGCAATGTGTTTGTGTGGCTGAGGAGCTGGAGTAGTCTGCAGGAGGGCTGATTGTACACAGGGCATGCATTCTTCCTCTGCTCCTTAGCTTCTGCACCTTGAGGATGGAAAAACYGATCCTGACCTTTGCAAAACGTTTTGAGGTCCATCAGTGACAGCAAGTCCTGACATATACATTTGTTTAATCTAMCACAGAGATGCTATAGAAAGGAAATCTGTCTGGTGGTTACTCATGGGATCTTCTGAATCACAGCTGTTTTTCTCAGGGAAAGGACGTTTTAGTTACCTTTATCACAAGACTTTAAATCTCCTTTGGAGGCTTCTACCCAAATATTTACACAACGGGTTTCCTAGGGAAGGCAGGCTGGCGGTTGTTTTCCTTTGTGCCACGAAGTGCTCTGATGACTGCCCTCCTCTCTATTCATCTTCTCTGTAACTCAAACATTGTCTCAGAGRATCCCATAAACTGTCTGTGACACAGCCCCAGAACCTTCGCAAAGCTCAGCTAATCCCTGTACAGCCAATACTTTGTCACTAAATTACCACAACTGCCCACAGAACTGCTCCACCCGACACAAACAGCCAAGGTGATGGGAGGAAACGGCTCCAAAGAGAACCTTTCCCTTTCAAAAGGAAAAAAACCCTCCTGGTGAAAGTGCTGTCACACTAAATAAGTCAAAGGCACCAAATGCAAATGCTATTTACAATGTCAGTTCTATAAATATCCGTGGCACGTTTCATTAGCTGGTGACTGCAGGAATAAAGAAGAACACAGCATTTTCTTCCTTGAATCACATCAGAAATTATAATTGGAGGCAGAATCTTTCCTAAACGCTCACTGCCTGTAAGGGAGGCAATTACTGTGCTGAATCCACAAAAATCTGTGTCACTCTGTCCACTGTTTGGACAGAGCTGCTGAAAGGAGAYAGGGAGAGATGACAGCCCACTGATTACAGTAAACTCTTAGATTAAACATCCTGCTCCCACTTGACCACTTCTTACCGCCTTCTCATCCTGGCAACTCCTAAGCTTGTCGGGAGAGGGAGGGAGGGAGGAAAAGCAGTGTGTTTTYGATGTCTGCACAGCTTTGTGCATGTGGCAGCACTTCACTTTGCTGAACTGGGGCCAGYCTGGCAAGCAGCTGCCTGTGCACTGACCAGCACTGCCTCCTCATGCGCCTGCATCCATCTGCCATCTCCTGTCCTACACTCACACTTCAAGTCCCTGGAGGAATGGACTATCTTTCTTTTTATGCCATGTGTTTGCAGAGCATCCTCCCTGTTGCTGGTCTGCATCTKTGCCTAATAAATGTTCCTGATGGTGGCTGGGATGAGGATGGCTGTGAGACAGTGYGCAAAGAGCTGAGCCTTGATGGGCACCTGGGAGAGGGGACATGAGGAGGAGGAGCAGCAGCACTGGCTGGGCTCTGCCCTTGGGGCTTGCCTGTTTTAGCAGTCATGAAATCACAGAATCATTAAGGTTGGAAAGACTTCCAAGAACACCAAGCCCAGCCTTCAACCAAACACCATCATACCCTCTAAACCATATTGTGAAGTGACACACCTATTCGTTTTTCAAACACTTCCAGGGATGGTGACTCCATTTCCCTGGAAAGCCTCTTCCAATGCTTAAATCTGGTCCTTTAGGTGTGACTCAGTGAGAAAAACACCTAATGAAGAGGAGGAAGATAACTGTTGGTGCAAATCTGGTTCATCTGTCCCAGCCATGGGGCTTGCCCACTGCCCTGCACTGGTGAGCTCATCACCATGGTCTGCAGCTCTGCTCATGCCTCTGGTCCACCCCCAAAGCCCTCACACATACTCACTTCCCTGCTCTTCCTTTCACTAAAATGGGCAGTATCTGAGGCACCTGTCCTTCAGTGGCTTGAAGCTCTGAGGATGTGTGACAGTCAGGAAAAACTGTTTTTCCTCAATACAGTCCTCATTTCCAGTATTTATCYCCACAAGTCTTTCCTGGATGAATGGTGAATAGCTTTTGTTACTGTTTTTTTTCAAGAGGCAGAAAAATTATTTTAAATTGGCCCATTACTCCTGGCTTGTGAGCAGAGGTCCATGTAGCCTATCCTGTCTGCCAAGGTCAGCAATGCAGTTCAGAACACGAGCTGAGCTTTCTGAAATAAGCAGTACAGAATCATGGAATAGTTTGGGTTGGCAGGGACCTTAAAGACCCTCTGGTTCCACGGGTCATCTAGTTCCATCCCTCTTATGCCACAGGGAGAGATGCCACCCACTAGATCAGGTTGCTCAGAGCCCCATCCAACCTGGCCTTGAACACTTCCAGGAATCAGGTATGAAGAAATAGGAACCCATTAGACAACACTTTTTCATTCAAATTTGTTCATGCTATTATTTCTTATGGGAAAGGCTATTTGGTACTCTGGAGTGGGAGAGGTTAGCTGTAAGCCAGTTGTTTTTTCTCCTGGGAAGGGTATCCCAGATGTATTCCCAGGCATTTGTCACCTTCTAGCAGYACTTTGGTAAGAAAAGCAAGATGTTGTATATTCAAATAAACAGGAAAAACCCTTTAAGTATTCCATTTCAAGGGAACTTGGTGGCAAATGGAGCTTTTGAAGCTGAGAAGAAAGGCCACAGAAATGTGCTGTAGATATGGATGATGGTGATATGAAGAGAAGTAGCCAATGGCTGATGCACAACCAGACTTCCCCTTCTAAAGCAGTGTGGTTTCCCTGTGATGGAAGTGCTTTGAGGCTCTCTGAAATACATGCACAGTCCACGGCTGGACTGACTGGCCAGAAAAGAGAAGCTGACAATGATGCAGCACCTCCCACAGGTTTGATAGGACCAGAGGAATGTATTGCATGCGAGGCCTTTGGCTTTCCCTGAGAGCTTCTTTATCCCACTCCATGAAAAATTAATGTCCTTTCCAATGGATTAGTGAAAGGAGACAGAATTGTCATAAGCATGGTTACAGATACAGGTCTTAAAATCCTCTCCTATTCCATATGAAGGGAGTGGTGCTTGATATTACCCATCACATGGGGGATCTGCAGAGGGACGTGTTTAAGAGGGGTTGCAACAAGTGATGCGACCATTTCTGCAAGCGCTCATTTGTCAGGAGAGAGGAGAACAGCTTCAGTAATTAGAAATCAAGAGTCCTCCTCGAGATGGGAGGTTTAGAAAGCAGGAGTCCTCCTTGAGAAGGGAGGTGGGAGGGTGTCAGCTGTGGTGTCACCCTGTCGGAAGCGCCGCTGGAACGGATGGCGCGACCCAGCCATTGTGCRGATGCCGACAGCGAGCGATGGGACAAAAATTAAGGCAAGCTACAGGCTGAGTGACCTGGTGACTTCCCTGTTTTGTCTTAGGAGCTCACAAAAGAATTCCTGGCCTGCCCAGGGGCTCCTCGCTTCCTCCACACAGTGCTTTCCAGCCTCGCTGGGGCTCGGCATCACCCAGGGAACATCTGCACAGGTTATTTTTCATGCTTCCCCTAAACAGCGCTCAGCAAAAATGCTCTGATTCAGCAAAGCCCATCGCTGTGTCCATAAATCCCCTTTATTTCAGTGTGACATAAGCAAGTGTTTAAGTGGCTTACTGTATCAGGGCTGAAATGAAAAACCGTCTCCTCCGGTCCTTAAGTCCATTTACAACA
This sequence comes from Alauda arvensis, assembly GCA_902810485.1. Taxonomy (NCBI): domain Eukaryota; kingdom Metazoa; phylum Chordata; class Aves; order Passeriformes; family Alaudidae; genus Alauda; species Alauda arvensis. The sequence continues at coordinate 359,376 of CADDXX010000638.1, forward strand.
TCCAGCAATAACTCTCAGGGCGAACTTTAAAGCCGGGAACGCCGCGTCTTAACCTCAGAACRCTTGGTACTTGAGCCGTGTAGCCAGAATGAAATCTAATTCCAACACCACGTTTTAAAACAAGCAGGGCATTACCCAGCAGATGCCTAAATTRCTGCTCTGAGCAGCCTCAGCGGCCTGATTTCAGTTATATCCTGAGATAAGAAAGTCCTTTCCTGGACAGACCGGCTTCCTCACTAGAACGGAGGCTGTGCTGGTTCAGGTCACGTATTGTTTTCTTTCTTGAAAATAATACAGATCTAAATCTTTCCAAATAYAAAGGGAAGCAGAAGTTCTTGCACCCTCCCTGCAGTCTGATGTTGAGGCAGGAGGAGAGGGCATTCCCAATGCAGACTYCTTACTGTGTTTGACTCCTTCGCCCCTGTAACTCTTTCCCTTCCCTTTCTTGGCAAGGAAATAAACCATTTGCCAGTTTAAAAATATAYCAGCTTCCAAGAATTATCCCTACTATTTATGAGGCAGGAGTGGAGAGTGTAGGAGTTTTGAGCATTCTCTGAGCTCTGGAGCTGAGGCTGACCACAGGGAGGTCACACAGTCTTCAGCATTATTTATTRTTTTTAGTCTGGAGTATTCACTGGTCACAGATGTCTTCAACCTTACAGATCTGAAACCCCTTCTGCACACAGCAGAAGTGTGTTTTGATAAACTTTGACTCAGCTGCTCAGTTGTGCAGGTGGTTCAACATGGTCACCTGCTTCGGGCCAGCATTTTTTTTTAGGTCAAGATCATGCCAGAGCTGTTGAAACTTTGCCTCAAATTGGGATCTTGTAGCTGCCTGCTCCACTTTTACTTGGGAAGCCTTGATGCTCCTACAGCCTTTCTGATGTGCAGCAGAAAGTGAAACCACTTGATTCATACGAAACCACTACAGCCAAAGGGTTGCATCCTATGGGAAGTGGAAGGGGAATGGCAAGGGCAGATCACAGCCTCATCCCACCCTACAGACCTTGGGACTATTCATCCAGACTATGCTGTTCCTCTGCATGCCAAAGTAATGCCCAAAGACTGAAAAACTGCCACTGTCACAAGAAAAAACATTGCAAAAAATAGTCCCCCTCATATCTTTGTTAATAAGACAACAGGTAGGCGATCTTCCTTGCTGCCAACTTCCCAGTTAACACCCAAAATAACTTGCCCTGTACATTAACTTCTCCTGATCCAACTCAGCTCAGCCAAACTCTGTGAACATCTTTATTTGGTGAGCTTTTCTTTTTTATTTCCCCTAGGGTGAACTTATTTTCTGGATAATAATCCCTCTAAGGCAAGTTCTGCAGTTTCATCCCATGTTTGCACATTGCATATGAGAGCTATGATCCATCATTCGGGTTGCCAGTCCCTAATGCAGCCCAAAGAAATAAATACCAACAGCAGAGCTAAAATGGGAGGCCCAGAGGGAAAGAGGATAAAGGATCTCTGGTGTCTTTGCACAAGGACAAGCAGAGTGGTCCTGGGACAGGTGCTCATCAACTTCTGAGCATAGTTGTGCTTCAAGAAAACCAAGATATGCCTTGGAAGGGTTTTGCTTCCCCTGGAAGAGCTCTGYATTCACTCTGTTTGCTATGCACAAAGAACACAGCATGATTTAAGGGARAATTATCTAAATTATCTACTAGGGAAATCCTTTACCAGTGAGRGACTTTGAAGCCTTTTATAAGTTACATAAACTTCTTTTTGGGGACTCCTGGTCACCTTCTGGTTCGTTCCCTACTGTATTCTGCAGCATGCACTGTGAGTCATCACARGATAATGACCATGTGGCAACAAAGTACATGGCAATAGATTATTATTATTATTATTATCYTTCCCAAATATCTTATCAYGCCTCTTAATCTCTCCTACACCTGACTTTTAAAATTCTTTGTAAACACACATTTTAATTTTTTGTACAGTTTCACACTTGAAGCGTGGTATACTTTCARCAAAATGTTCCAGATATCACTTGTTTGTGCATGCAGACAGGGTGTAATTACATGAGAGCATCCAAGTCTTCTGGGAACACATTCACAGGAGGTTTTGTTTAGTTATAGCAAAACCAGGATGATTTATTTGCTATTGAAACTAATGTGATTTGCTGGAGAAAAAAAAAATCAATGTGGGTTCATAGGAAGATGACCAAAGTGACCCAAGGCAGTGGAAGTGATAGTATGTGTGAAATATTTTTAAAGGACAAATTAAGATTTATGGCTTGAAGTGTCCTTTTAGTGCTCATTGAGTGTTTTGTATCTACTGAATCACTAAGCCCTGGGAGGTGTGAGTGGTGCTGGCCTGATCAATGGAGCCAAGGCACTGGGCAGTGCATCACTCAGGTGCTGTAACAGAGAGGGTCAACAGAGAGCACTGAGCAGTGTTATATATATCACATAAYAGAAAACACACTTACTAAAGTCATTCCAGATGTGAAAGGAAAAAAAAAAGGCAAAATGTTCATCTGTGTACAGAGCTGTTTGTTTTGGGTTTTTTTGCCTTCTTGTTTTGAATAACACTCCAAGAACTGATATGCTTCCAGTGGGAAAACATGCCACCAGGTTGTTTGCAGCCACTGCTGATCAGCAGGTTTGACACACATTTGATGTGGAGAGCCAGGGCTGTGGCTGTGCCCAGGCTGGGCAGCTGCCAGGGGTTCTGCCTGAGCAGCAGCAGCTGCCAGGGTCACTGCAGGGTGGGCACCATCCCCCAGCTGGGCTTCCCAGGCAGGACAGGGTGAGATGCAGAGCACATTCAGATGAYAAGCAGCTGACTCATCCTCAGAGGTGCAGGTGTTTTCTTGCCTGCAGGAGTCTGGTTTGACCCTTTCTGCTCCCCAGTGCATCCTAAGCTCCAGAGAAGGGCAGAGCTGGGGCTGCAGGGCTGGGACATCTCCCAGGGCTCTGCCTGCACACCCTGGGTGAGGGGAATGAAGGAGTCCAACCTGCCTTCTCCAGGCCTGCTGACAGCTCCTGATGCTGAACACTTGTCTGTCTGATGAGGACTAGAGCTCAGACTAGCCCCAGYCAGGGCACAAGCAGGGAAAACCACTTTCAGGACACAGCCTTGTGCTTTTATACCCCCATTCATTGCCTGACTAATGCCAGGAGATTGCATCCCCTGTGCTGAGAATTCTTGGCTATTGGTGCAGCAAGACCAGGTCACCTCTGCATCAGGGCATCTCATGACATAYTAAATATGGACAGTCTGTAGCCTCTGCATAGGAGACACCTGGAATAAACACAGTACAAAGCTGTTTYTTACCAAATGCCTCTGCTTTTTATAGGCCAGGGAAGGATGCTCCTTTCTGGAACTAAATTCAGCAGTTCTTTAGTGCTATGAAGAATCGATGCAGGAGAGTTAAGGATGGGAAAAGAAGAGGGAACAGCCTGATGCAATGTYTGCAGACTCAGCAGCTAGATCTAATACCCCTGATCCCTAAGCTCCCAGGATTCAATACCCATTTTGGAGCAGCCTTCTGCCATGTACACAATCAGCTGTGCCTGTGAGAGGGGACTGAGAAAGTGAGGACACAGCTCAGCACTGTTGGATTTGCAGATTTCCCTCATCATTGCCATTGGCACTCCCAGAGCATTTCAGAAGGCACATTCCACGGTGCAACACAAAGGCAAAGCAGACTCGGTGCTCCCCTCCAGTTCTCCCTGGTCTTGATGAGGAACAAGTCTCTTTTCCCAATTCCCACCACCTCCTGCAGCACAAGCCCAGGTGACACTTCAGTGACTGCATAACCACCCCAGCAGGGATGCAAAGCATCCCAGGCAGCCCAGACCACTCCAGACAGAACTTTTTTTCTCCTTTGGATTTTGCAGTTCAGAATTGAAGGAGGGTGCAAATTCATTTTCCAGCATGCTTCCATGTTGGGGGAGGATGTGTGTGTGTGCACAAAGGAAGCACTGTGTTTGATTACACATCCCCTAAATCATCCCTGTCCCCTTGTGTGCCCCATCCCACCAGGAAATGAGTGTGTGAGCACACACGTGGCAGCCACGTGTTGGGATGATGGGTGTCTTCACAAAACCCTGSGTGGGGGTAGCCAGGAGAGACATTCCCCATGCACAGCAAGGGGCAAACCATGTTTAAATGTGGAGAAAACTCAATCCACACTCTCCTCTGTAGGACAGGTGCCACATTTCAGCTTCAGATTTTGTGCTGCCTTTCCAAGCTGCTCACTTTGATGATGCAGCAGCTTTCCATCCCTTCCTTGTCCTGCATAAACCCAGGGTCAGCTCCACTGCAAAGCACTTCCCTGTGTGAAATGTTTCAGCTGGGAAGGGTGGGATGCCAGCAGTGCTTACAGTGTGTGTGGTACAGCTGCAGCCACGCTCAATCCCACACRGCCAGGAAACCCAAACAAGGGTGGGTTTATTTTGATTGGGAGATSTGGAGACTTCTAAGAAGAAAAATAAATAAATAATCCAAACACTAGAGCCTGAGCCTAGTGGGTTGGCAAGCCCAACAGCCATTGTCAAAATGTTAGGCATTACGTGTGGAAGTGTACATACAAAAGGATTTCTCTAGCCAAAATGGGAATATCGACCTCTTYTTGGTTTGCAGCTTTCCAGGAGATTTCATTGGGCCTTTTTACAGCAAATTAAAGTAACAAGAAGTCAACTTGGCTACCTTTTTTTTTTTTCTGCAATGACTTTTCCCAAAGATTACTACRCTAAATCACACCTCATCCCACCAGTGCAGGCAGAGGGTAAACAGATCATTTAGCTACCCACTAGTGATCTTTTCTTAAGGGTGGGGACACAGCAACTGTTCCACACCACGTGAAAATGTCACAGAGAAGCTCAGGGCAACAGCAGAAGTATTGTCTGTCTGTTAGGAAAGGAGCAAAGTGGGCTGTAAACAAGAACATTGTTGGTGGCACTGGGAATCAGATGGTCCCAGCTCCTCTGGCCTCCTCTCCACTTTAAGGCAGGGCAAGGGCTGAAGTCCCACCTCACCCCACAGAGAGGCTCCCAGGGTATCTGGCACCAGACTTGGGGCCTCAGAGGGGTACCACACAGCTGTGAAGCAGAGATGCACTGGTAAGGGGTGCTACATCAGGGTTTTCTACTTTTTTTGGCAGGCACTCTACTAGAGCCAAACACAGACAAGGAGTAAACCTTCAGGCTGGCATTGATTTGTGAGCAGGGGGAGTGCAAAGGTGACTTGGAGCAGAGGAGACAGGATCAAAACTTGTGTGCTTGCSATTCATCAACATGAAAGTGCTCCCAGCAGCTCAGAACTGATCAAATATCTGTCTGGGGTCCCCTCTCAGTGTCAGATCAGAGAGAAAAGCAATCAAAGTAATTTTTGGTCCTTGACAAGATTCATCCCCAGAAAAGAAGACAGGGGCTCCAATTCGTTGTGCAGCCTCACAAAATCGTGGCTTTCCAGGGCATGGCACATGCTGAGATTTACAGGAGGGCTAGGGATTAAGTTTTTATAGATCCGTGAGCAAAAGAAATATCAGTAGATGTTGTCAGTTGCAGAGGTCCCTGAGGCCATCCTGGGCAATGCACTGCTGGCTTAGGGAACCTAAGAGAGGCCAGGACAACCTGGGATTGRGAGCTGGAGCAGGCTTGTAAGCAATTCCATCACAGCTTAACCTTGTCAGACCTTGCTGCCTGCTGGGCTGTCGTGCTCTGCGTGCACTGGGGCTGCAGGGCAACTCTCTCCTCCAGCTGCTGGAAGGAGCAAGCCAGCAAGGATAACTGGAGATTGGCAYTGCTGAGTGACCCTGGGAGCCAGCTGTGCACCCACCCCATCCTGTGATGAGGCATGGGGATCCCAGGAAGCCACTGTTACCTGCTCTTACAGCTGACCCCAAAGCACGTCCCCCCAGCTTCCCAAGAGATGGGCATTTGTGGGATGGCTCCGACCTAGATGGAGATTCTGGGTGCAGCTCAGAGAACCAGGAACCTTGGTTTCCTCAAACACAGAGCATTTTGAGTAAAAGAAACCCAAGTTTCCTGAGAGCTGARCATAAGYGTGGMCCTGTGACAGCAGCCTTTGCTTGTYCCAGCAATCCAGCTCACAAGAAGTGGGTCATACAGCACCCTTCTGCATCTTCAGGGGACACCACTAAGCCCTGACCCCAAATTTGGTTAATGCTGGATCAACACACTCCTTAATACCCTCTCCACGTGTCATCTCACTTGCAGTGCATGACCCTTCCTTCACAGTCCTAACAGATTGCAGCTTGAGGCTTCAGTGACTCCCCAATCCCCTTCTGATTCTCCCTATACAGCATTTTCTCCATCCACACCTGCACTTTGGCTTTGCTATTAAGCTGGACTCAAAACTTATTCAAGCCTTCTGCTATTACTCACACAGTAACAGATATGCACCACTGAAATTACCTGTGATGTGTGGGACTAGATTCCATGATTTGGGAAGTCTTCCCCAGTCTTATGTCCCTCTTAACAACACCCAGTGCACTTGCTGAAGCTCTTGACCTGGCTGAACAGTTTGACAGCCTCTGCACCAAGTGATGCTGCATTGCTGCAAGGCCTTGAGCAACCCAGTGCTGTGACCACAGGTATCATCAAATATTGAGTTGCATTTTTAATGCAATAACAAGTTCAGACATGCAACAACASGACCACCAGAAACAGTCTAAAAGGAGACGTGAGTAGCTGGCCCARAAGGGTTGTGAGTGGCTCACTGGTGCATCTRTGCTCAAATAACAGCACAGATCCCRTATTTTTAGCYTGGGCATTTAAAACAAAAATTCACCTAAGAACAAAATGTTTCTTTTCCAAGTATATAAATCCACAYACTCCACTGGTGCACTCCTCCCTTCTGTGGAAACCGATCACACAGCTTGATGGATGAGCAATGCCAACTYCTTCAGCCTGCTCGGCCCTCTGAGGCACACAGCTGACCTTAGCAGCAGCACAAGGTGGTACTGAGCTGAAGACCCTTCAAAATATCCCCTCTTGTRCCAAGAAGCAATAAATCCTTACCTCCTCAAGCTTCTGCCACAGCCGCCTTGCTCATCAGCACAGCTGGGCTGCAGAAACCACCCCAGGAGCAGCTCAGCCTCCTGCAGAGCGTGGCACACACCTGCCTGGCACCAGTGCTTAAAAAACACCTTCCAAATATTAATATTTGGAAGAGAACTTGTAACTTGTGCCAGGAAGGTCGAGCCAAGCAGCTCTGAGCCACCCAGCCCAGCCGGAGCACCATCACCCGGCCAGGGTCAGCGTCACGGTCCAAGTGCTGCAGGCAGCAGCCCGCTGCCACCACCCCAAGGAAAAAGGGATCAGTCTGATGGGTTTAGCCCCATCGGSAATTCTCTGGTGCCTGGCAGACAATTCTAGGCAGGGAAGATGGCACGGACACCCACGCCCGTGACATGCATGGGTGGGGGATGCGCATCAGAGGGACTGCCCGGGCACCAATCGAGAGGGAAGCGGGTCCGAGCACCCCGAGATGCRGCTGGCGCTGGGCAGAGCCGGAATCCAGCCTCTCCCGACACCCGAGACACCGGGAAAGCCCGGCTCAGCCGAGCCCATGAGGAGCAGCGCGCCGGCACAGGCACCACACCCCCTTCGCCGCTGGAAAGGGCGAGCGGTGCCGGCGTTTTTGTCCAGGACAATGTTTTAAAATCCCAAACCAGCAAGCTGAGAGCTCAGCTCTGCCTGCGACCTGACTTGCCTGGGAGAGATTTGCTAGATCGCTCCGCATCTGTGCGTGCTGTATCGCTAAACCGCTGCCAGGGCTATTATTAGAAACAATTGTCTCTCCTGGAAATTTCATRGAGAGGTTTGAGACAACTTTTCTCCTGCCCTCCCCAGCAGCCAGCGGGCAACAATGCGGCCAAGAAGCCTCCCTTACGAGGAGCCACTCTGCAAGGCGTGCAGATGCACTCGCATACAGGCACAGCTGGGAAGCAGAGCCACACATTTGTCTTTTCTAGCCCCGRATCTGGAAGCAACTTTTCAATTCCCGACTCACGAAAAGGTGCACAGGGGAAAGGAAAAACAAGACGGGAGCCTTCCCCTTAGCGAAGCCCCCCGGCTCTGCATTAAACTTGCTGCAGCCATTTGGGAAGGGAAGGAGCAGTCCATCTTGGCAGTCAGTGGGGACAGGCAGCCAGATTGCTCGGGAAGGGGGGAAGGAATCGCAGCACCGGCTCCTCTCCCCCCACACGCCGTCTCCTTCCCCAGCCGGCTCGGCTCCGTTACTCGCCCACCGAATCCAAGGCTTTGGGGTTGGGGATTTTTTTCTTTCTTTTTTTTTGGAAAGGCAAAGCAGCTGCTGCCCACATTTCCCTCCGTTTGAGGTAAATGGAGGGAGGGGGCGTGGAGCAGCCCGCACACTGCGGCTGGGCTTTCCCCGGGGGCCGGGGCTGGAAGGGGAGCCCCGGCCCGCCTCGCCTCGCCTCCCCTCGGCAGACAAAGACCCCGTTACCTTCTCCCGCTGCCTCGGCGGCCCCGGCGGCCCCTCAGCTCCGAGCCCGTGGCGAGCGCATCCCCGCCGCACCAGGCGCGTCTCCAGGCCGCGGCTCTACCGCCCCTCATCCATCGCCCGCCTCTCGGCCGCGGCGTGCGCGGGATGCGCGGCCCTTCCCTCCGCTCCCGGCCGCTCCTAGCGCCGTCCCATCCTCCCTGCCGGGATGCCGGAACCCTCCTTTCCCCACTTCTTCTTCCCTTTCCCCGCCTGCCGGCCCCCGGCTCCTGCGCGGCCGCTGCCGCGCTGCGAGGCTGCGAGGCTGGAGCCGGGGAGGGAGGAGGAGGAGGAGGAGGAGGGGGAGGAAGGAGGAGGAAGGAGGGAGGAGGGCAGTGAGCAGCAGTTGGCGCTGGGTCATGTGAAACAGATGAACCTGGCTCGGGCCTGCCAGCATCTGGGCTGCCCCTCGCCTCCGGGAGGAAGATGAAGGGATGAAGGGATGGAAGGACGCGGGGAGAAGGGGTGCGGGGTACTCACCCCCCCYGCCCACGCGTGCACACCTCGAGATGATAACGGAGAGGGCTGAGAGCAGCGGGGATGCTCCGGGCAGAAGCCCGGCTGGAGGAAGAGAAGGGCAGCGCGGGCCCCGAGCACCCATGGGGCCGGAGACAGAGCAGCTCCTGCCAGGCTGAAGCCCTGGGAAATAGGCCAGCCTCCCTTCTGGTGATTTTTTCCCCCTGGTCCTGTCTTGTGATGGTGTAAAGGAGTGGGGATGCTGCCCAGCRATAGAACATCTCTGCACATTGCACCAGAGCAGCCCTCATGCAARGGTGTCACTATTAAATAATTAGATCAGTCAAGAAAGACAGTATGTGTGGGTCTCCAAAAAGTGCTGATTTATTGATTTAAACATGCACAGCACGAAACACCCACACCATGACGCCTGTGGTTAGAGCTCTGACTTGTTCCACTGCTTTGCCCCCCCATCAGTATTTTCACTCTGGGTCTGGGGTTATTCTCACTGGGTAAAACCAGAGGCAGCTGCTGTGCCATGCTCTGGACATACTGGCTGGGAAGAGGTTTGATTTGGGAGGGGAGGTGTGGAGGTGAGCACTTCCTTMATTTGTTTTCAGCTGGCACTCCTCACCACGAGGATGCTCATGGTGAGGGTGGATCTGGAACTTCCATGAGATACRGGAAATTTCCCTCTTTGCCCCACAGGAAGATGAGAGAGTCACTTTCCTGACATGGTGGTGGTGAAGGAACAGAATGTCTCAGTTTAACTGGGGGTGTTGCTGGGTTTGATTTGCTGTCAGACTCAAAGTCAAGACCATGAGTCTTTATGTACTCTCTGGACATAAAGGGGCCAGTGGGCTGCAAAGCCCTTCTGGGTACAATAACCAAATGCTAGAGCACCAGCACAGTTCCCTCTCCTAAGGGAGAGGCACAGGCATAAACACAGAGCTGTGTGTGCAGCCTCAGGCAGGCTCACCCATCCAGCTTGCTCCACCCAAGGGGATGGCTTTGATTAAGGGGATAAATATTAAGGCAGTTCTGACCTCTGGCTGCTGAGGGTTAAGACCAAGTAGATAAAGTGGCCCAGCTCTGCTCTGGAGGTGACCCAAGGTCAGGACTGAGGGGCAAGAAGCAGCAAAGACTCATCCCTGCTCCCAGAAATGCAGGGTGACCATGGCTCCATTGCAAGGGTAAAGATTGTGGTTTTATGGGTTTGTCTAATCCACATGTACACCCAGCTGCTGAAGTAAYCCTGAGGAGCAAACCACCAGAACACAAACTGCACAACCTCCTGGAATTTTAAACCTACTAATTTCAGAAAAAGGTAAAAAAACCTTCAAGTTGCCTCCCAAATGCTGTTCTGGTCTTTCCTTCAACAGAGGTCACAACGTATCTCAAGCAGGTTCTGTCTGCAGTGCTGAAGAAGACCATGAACCACAGCAGTGACTCAGTCCTGACCCTGATTTGAACTAGCAAGGAACAATCACCTTCCCATGTGGATTTTCACTGAAATAGGAGGTGAAGCTGCTTCAAATRTGTGCTCACCATACAGGTGCCTGCTTGTGCTTGCTGCTCTCKAGGAGTGTGCCAAAGCCATGGACTTTGSCCTTGGGGTAGGATGATCCTTCAACTAGCARAGCTTCRAGGCAGTTTCCCCACCCTTTGCTCYACAGCACACGTTTCCCTTCCAGGGAACTCTCCTGGCAGGATCTGCCTCCAAACCCAGAGCAGACCCAGGATTCACCTGTTGAAARAAGACCTCTCCTGGTAGATAAATAAACAACAGAAGAGATTGGAAGCCCCCAACTGGAAAGTAATTAGCTTCATGCTTAGCAGCAAATACTGGAAAACAAATTCCCTCTGTCCAAAATTGTACTGCTCAGTTTTCAGAGCAGATGTAGGCAGTTTCATTACACTTAGCTTGAAATTACCAGCTCTCTACAATAACCCAGTCTCTTCCCTTGGCACAAAACAGGCATGGGTTTTGGAATATTTTTGAGACAGGGAGGGAGTGTCTTTACTCATGCCACATGTTACAGTGGGGTGGGCCCAAAGAGCAGTTGGACCCTCATAGCTGTGAAAGCTAAAGCTGCATCTTCCTAATATCCTTTTTAAGGAGGTGGCCTCTCCTACCCATCCAAGGCCCCATGAAAAACACCCAGAAGGAAGTGCTGAACATTTCCTGCAGTGATGGGAGGTATTCCTACTACATTTCCTTTATCCTCTAATTCATGAAGCAACATTTGTATTAAAAAGGAGTTGCTTGTCTGAGTGAAGATAACATCCTCTAGGTACCTGATGGAGTTAACAAAGAACTTGGAAATGGGAACTTGTTTCTTRTAATGTGAAAAGACAGTGCAGTATTGTCCTTGCCAAGAGCTGATGATGATTGCTCAACCAGAAAGAGTGGTTTTTCCCCAGAACTGGACAAGGATTTTGCCCTAGTTCTTCTCATTTATCCATTGCACCCTTCTTTCCTAGAAAAACTGGCCAGATGTGAGTTTCTTCCCTGGTAAAAATGTAATTAATCTCATGCATATGCCTCCCTAAATTTCCCARTTGTAATTCAGCAGCAGCAGCAAAACTCCTTTTCTTCAAAGAAATTCCATAATCTCACAAGGTCTCTGGAGCTGGCACTACCCAAATAATACACCCTGGCAGCAAACATCCAGTCTGGAGGCAGCAAAGCTGCTGTCATTGCAATGATTRGAAGCAAGGAATGACTGTGCTCCTTCCAAGCTGGTTCCTATCATGGCAAGTACCAAAAACAGAACTGCAACCCACRTATTTAACTTTGACATACACAAAATCCAGCTTCCAGCAACCAGATGCCTCTGTGCCAGAATAAAAWCATGCTGATTCCTTTGTCTTGGTCCCTGATAATAAAGCCAGTGAGGAACACCATGGCCTTTGCTGGAGAATTACTGTTGACAATTCATTCCCACTCTCGTTAGCAAAGATTAAAGAACCAAAATACTTTACAGGGAACGTGCTGATAGGACTGTGGGTGCCATCAGAATGTGTGAGCTGTTACTTGAACATTTCTAGTAGTTTTCAGAAAAGCTTAATGAATACTGTCTACACCCAGAACTGCATTAATTAGCACTAACAGKCTGGACGAGATTCCGTGTCATGAAGTAATATTCACACTTACTCCATGATTTGCATCCCTAAGAGGTGCAGTGCTTTACAGAAGTCAATGCCATTTCCCCCATATGGCACATCTGAAACCCATGGAAGGTGAGGAAAATGCTTTCAAAGAGCATTCAGGATTTGCTGGAGGTGTCTGCCTGCCTGCCTCCCTGTGGGAGGTGTTCAATGGCCTAACTCATTGATTGCACAACTCTTAACTCAGAATRTTTGAGTGGCAGTAAAAGATTAAAAAGTCTCAAAACTTGAAAAGCAACATGGGCCTGAGTAACTTGGGAGGTGAAATCCATTTCCAGAGATGATATAAGCTGTTAGGCACACAAATTTCACTGTAAATCAATGCAGCTGACTTATTGTAGCCATGACAAGGGTCAGCCAGACATAGAAAATGAAATGTCAGGTTAGMCTATGGGTTAATTCACATGGTCCCTCTGAAATTCATGGCATAAAATGATCTTACTGCTCATGAGCTGTGATGTCATTTGGCTGGAGAAGAAGCAATGGCATCACCTCTTTTCATCTGAAACAATCTGTATCCTCCACACACGGAAGAGGCCACAATATCAGGTGGTAGAAAAGAGAGTGACATGACACAGCTCATCACCCAAGCCACCAGGCTGCTCTCACCCCCTTCCATGGACCAGGACCAGTGAAGAAGAGATGGAGGGTTATGTGTCCCACCACCAAGCCTGTCCCCATCGCTCCGTTTTCCTCCGTAACAGGTTTTGATGAGTTGTGACCTTATGACAATTCACGCTGAGGACTTTGGAAACCAGGTGGAAACCACAGGAATCTCATTCAAAAAAGTAAAATGCAATTACTCAGAGCAAGACCTGACTCMTAATTGGGTCTGGRCCTGTARACYRTGGGAGATAGGGCACAYGCAACACCAACTGCCCTGGCACAGYGYGCTTCTGACTGGGAAGATCTCCAGGTTTACTGGGTGAACCACGAGATGTTTGTATTCAAGCCTTTCATAGAAACACTTCCCTTCTGAGATGAACTGTGAGTGTTATTCCCGTGTCATGCTTTCATTAATTTCCAGGACAATCCCTTAAGTAATTGGGGCACAAAAGGCGGGGGGAGAGGGAGAAGCAGGACTTTGGCTTTGGACAAAAATAAGCCTCCAGGGCGTCTGATTAATTTTCACACAGACTCTACTTAAAGGATCTCAGAGAGCTGAAGAGGGAAGGAAGCAGACCTCGACATTTGCAGAGAGCTGGTGCAATAAATCCTCCCTTCATTAGGCAAGGGAAGTGCATGCTGGCAGGATTATTGTGCAGGGAAGCACAGCTCGGTCCTCACGAGGCAGCTGAAAGGGGTGGTGGGGACAAGCCAACTCCAGCTGCTTGGTGCTGTGACCCTGGGCTGGCAAATCCTGCCTGCTGCCTCCAGCTCCAGCCTGGGGCTGGTGTGGAGAGGGACAGGAGTCACGTGTAAGTCGCCCGTGTCCCAGTTAGCTCCGGGTAATCCTGGCATCCAGGAGGCCAAACAAAGCAAACAGCTCCAGTGTGCAACAGGGACCAAAGAGGAGCTTTGTGCCACCAGCCCTGCCTGGGTCACCCACCACTCAGTGGAGTGATGCTGGAGAAAGGGGCCATGCTTGCACTTCCTCTTTGCACCCACCTGGGTCTGGGACCCAGGAGAAGAAAGAAGGGAATCTTCCTGATGGAACATGCTGTGAGCTGTGCCTGTCCTTGCAGGCAGAATAGAAGGGGTGAGGGATTCCCCTCCTTGGTGGAGGTTAAGTCTTCACAAATCCCTTCTCCTGTRGGGTAGAGGGGACACATACTTCCCTTTTCTTCAGAGCTGAGCAAAGCTCTGCCTGAGAAATTTCTCCCTATTCACAGAATATTGCCATTTTCACCTGAAATGGCTTGAAAGCAAACCAATGCAGGAAGGAGCAGACATGGCAAGGGCTGCTTCCATCCATAAAAAGGGATTGGTGGGAGATGGAGAGGCCTTTCCCCAGGGAAGGAACAGGAGCTCCAGAAGATGCTCATGGTACTGACAGAGAGGACTTTTTGGCTGGGGGAGCCCTGGAGAGATGCTCTCAGAGCACCAGCTCAGCTCCAGTGCAGGCAGAAGCCTGCACTAATAAGAGAAAACCTCTTTCATCCAAAAGCAAGTGAACAGCCTCATCCATGCAGGGGAACTGCTGAGCAAATGGCAAGTGAATGGTGAGAGCCTGAGAACAAGGCTGGAAAAAGGCAAAATTATTCTCCCCCACACCTTCCTCAAATGCTGCAGTCAACTGATGCTGRTGAAAGTCAGCCAGAAACCTCCTCTGATGCCAAAAGCCAGCACAGGTAATTCTGAAGAACAGCAAATGAATCAGCTGAGAGCCAAGCCCAAAAATGTGCCTCCTGTTAGACAAAATCTACATGCATTTCTTGCACTATATGAGCTACATAACAACATATTTTCTTTTGCACAGAGGAATAAATCAAACTCACTCTCATTTGTKTGGCTTTTTGTACTGATACAGCCTTTGTATTTAGCACGATTYCAGATTTGAAGAATATTTTTGTAGTTTTACACTGCCTTCTACTGAGGATTGCAAAACTTACACCAGTTGGGAAAGCTTTCTAGTTCACATTTTACAGAAAATCCTGATAGCATTTCAATATGGCATTGAAATAATTGTTAAAAGATTTTTCTAAACAAAATAAAATAAAAAGCCACTCAGACAACGTTTCAATACATAAGTAGAACCTTTAAAAGGGCTCAGGAAATTCTTAGGTGACACAGCAAAATTTTATTTCAATTTTAGCAATTGAAATAAAAAGTGCTGTAGCTTGTTTTCCAATTTCTGTTACTTTTTGATTATACTATTTTATTTCTTCAAATGTTTTTCTCTGCTCCATTGCTTGGCCCACCAAACAAAACCAGGGAAAGCCCCTGTAGGTGTTAGTAGGGGGGTAGCCTAATTTGAGATGCAGGTGTGGTTTTTCAGGTAACCTTTTCTTATTGAAAGTTTTCTCTATCTCTGTGAGGCAAGATCATTACCTCAGTTGAACAGATGGGAAAATGGAGTCATAGAGAGATCAATTTACCTGGCTAAGATCCTGTACCAAATTGGGCACAGAGAGAGAGGGAGAGACAGATGTAGGAATAAATCACAGGCCTTGTGACACCAAACCCTTTGTGCTGCCTYGAGACCCCTCTTCCTCCCCCTAATGAATGGGTGATTAACAAAGGCTGCTCCATTTCTGACAGTTTTATCAGTGATTTCTCCTTTACACTTTTTTAATCTTTATGAGGCAATCCCCACAAAGTGAGGAAGGGAACAGAAAATAAATCTCAGAGCAGGCAAGCCCTTATGTTGTAAAAGTGCAGTGAACAGATCTTATATGTCAGAAAATATTTATCTGACCAATCRTGTTTGCATTTAGACCCAGTCAATARCAAACACCCAAATTACATTTAATAKGAAACATTTAAAATGGGTTTAYYTCTTCTAAATAAACACAGAACCAGTCATAAAGGTGCTCTGCTGGAGCAAAGGCYCAGTGTTACTTGATTTATTGTTTAACTTGAGTCTGATTATTGCCTATCTGATGTCTTTGGGAGCATGGGCTTCTATTGCTCATCTGAAAACTATTTCCTTTTCATTACTGAGGCACACCAGGATAAACCCCAGCTCTCGTGGTACCCTGTCCAGGGTGGTCACCACAAAGAYTATTARCMCTCAGCTAAGGAGACTGAAGGGTTTGATTAATTCACTTCACAGAGGCTGCTCATCTCCTCTCCATACAGAGTGGTGGTCTGGTTTCTGAGCATCCTGGGCTCAGGTTTGCACCAACCTGTGATGTCCCTGTGATGTCCCTGTGACATCTAACTCTGTTTGCATGGGCCACAGACCCAGAGCTGCTGAAGACCAGCCCTGAGAAGGGCAGGAGAGCCTGGAARTGTCCCAGTGATGGGACTCAGCAGTCCTTGCTTGCTGCTGTTTGGGACATGAGAATCTTGTGTATCGATGCCTCTTTGAGGACTCTTYATGTCTTTCATCTAATGACTGTRGCAGGYCTTGCAGACAKATGWGAGGCTGTAGGATAAGTGGTGTAGATATTTCCCCCCAAAAATAAGAGACGAGAAATTGAAATTCCTATTTAAGACCTGGGGAGCTCTTAAACCATAGAGCCTCTGCATTAAAAGGGTGAACCCTAATTGCTGTGGCCTCAAAAGTGCTCCCATCACTCAGCCTGTCCTCCCCTGCTCCACTTTTGCAGGAAAGGATGGATCAGTGCTGATTCATAAGAAGTTATCATTATACATATCTAATCCCCACTTTGAGAACATCTGTAACCTGTCTGACACYACTTCAGAGATGAGATGTGGGATTTGCACTGCAGTAGCACCATGTCCCCATTGACTGCTGGGAATGAGAAGCAGGAGTTATTTTGTTTCTGAAGACTGGTGAGCTCCACTGAACTTCTCAACTACCAAATCCCCAGTAYTTGATGGCTACTATAATGGTGGTTTTTGCAGTTCTGTAGGGTTGTTGCAGTTTTTGGGCTAAGGAAAACTAGGTGCCTGTTTTTTCAGATGGAAAAGGTTGTGATTATGGTTGAATCTCTTCTCTCCCACCTATTTCTCAGTGACATTTCATCTTGTGTWATCCCTCTCTTTCCACCTATAACCTGAGTTTGATGATAACAGGCTTCTCTCTGTCCTAAGAGTGTGAAGTGTTAAACCATGGGAGGTGAATAGAGATTTCAAACACACAAATCAACTCTTGTTAAAGTGATGCCTTTTGCAATGACTCTTTGGGCTTGTTTCATTCARAATATGGCAAGAATTTCTATTCAGATTAGCTGGAGCAGCATATTCCATTGGTCAGAAAGGATACCTGGCATTTAAGCTACACAACAAACTCACCAACATTTGTGGTTTGGCATTGCAGAACACAGTGCTGGTGACTGCACTCTTTGTTGATAAGATTTTGAGTACACTGAAAACAATTTCGTATTATGTATGTTGGAAGGGCTGTTATTAAAGCAATTGAACAGGCTTAAACATAGTCAGGGTTAGTAAAATACATATTTTCAGGCAAAACAAGAATTTCTGCAGCAATTCTCATGGAAAGCTGTATGGGAGCAGGAGAGGAAATAAAACCCAAATGCCCCACAGTCCCTGATGTTTGCAATCACTGCTTAACTGCAACTAAATACAAATAAACTGCACCTCCAAAACTGGGACAAACTCCTGCATTGGGAATTGATGGCATTCATCCATTATCCTTTGCATATTCAAGCTGTAACAAGGGAAGCCAATGATAAAAAGCCCTCCTATGCCTTGTCTGCACAGGATTGCTTAGTATCCCCCACCATGGGTGGTGGCAGGGCTGTGCTGCTCTCTGGGGACCACGGCTTGGATGTCCCCACGTGATGGGCAGGTGGCTGGAGTAGGGTGACACATCCCCTTTGGATCTGGACCATCTCAGAGGGACAGTGATGCTGTCTCCCCACGGCAGCTCAGGCTCCTCATTTAGAGCAATGCTGATTTTCTTGTCCCCTGGCTTGCAGTCAGATACTTCTGCCCCTCCTCCTCATCCCAGAGACAGCTGCCTTGCTGCAGTGACAGTGACCTTATGGTCTGAGAGTGCAAAAGCTGCCAAGTCTCATGATAGATGACATTTTTCTGAAAACCTGCTTTTCTGGGCTGAATCCAGAAGGTGAAGGAGAATAGAGCCCAACTCTGTTTTATTCATKCCATTATTTTAAAGCAGTATTAATATTTGAACCTTAGTAATTTTGAAAACGGAGTGTGCTTTGCTGGTTAGAGTCAAGGGAATTGCCTGATGTATCAGAATAAAATTTTACTGTATGGTGGTGAATATTTGCATATGGAAGACTCTGTCCTAGTTAATTTATAATGACAGTAACCAGTTTTCMTATAATTTCTCTGCTTGTTGTTTTGTGAGGGGACTACTGCACTTGGAGGCTTCCAAAAGCTCAGCTGCCAGCTTCATGTGAAGGGAGAACTGAAATAAATGGGAAATAAATGAGAGAAAGATGAACAAAGCCAAYAGTTAAAGGGTCACAGCAGCAACTTTGTTGCAGGAAGAAAAACATTCATTAAATGTCCTTTCTCCATAACTTGCTTAGAAACACAGACTGAAAAGCTGACCTGGGTGGTCTTGTTTCAAATGAGTTAAAGGAAAGATTTTTTCCTTTGTGCAGAGGGGCCTGGACAAACAGGCACAAGTTCTTCCTGCCCCAAGTGGGATAAAAGAGTCAAGTGTGGGAACAAGTGCTGGGAAGCAGAGARGTGGGCAGAAAATGGGCAAAATGCTGCCTGTAAAACTGAAATCCTGGAAATCAGCAGTGCTGGCACCAATCAAGAGGGCAGGTTGTTAGTGAGGGCTGGCAGTGGGGTTTGTGTGGCTGATGACACAAACACAGTGGCTGTGTCCCAGAGCCTGGGCTGGGACAAGACCTCTCCTGGGCAGGGCTGTGCAGCATCAACCCAGGTGAAYTGAACTGGGAAAACACAGTCATTAACTAAATGCTATCACCATTATCACTCTGAAAAAKAATTGAGAATGGCAAAATTCCCGACACCTCCCAGTGCTCTCTACACAGGTCTCCCCCTATTTTGTAGTCACTGTTTTTCCCCTTTTCCCTTTTTATGGCTGTTATTACTGGAATGATTGCTGTGCAAACAGGGTGTCTGTCTATGTGAAACACTGAAGTTACAGTTTCCCTCCTAGATGGCAGTGTAAATTATTACATGGGCTACCCTATAATCTCTGGTCATGTTCCACAGCAAGGTAATTGATTCCCAAGTCACTAAAGCTAACTAACATGACTGTAAATCTAATGCTTGAGCAGTGTTTGCTATTAAAAAGTCAACATCTACAATAGTTACCACACTGCAATTACTGGGAAAATGCTGATTTGCTTTAGACTTGGAGCAGGGAATAATTGTAGCCTCTCTTGAGACCTGGAGTGTGATAATTGGTGGTGAATGGTGGGTTTTTCCAGTGGTGATCACATAGGTTGTCCCTGTGGTTATTCCCAGAGCTCTTATATAGCACTGCTCCTGCAGCTGCCACTGCTGGGCTGGGTACTTCCACCAGGGCCAAAATAAATAAACAAACCCTCTAGGAAGGGCACACACACTCAGATTTTGAGCTGGTGCAGACCTACAGTTGAGTCTGAGGATTGTGCCAGCACACAGAAATCTGCTGCCTTCTACTGCCACTTCCCAAGGCAAGTGAGAAATCTGATAACCTCTGAATTCAGACCTCTGGGATACAGCCTGCCTAGAGATAGGAAGGTTTTTCCAGCCATGGCACTAGATTTTTAACTTTTAAGGTTGATACACTCGGGTCTGTGTGCAGTGTGCTGTATCCTTTGATTCTCTAGAGCAGCTGGGACAGTGTGCAGCAGYCACTGCTCTGCTTTTCAACCCCTCTGGAAAAGCTCTGGAGAATAGGAGGTGGCTGGTCCTTATGGATTTCTGTGCCACTGTATCCATGGAAGTGAGAACAATGGTACAAGGCTGCTCCAAGCCAGTTCTCAATATTTCAGATGGTTATTTCAGCCAAAATACAGCCAACACTCAGACCTAGAGAATGGAGACCCTATAACAGGCCATTCTTGTTGCTGTCAGGGACGAAAAGAACAACCCTTGAGAGGAGCTGATTTTGGTAGCAGCTTACTAAATACTTTATGTAGGGCTGTGCAAAATATCTGGAGGGAAATCTGGAAGTCTTCCCTTTTCATGGCTTTCACTAGAAATTCTTTTTCCTGYTGATTTTGCCTTGCAGAGAAACAAGCAAGCCCAAGCAAATAAACAAGGCAATTCATAGGAAATACCCCATTTCCCTCTCATCCTTTTATTCCCTCAAAACAAAATCCTTAAACTGCTGGGTAGCTGAGGACAGCTTGCTGCTTCTGACAAATAGAATGAAGAGGCTGCCACCTGCTTTGATGCTTCACTAGTTTTTTCCCCAGACTAGTGAAGAAAACTGATTTCTGCTCTACCAAGCGACCAGGA
>CADDXX010000638.1:379878-429541 GCA_902810485.1 Alauda arvensis
AAAAAAACATCCCCAAAGAAAGCCAGATGTAAGGAATACTTTTTAAAATGAGTCAGTTTAGCAGTGACTGTGTTTATATTGCAGCTGAGCATCATTGTACTTGTGTGGCTGTTCATACATCATTGTGCTAATGAGGTAATGAGTAACTATTATACTGCAGGATGCTTTATTTCCACTGAACAACCCAAACCCTCTCAAAATAAGGCTTGAAACCCAAAACCAAACATCTGGGATGCTTTGGGAATGGTGGTAAGAGAAGGAAAGTAAGCCCTGTGTTCAGCCCTGTCCCRTTGGGAGCTGTCTGGGGTTTCACAAAGCACCTTTCCTTGGCTTTCCTGCACCCAGGGGCTGACAGGAGTTCACTCTGCTCCCACTGGGTGAGCAGGAGAGGAGCAGGAAGAGGCCCCTGCTGACCTTCATGCAGGGAAACAAAAGAAAAAAAGTATTACCCCTCATTATCCTGCAATTGTCTGGGCCCTCATGGGGCACCACAACCTGCCTTCTGACAGTGCTGCCTACCAAAAATCCTCCCCAAACCAAGYCATTCACACAGAGCCAACCAGGGTCTGGGTGCTTAAGGTGGGCCTAAAATGTTAAATACCGTGCTCATTTATTTATGACTTCTTCAGCCTAGTAACTACAAGCAATAATTGGATTGTGCTCAGCACAGCTGGACTGATTTGCTACCTAATAATGAAACCAGGCCCTCTGTTTATAATGGCATCCCTAGAAACGAGGAGRTTGGGTGAGAAATGCATTCAAGGCACAATGCTAATGCTGAAAACTCATGTGGCTCTGGGTGCAGATCTCTGCCAGATGCAAATGTTGGACTGGTGACTGATAAAACATGCACTTTGTGGCCTCCTGTGCCTTCCATGGAATATTTACCAGCTTTGGCAGGCTGTTATTTGGTGTTTTGACGAAGGATGGTGGACACAGAGTATTTTTCCATAGTTTTCTGWAGGTTGTGGCCAACCCCCAGTGCAATCTGCAGTGGCCTCTGGTTGCCTCCAAGGGAAGCATGAGGCTGAATKACAGAGCAGCACCAGGGAGCCAGCCTGCCCAAAGCCCTGTCTTCATCTGAAACAGAAACTAAAGTTAGATAAAGATGACAAACCCTGTGGATGGGTATCCATGGACAGGGCTGTTTCTCCAGAGCTGCTCCTTGTGCCTCACTGGCAGTTTCAGCAATGAAATGGGAGCAAGTGGCTTGTCTTGCTGCTCCCTTCTTCAACCCAGTGCCCTGGCACTACTGGCAGCAGCTGAAGGGCCATAATTATGGTTTCAGCATTGCTAAGGGGTGTTTGAGGATGCCAGCCCACTCTGGAGGCATCAACATCACCCAGCTTTGCCTTTTTTGAGCAACCATGATGCTCTGACTCTTTCCTGACCCTGCAGCTGTGGGAAGGACTGGGTACCCAAAGCCACCCGAGGCTTTCTGGGGAATGAGACTCCTGAGGATGGCTGTGAAAAAAATCACTGCAAAAAAGTGCTTTTGCTTCTGCTTTGCATCCAGCATTGTCCAGGCAGGAGGAGCTGGCCCTGCATTTTGGCTGCCATGTGGGCACAGAAAATGCTTGTGAAAGGGCACATTTCTTCATGTGCTACAGCATCCAGACCTTTTGCTGGATCCTACTCAGAGAATCACAGACTCAATGAGGTTGGAAAAGGCCTCTGAGATCCAGTCCAACCTATGACCATGCTCCATGTTGTCAACCAGAGCATGGCACTGAGTGCCATGTCCAGGCTTTCCTTTAGACACCTTCAGGATGTGACTCCACCACATCTCTGGACAACCCATTCCAATGTCTAATCAGCTCTTCTGTGGTGATTCCTCCCACTGTCCAACGTGAACCTCCCCTACCACACCTCAAAACCATTTCTTCTCCTCCTGTCACTTGTTGCCTGGG
Source organism: Alauda arvensis (assembly GCA_902810485.1). Taxonomy (NCBI): domain Eukaryota; kingdom Metazoa; phylum Chordata; class Aves; order Passeriformes; family Alaudidae; genus Alauda; species Alauda arvensis. The sequence goes on from CADDXX010000638.1 coordinate 381,789, forward strand.
AGAAGAGTCCAGCCCCCACCTAGCTGCAACCTCCTTTCAGGTTACAGTGAGTGATAAGATCACCCCTGAGCCTTCTTTTCTACAGGATTAAAGATCTGCAATGTACTAAAATAAAAATACAAACCTGATTTAGGCAGTGACCTGTACTGAGCCTGATGTTGTGCTCAGTATGGCAGATGCAAGGTACTGTCAAAATCAGTTAGCAAAAACATGAATTTAGAGAATGTTTTCATTTCTCTTTCTGTAGTCTCTAGTAATTGATGGCTCGCTATTATAATATAATTATGATTTATAATTATCGCCAGCTTGATGAGCTAGAAGGGATTAAAGCAAGATTCTGCTGAACATGGTAGATTTCTGGTTGGGAGATCTGGCCAGAATCTGGCCACACATCTAAACAGGCTGCCACATATCATGTGAAGTGTTTGGTGCCTAATGCTGCCCTGTGAAGTGCTGAGAGACCTTGTGCCAAATGTCACATTTGGGCAAACAGAGATCTTAGTTCAGCTCCAATGGAGACTTGGGGTTACATTAACTAGAGGCAACTCATTTGGGGTGATGTGCAAGTAAATGCTGAATCCCAGGTGCTGAGAAACCAACCCCACTTTTCTGAAGCGTTTGAATGGGCTTTTTGGACTGGTATCTCCATTCCAGGCACAAAAGGAATGTCAGAACCCACCTTTCCCTCTTTGAACGTGCCCACAGAATGGAACCAAAGGCCGCTGCAAGAAGGTTGGCAGTTTGCTTGTTTGAAGGGCTCTTCCCCATACACATGCATGTGTTTATGTGCAAAACTGATGTRTATTTGTTGCTGTAGAGATGGATGTATTTCAGTGAGAATTAGGGCTAGTGGGTGACCATGCTGAAGGAATTTTGAAGGCAATCCTGAAGGGGCTGTGCATTATGTACCATCATCATTTAGTAGGACTTTATGCATCCAGGATGAGTAGAGTTACCCAGATTGTATTTGGGGCATTTGAAGCTGTGTGGCTGCTGTCCCACATCCCCACCTTGGTTATGTTCAGCACTGAAGGAACAAGGGAGAAACCCCCGAGAGAAAAACTCCAGATTATTCACTGAATGACAGCATGTCACCAAATAAAAAGAGAAAGCATGAAAAGCAGGTCATGCCTGTCATCCCCAGTGTGAGTCCCCTGTGATGCTGACAGCCCTCGTTTCAGGAGTTGTGCAGCAGTTYCCTTTCCATAATTAACAGCCAGGCTGAGTGGGATCTCTGCCCCAGGGTCACCCACTCTGGGTCACAGATGTCCTGCCTGTGCTGGAGGAGGATGACCCTGCCCTGGGGAAGGATCTCCAGATGATGCAAGRGTCTCCTGCCATGCACCAACTCTCCTCTGCTTTATTGGCCGGGGTGGAAGGAGATARGGACATCAGGCAAAAACACTATCCCAAAGTTAATATAACAGGTATTATCTCTTCATGTCCATGGCTATGAGTTATGTGCATTTAAACCAGCCCTACCACTCACTCTCTGATTTTGAGATATTTAAAGCCAGGCCTAACTCATGACATGACTGCACATCCTAGAGAAGAAAGGTCTTTTGAAGCAACCTTGAGCTCAGTGGGACCCTCTTCAGAAGCTGTCTCACCTTGCATTTCATCTTCACCCTTGGAAGCACATCACCCTTGCTCTGAAAATCAGACTCTTGTGTTCTGCACAAAGCAGGCTCTTCCATGGGAAAGTGAGCTGAACTGAATAAGTCTAATCTCTTTTTGTCACTGGTACCATTGGTGTGAGARTGGGCACAGTCCTTTCCTGGTCAGCAGGCACATTTAATGATGTCTGCATGACCAGCCCCTGAGCAAAGGGACTCCTTTAGGAAAGGTGTTGATGAAAGCAGTATTTTGGCAGAGAAAGCACCCATGACAAAATGCCCTGGAAATTTATGTTTTGCTAAAAGTTATATTTGGTTGTGAAAAAGTGGAAAAATTCACAACAATTTTTTTTATTAAAAAAAAAAAAGCTTTAATTTGCATTAAAAAAAAAGATCTTAAGAAAACATGTAATATAAATACTGTCACAGTCAATGTATTTCAGTTTTTCCAAACATTGGGTTGTGAATTTTAAAATATGAAATGCCTTTTATCAGGCAGTGCCCAGGCCTACAACAAGGCAAGAAACCCTCAGAGAATGAGAATTTAATTTCTTCCATATCCTCTTTCCGTGACCTAATCTCATGGGGGTCAGATGTGTTTTGGGAAGGCAGCACTGCTGTAGTTGTGTCTTTCCATTCTTGATTACAAAGCATCTCAGCCTCAGGGTGATGCACAGCTTCCCCACACACCTCCACCATGACTGCCCAGCATGGAATTCTATCTCAGCTGGGTGATAGAAACTCACCCAGGCTGAGCCAAGATCAGTTTTGCTCTGCAGATCTGAGTAGTTTGTAATATCTATTATTTTACGCATACTCCTCTGCTCTGGGCACATTATGCATTCTTATCGTTGTATAAGAATGTGTGAGAATATTAAATTATTATTAATTATTTAGGAGACAAACTCTCAGCTCCAGGGCTTGATTTTCAGCTCAGGTAGGAAGTGCTGAGGATGATGGATCCAGCAGCAGGCACTGGCTGTGTTGATGGCTGTCACGACAGGGGTGCCAGCTGCATCATTACAGTACCCTCTGGCAGGACATCAGCAGCTGCAAGAGTGTACAGGATTAGYAATAAATCAAACACATCCTGTGAACATTGTCGCAGGATATGATTAATTTCCCTGTGTGCCAATAGCACAGTGAGCCAGCTCTTCAGTTACTATAAAGCTGCCTAATTCTGGACTTCAGGATTTGGCTTGGTGTTTGCTCACTTGAGACTCGCAGCCAGTTTGCCCATATCAGCATGTATTATATTGGCTTCTCTGTTCAAGGTCAGATCCTGGTAAAATCTGCAATTTACAGCCAAGGAAGTTTGCCTTGAAGCAGTGGACAGAGATTAATGAGAGATGCTTTGCATGCAATTGCATTCCAGAAAAGCATATATGATTAGTACATCCTGGGGAAAGGGAGCTTGCACGGGTCCAGGCAATGAATCTGAGGGCCAGGAGAGACCACAGTGGACAAAACTACTGTACAAAGGCACAGACAGAAGCAAATGACACTGGATTTCCAACACCAGGAAAAAACATTATGGAATAGAGACCCCTCCACCTCACTTTGCTGCCTAAAAGCCCATCTAACATTCTGCCTGTGAAAGCAGCTGACCTGGCCCACCTCTCCATCAGCCTGGTTGGTATAAATCAGCAGTAAACTCATTGTCATAATTCACATTTACCCTTGCATAAACATGGACAGAATTCAACCTGTTAATATTTCTGCATTTATCATCCCTCCATCCTATCTCCAGACTGTGAGGGGAGTGGGGCTGGTGCAGCCTATTGCAGCTGAAACATCCTGCATGGGGGGGAAGATCCCAAAATCTGTCTGCAGAATGGCTGAACGAAGTCAAGAGGGAAAGAGCCACTCCTGGAGGCCTGTGGGGTGGAAAGCTCAATTCAGACTGTGTTTTCCTGGTGCTTGGGTTGTAATGACATGATTATGTCCCCGCTGAATTGTTGGCCTTTKCAGTGTTTGCATTTCCTGGTGACTCCATTGTGAAGGGCCCCATTCACTCAGGAGTGTTTACCCAGCTGCAGGAGCTCCTCCAGGGCTATGGACATAGCACCATATTGTGGGAAAGAAAAAAGCAGKGAGCTCAAGAAGAATAAGAAGGCTAAGAAGAAACCATGCTGGAAATGCTGTGCTTGCTGTGTGCATGAGAGGCCTCATTGCATGGGTGGCACTGAGCAGGTGCTCTTGCTGGGATCAGTGCACTCAGGGGCTCTACTTTACCTTTTTCAGGACAAAATCATGTTGGTGGTCCCCACAAATGTGCTATTTATTTTTTTTGCACTCCAGTGATTAAGTAGATTTTAGCAACTGAAAGAAAGGCAGCATTGGTGTTTGGGTTCCCATCCAGTCTTTAGAGAAACTCAGGGAAGGGATGTCAGTTTAAAAAAATCATCTCAGCTGGCTTGGTGTGGAATCAAGAGACTACGCATGAACTAAAGAGGCTTCTAGCTGAGGACCAGGAAAGAGCCTGATCCTTTCCCTGGGGAGCCTTTCCCTGGGTAAGAGGACAAAAAGGCCACCCTAACCTTAACCCTAACCCCAACCCTAACCCTGACCCTAACTCTGACCTTACACACACCCGTGTGTCTGTTCACACAAAACACAGAGCACAGGGTGGCCCCAGGCTCTTCCAGCCCCACTGTAATTCACRCCAACACTTAAGGCAGAATGTGTGCAGGAGCCTTGCATGTGCTTGGGGCCTTGCAGGGAGGTRCAGGGCTCTTGTGCTGCCTCCCACGAGCTGCAGGACAGCACCCCAGACACTGAGCTGCCTTTGCTCAGTCACCCACACGTGGAGACTGAGCGGAGCCTTTTAGCCCTCGCTCCAGAGTGTGTGTGTGTGAAGGGACCTCAGTGAGGAGAAGGAATCAAATCCTTTTTTAGCACATCTGCTTGGATCATGGGTAAAGCTGTGGGCTGGAATATGGGGAAATGCCACAAAACTGGATTTCTTCTGGGTCACTTCGCTGTATGCAATCCCACCTCTGCACAAAGGTGACAAAATTCTCATCTGAATGCTGGGCTTGTCTCAGAGAGCTACAGAAACACCAYCACTGTACAGTAGCTGCTTTCTCTAAAAAGAGAGCAAGAGAGAGGAGCAGCAATAATAATAAAAAAGGGCAAAGACACATTCAGCCTGTAAGGCTTATAAAAAGCAGCTTAGCCTTCAATAAGCAATTCTTTGAAAAGAAATTAATGGAAAAGGTTACAAGCCTGCTCTTGAGCAGAGCCTGCCACACTGCTCTTTCACATCGTTCCTACAAACGGAACAAGTTCGTGGCATTTCTTTTCATTTCAGATGCCCTGAAAGGCTGCATTACTCACTGGACCCTGCATTTTTCCCTTTCCCTGTTTGCACAATGCCCTGAGGAATTCCTCGTGGGTGATTCAGTGGGAGATGCTCGCTGAGCCCAACCTGCACACCCCACACAGCCTGCACAAAACAGCACCCACTGCTGCCTCTCATGGCACACAAGGAACCCTGTCCATGCAAACCCTGCTTTGCAAAAAACAAAACAGGAAAAAGAGGAAAAAAACAATCAGCAGCTGCTGGAATGGTTCTGTCCCTCCTCCTGCAGGAGATTCGCGGACGTGGCGCGGTTGGGAAATCGGATGAAGGATGGGATGGGGAAATGGACCCTGAACTTTGCAAACACGGGGTTGCCCTTCTCATGCAGCCAGGCTCTGTCACTAGGTGGTACTGTGCATCACAGCTTCGTGCCTTTTAATTCCTCACTCCTCTGTCCATTCCCTGGGTTAGATGTTTTACTGGTAAATACCATGTTTTGAGAAAGGGGAACGTGAACAAGCCCTCTCACTGCTCCTCACTTCACAGATTTTATTGTTGAATACAATTAAAGACTCTGATTCAGCAAATACTTGGGGTTGGTGCCCGACTTGAGTTTCTGCTGTCAAACAGCACCTGTTTAAGGCTGCCTTGTGAAGCCACTTAGTGGTGGGTTATGACACCTTTCAGGTACAGATGCTCAGGCCCATGAAAGGGAAGGAAAACCCAAGGAAACCAGGAATGGCTCTATGGAAACAGAGAAAGAAATAAGATTTTTTTTTTTTTTTTTTTTTTAACAAAAAACCCTTATCAGTCCTATCACTGCCTGGAAAAGGACAACAGAGAGATTTGTTGGATTTTCACTGTGTTCCTTCAGTTTCCTGGCAAAAATCCAAGTTCAAGGGATTTGAAAGAACCTGGGAGAGAGAGGGGATAGTTCTTGGTTGTGCAAGCAAGTCTGAGCAGCCCAGCACAGCAGGACCACATAACACACCTACCCTTGCTTCCACACCAGGTYCTGCTGTACATGGTGGTTAATCCAGCTCTGCCTCCTGATTCATGRTCTTAGCCCTGCACAGCAGCTTTGCTCCTCTCAGCCCATGGTGTGGAAGCTGTCCCTTGCATTTGCAAGATGAAAGCCCATGACTGGATTGACTGCATGAATTTGGTGCTGAAGGATTGTGCTCTCTCTCATTAAGGGAACTGTTCATTATGCACACTCCAGCTTTTATAGCTTGGCTGAAGTCTCTTGTCAAGTGCACTTCATAAACTCAGATTGTCCCCAAGCAATTCCAAACCATGGAGGAGGAAACACAGACACACAGGCATCAAAGGTCCTGCAAGATCCCAAGGTGCTACAGTGTCCTTGGCAAAGCTGGGTCCAGTGTCCTTGTCTCAGGCCAGGACAATGGATCCAATTTCTCATTTTAAATTAACACTGCTAGTCATGTCTTTCCTTCAAAAATGAAGCAGCTTATTCAGCACTTCCCAGCATTCAGAGACCCCCAAAAAGCCTCCCTAGTCCAGAACAGCATCAGAACAACTGCTGATTTGAGATCCAGCTTTGTCTCAGTCTGACTCCAGATTCCACACATCTCTTTCACTATTAATTTAAAACTCCCTTTATTTTTATAGCTATGAAAACTGTCAGATGTTAGTGATTCTGCAGATTTCCCAAAACTGCCAAATGGCCCAGCAAAATCCTTTTGGAGTATTTTTTTCTGAGTGTGTTYCATTTTGCATGAAGTCTTTCTGGGTATACTGAAATGAAAGAACGAGCATATTGATGGGTGATCAAAAACGAGGTCAGTGATGACTGACACAGGAGTCCTCTTCAAATGGCTGGTGCCATGCTGCACAGCTGCTGCCCCACAATGCTCAATCACTCAGCTGCTCTCACTCCTGGGGTGCAGCATGGACTTGTGAAGCAGCACTTGGCATCCTGAGTGGCTTTTGGGCTCTGCCTCAGAGGAGGTGAGGAGCAGTGTCACCTGCAAGCACTTTAATTTGCTTATGAACAGGAGATAGGGTGCAGCTCCTGGCWAGAACAGCCAGAGCAAAAAATACTGGAAAGCAAGAGGACAAACAGCAGATGGAAGGGAAGCAGGTCTGTGTGGATCTGTGAGAGGGCAGATCGTGGTATTTCAAGGGCACTGCAGCTCTCCAAGGCTGCAGGTTTGCCATCACTTTGGGTTTGTCACCCTRCCTGCCACTCAAACAGCAGCCTGGCTGCACCAAAGCAAACAGTGGCTGAGAATGAAAGAGGAAAGCACATCCCCAAAAGGATGCATGTGAGTAGAAAGATTTGGAGAAGGCCTTTCCTTTGAAAAAAACGGTGGAGAAAATCCCAAGAGGCCATCCAAATATACTCATCCCTAAAACACAACAAACTTGTGAGACAGGGGAGCAAATGCCCCACTGAGAAAATTTATGACTACTCTGTATTAATATCAATTAATCTCTGGAGACCTGCAAGGTGTTTGGAGCCCTGTTAGAGGAGATGGGGACTCTTGAATGAATTCCAGGATAATGAGATCCACTGAGAGTTGGGTTAGTGAAAYGAAAAGGGATGTGGTAAAGCAGTGTTATCAGCTTTGACAGAAATTAGCTCTGCCCACCCTTGGGCATTCACAAACCATTTTAACACCATGCATGCTGTATTCCCTGCTGCATTTCCCTTGACCAGGTTTCATTTAATTCCAACCCTCCCAAGTCTGATGCAAGAGGGAGGGGAAGCTCTAATGGCTMTCATGTCTTTCCCATCCTCAGCTAATGGTTAAGACATTATCCATGGGTATTAATAAATGAGARACACTGGCCTAGGCTGAAGGTGAAGTGGGTGGAAGATGGTGCAGGGCAATCCTAGACCTCTGCAGGGCAAATGGATTCTTCTTTCCTGGTCACCCCCACTACTGGTAGGAAAGACTTMATGTATGAACTTTTTGCTTTATGTATGAACTGTAAGATGGGATGGATCAGAGGAATGAGTTTGTGCTTGTTAAACCACCCGTGGGTAAGTATGTGATTAGTTTTGCTGTTATACATTCTCCCACTTGGGATGGCAGTGGATTATTTCTTGGAGCCAGCGTCGATCACCAGCACCCAACAGAGGGCCAATGCTTAATTCCCTCTGGCTGGTTTTGTGTTCACAGGGAGATTATCCTCATGGCTTATCCTTGCAATGCAACTCCTTGGCAAAGCCAAGGSCAGCACTTGAGCCTGGGGCTTTCACATCARGACCACCCAAGCAACCCCTTATGACCCGTGGGTGTGAGCAGGGACAGCACCTCCAGGCCRGGGTGGCTCTGAAGGTTTTKGCTGAGGCTGGATAATGAGGGACACACATGGGAAGGGATTTGGGTCAGGATGTCCCTGCACAAAGGGCTCCTCACCCATGCCAGGACATGCAGGCACCATGGTGTATGATAACATGAAGACAAAGCTCCCTCCCAGGTTGCACAGACGATGGCTGTTTACTCTGGCTCCTTCACAGGAATTTGGGATCTCAGTCCTGTGCTATATTTAGGCTGCAAAACTACTGATTTTTTTTTGGTCGTTGGCCTTTGACACACAAGTGTATTTTCTGAGAGGAAAAAATTCAGCTCTTGACTAAGTGGTGGGAAAATACAACCCCCAGAAATGTTAAATTTTCTAAAACTGGAGCCAGGAGTTAGGAGCTGACAAGGGGAGTTTACATTATAAATACAGTCTGTTGACTGAGCCAAACGTTTAAGGCAGCCTGGTGTTGGAGACCCAGGGTCTGGGCTAGCAGGATTCAGCTGGCTCCTGACACTTAGGACATCCTGATTATTTACATTTCAGCTTTTACCATAAGAGGAAGGAGAGCTGTTAAGAGCTGATTATCGTGGGATGGAAGAGGAAAGAAGTTGAAGCTGGGACACAGTCCATTACTGAAACATGCTGTCTTCAAAGCAACAACTTGTGTTTAGAAAAAAAAGAAGGAAAAAAGTTCCACTTCCAGATTCCTGGTCTGAGTGCGTTGCAGGACTCGGATCCAAGGGGAGAAGATTTCCGTGAAAATGGCTTGAATGAAAGAATCCCTTTGTAGGAGGTTATGACTGATAAATTGCAAGAATGTTTGTGATATGATATAATAGTGGCAATTAAAAGACATTTCAGATGATGAATGCCTGAGAATATGCAGTGCAGTGAACTTCCCAGAACCTCTCTTCTCTGAGATGAACACTGGCTCTATTCTCACTTTAATTAGAAATTACCCAACTCCTGTGCTGCTTATTCCCCTTCCTCCTCCACTACCTCCTCATCCCAGTGGCTGCTCTGATATAATTTGTCTGGCACAAACAGTTCCTCATTTGCTGTCTGGTTTTGAAAAAACCCAGTTGAGCACCTGAGGTTTTGCAAAGCCCAGCTCAGCCTGTAGCCCTCATGGTACTCAAAGTTGTTGTCTCAGCTGTGGCTGTGACCATGAGGACTTGCATGACTCCAGGCTCCCCTGGCTGTGGGGCTCTAAAGAATATTAAAAAAAATTAAAAAAAAAGAAGAAAAAGCAGAGGTCAACCCAAGTACAGCAACTTACAGTAACATAAAGATTCCCAGCCCTCAATCAGGTCTCTCTTCATCATGAGCTGCCTATTTATGGGTRTGGAAGTGACTGTACAAATGTGTTAAGCCCCTGAACACAGAGGGGTTAAGATCAGGCCTCATGGRAGTGGAGCAAAGCAGGTTTGCAATGACTGTGAACCCCACACTCCTGGAGCTTTCTGAGAGCCCCTCAAGTCCCAGTGTTCAGCAGCTCCAGCAGCACAGTGACCAGTGTGAATTTGGGGAATAACTGCACACAAGGGGGCTTGCAAGTTATGCAATGCTGCAGACATGGGGTGACTCCTGCCAGGTGCTGGACAGACACTAATTCCCATTGGGGGGTAGATGGAAGTTCAGAGCACGGAGGAATTTGACCTTGGATAACTTTTTGTAGTTGAGAGTCAGCACTGGCTGCCACGCTGAGCTCTTCTCCAGGATCAGGGGATAGGACTGGCCTGAAACTGCAATTTTGTCAGCTGTTTTGGAGTCTCAGTGGACTCACATTAAAAAAAAAAAGGCACTTCCTGAACTGAAAGGAGAGGAAGGAAAAAAGGCAGGTTTTGAAATCCCGTAACAATTTCCCTCCAGCTTGGGCTCATAAGATTCAAATTTAGGAAAACAACARCCCTCCTCTGCTGTGAGCTCACTTGAACACGTGCAGTGCATAGGAGATTTAAATGCAGAGTCTTATAGATGAATCAAAAGGAGTGGACACTGGAAATTTAAACTTTATATTTAAGCTTAAGAAGTAACTAATGTGCAAATGTTGCCTGTAGCCACTTGTGGGTGTCAAAGGTGCAGGGCTTTATCCTCTCAATCCAGCCTGGGAGGAAAAGAGGGAACAAAGAAGAGGCAAGCCATCCCTCAACTCCAGTGCCTTCTRGTACTCACAACTGGATGGCATTCAGAGCCTTTGTTCTGTTCTTTYTTGCTATCACMAAAGAGTCATCTTTGGARTGCCTAATTTGGCCTGYTTWTTCCCCAAAAMTCCCAAGAGCTCCTGTTTCCCTCTAAACAACTGGATGCTGTTGGTTGGGTGTGAAGAGAGTTTCTGCAAGGGTGCAGATGATTCATGGCAGCATCTTGGGTGCAGCTGCAATCACAGACAGGGCAGGATGGGCTCAGTGGAGCAGTCAGCTCCACCTTGGCTCCAGGAGAATTTCTGAAGGAGATGGCATCCATTGCACAAGGACTTTGCTGGGGCCTCACAGGCATGTTGCAAACAGTGAAGGAAAAAGCCTTTTTTCCCCATGATCGTCTTCTCTTATGCAAGAGAAGAAACTCCTGGAAGCCTGATGGGACTGGACCTGTTCTGGGGCTACTCTGAGCCAGATACTCAAGATGGATTTCTCTTTGAGGGAGAAGGGGTTGAACCAAACAGAARTGCTGCAGGCCAAACTCCCTGCTGTTTTCAATTACTTTAGAGGATTGAAGTGCTCAAAAATGTCTCTCTGGGGAAGCCAAGCTCTTTACCAAAAGCAGGTTCCTGAGGGCCTGTCCCAGTACAGAGCATGTTGTGTTAACTCCAGCAGCTGAAGGTTGATGACTCAAGCTGCTGGGCACTGTCCTTGTGGTTGCTGATCTTCCTGCAGGCTTCCAGAACCTTCCACCCAGGCCTTGGATGACATCTGTTTAATCAGAACAACATGCCTGAGCTCTAGGTCACAGGACTGTGGGTGTATAATACTTAAGMATGCAGTTGGGTTTAGCAGCCTCAGCTCTTTCTGGTCTCCTCACAAAGGGCTTGGCACCTCTGGAGAAGGACTTGCCCAAGACACCTATCTTGGATGGACGAGTTGCCTAATTTTTGATAACTAAAGGAACACAAGATGCATCCCATCTCATGATTCTAGAGACTGAGCAGAAAATAGCTAAGCCTCAGAAGAAGCAGTTCAGGCCTGGCTTCTTCAAACCCAGGGGATCAAAAAATATTTCCCTTGCTGCAGCCTTGYTGCAGGATGCATTTCTGTTATAAACAGGGGGAACTGCTGGAGATTGTCTCAGCTGAGACAGTTTGTACTCCCTGGGGAGGGCACAGTTTTTATCCCTTGCAGACTAAAGGAAAAATGATGCAGGAACTCCCAAGTCATTGGTGGTGGACTTCAAGAGAGCTCAGCTTTGGAATGTACTCAAACCCTGTCTAGGAACAATTCAGCATTGCTTGTGTCTGCTCAGGCTGGTGGTSTCTATAAGCTGCACTGGCAGTCCTAACCCATTTATTGGTGGGGTGGATTTAACACCAATAAAGACTTTTCCCATGTTCCAAATGGAGGCAGCCAGACTCCTCTCTCATGCACAGACTGGAACTGGAGGTTGAGTGGAAGAATTCACAGGGGAGCAAACCAACACCTGCTCTTTTAAGAGGCTGCTGTATTTATTGAACAAGAAAAACCTCWGTCATGAGACGACCACTCAGGCTCCTCCTACCATCCCTAAAAGTTCATGTAAAGGCAACTAGGAGGGTCAGTGCTGGTTTAAGGTCCCCCTCATTTTCTAGCACTGACATCAGTGCTCTCAGGGGTTATGGTGGGGCTGGKGKCAGTGGCACAGATCCTACCACATTTTCCCAGCCTTTCCCAGCCCCACAAAGGCAGGGGAGGTCTGTATCAAATGCTGAAGGCAACTTTACCATGTGCTATAAAAATATCTGGGGGTGGGAACTTAGTGAGCATTTCTTCTGCTTTCTCCATGGACAACTTGAATGGAAATGGCTTGAGGTTTCCCCACAGGCTCCTTTTTTATTTTTTTTTTCCTGTTTGTTGGATATGATTTCTGGCAAAAACGAATTTTTAGCATTTGCATTTTCTCTCCCCTCCTGTTGCTGTCTAACCCTCTTTGCTTCTGCCTGTAGTGAAGATGGGGTGAGAAACTCTGCAAGCCACAAATTCCCGAGCTGCCTTTGGAAACATGTGAGGCTCATCAGGCCTTTCTGCAGCTCTGGGTGGATGGTTATTTTTCCCTCTTTTTTTTTGGTGTGATCTTTGTTGGTTTGGGTGTTTTAGTTGTTCTTTTCTTTTTTTTTTTTTTTTCAAGAGAAGCAGTTCAAATCTCATAGCTGCTTTAATATGTAGTCATAAATGCTTAAATATGTAGCAATAAAGTTTGAGAAGTCTCCAGGGCAGCTSCAGAGACTGGATCAGCAAAGAGTGCTGGGGAAAACAAGTCATAGTAGCCTCCCCAAAAAAACTGGGAATTAGGCAGACTGCAAACCTCCTGAATGCCAGCTACACCAGGGCATGACAATGTTCTGAGAAAGGGCAGTGGCCAGCAGAGAGCCCTTCAAGCTCAGCTCACCAGTGCCCACAGCTTGTCCTTAGGAGCAGAAAGTCAGCAGCCCCACTGAAACCCCTCTGCCCAGCACCAGAGGAGAAAGGATCTGGGTTTGTTGTCTTTAAGGAGTCAGAAACAGCTCCAGCTGGAACCTGAGACCTGAACAGCTTCCCATGCTCTTTGCTTTAGTTAGTTAGTTAACTGAAGTGAATTTTGCTGGCTCTTTTCCCCTGCCCACCCAACACTCCCACATGCCTAATCCCCCATTTCCTCAGCCTTCATCGTGCTGGAGCTGACTAGATTAATGGGAAATGTTAATATGTCAGGCCTGGAAGGGAAGCAAAGAGCTGGTTGTGTTTGAATTCCACATTAATCTACTTGGTGATGAAGCTATAAATCAAAACCTGGAAATTTTGCCAATCTGAAATGATGTGTTTAACATTTCAGCCCTTTCCTTCCTCCCCCTTGCCCAACATTGCTTTGCACAGCTTTTTTACAGCAGCAGGGCAGGCGTGCAAAATGCTGCTTTTGCTCCTGAATCTTTAATTGTGCTTAAACACAGGAAGATGTCTTCAAGGCAAGCAGGGTGAAGAATGATGCTGAAACAAGAATGGAGTTTCCAAGCTGTTGCTTTCTGAGGAGGAAGACCTTGTTTCCTCATAGGGTACCTGGGGTTGTGGGGACGTCTCAGATCCCACCATGAGGTGGAAACTGTCCTTTTTTTGATGCACTACCCAGCAAGGTGCCAGCAAAAGACCAGGAGAAACCCCAAAGCCCTCCAGGTCAGCTTCCCAGTGCCCATGGCAGCTGGGGGAAAATCCCTTAGCACCCCATGACCAGCAGTGTGAATTTTGTGGGAACACACCTGAGGTGCATTCTCTTCAGTCAAAATTATAGGATCTGGAAAGTGGAATCAGAGAATGGTTTGGGTTGGAAGGAAGCTCAAAGGTCCTCTAGTTCCACCTCCCCCCCTGCCATGAGCAGGGACACCTCCCACTGGACCAGGTTGCTCTGAGTCCCATCCAGCCTGGCCTCAAACACTTCCAGGGATGGGGCATCCACAACTTCTCCAGGCAATCTGTTCCAGTGCCTCACTGCCCTAGTGAAGAATTCATTCCTAATATACAACAATTTTTTCCTAATAGCCAACATTAAACTTTTTGCTAAAGTATGGAATATTCCATGAATTTGCGTATCTGCCAGCGCAGCAAAAGCTCTTTCCTCTTCCTCATTTTAGATTAGCACCCAGCCCCAGAATTCCACATCCCACCTCCTTCCTTAATTCCATTGCCTGTAGCTGGACATTTGGGGAGCAAAGAGGTACTGCAGACAATTCTGCACTTRTGCCCATAACCTGAAGTGAATCATTTCATCTGATCCTGCCTCAGTTTCTACAGCAGTAAAATTACTTAACTGTTTTTCCAAACACTTGGTGGGTAAGAAGCAGCATATAAAAAGTAGACAGCACTACTGTCTACAGAGAGTGAGGAATTAAATGTCTGTGAGTGGTATCCTGTGCCTCCAGTGGTCTGCCTCTGGCYTGGTAGGAGCAGTTGGTGGGATTTTAAACAGTCGAGACACATAAACACATTTTTACTGTAGCTGTAGGTCCTGCACTGCCTAATGTTCTTTGACATTGCACAGGCATAGCCAGGAAACTAAAACATTTGTTGATGAATTTGGAGATTAAATAAATAGTGAATTATCTTCAGGATGTTAAAATGCAGAGCTGACTGCCTAGCCCATAATAGTACGCCAGCCCTCCCCCAGCATTTCTTGAAATGTGAGCATTTCTGCAAAAGCAGGCACTGTGTTAGTTCACAGGGCCATTTGTTTAGTAGGTCAGAGCAGTCAGACATCTGGGCATTGGTAAAAATACATCCGACAGCTCGGTGACATCTTGCACAACTGACTGTCTGAGAGCCTCCACTGCAAGTTTATTATTTGTTCATTCTCCTTTTTCAAATGAATTCCCATCATGCAGTCAGAAAACCACACAGTGGATCACAAAACACAATTAAAGTACAGCAAGCATTCACTACAATTAAAATACAGCAACTGGTGAATATTAGCCCCACTGAAAACAGATCAAGGCAAGAGGTTTGTTTCAGACTGGGCAGACAAATGTGTCCCTGGGAATCACAGCAGACTTGGGGGAGGATTTATTTGCAGGGARAGAAATGCAGTCTGAGACAGATGAGGGTACCCTTCAGGATAGCAGAAGCCTCTGGCTCTCAGTACTGCTCAGATGGCCTGAGCACCAAAGCACTGCTTACAGACAGTGAGAAATGGAGTCACTCAGCATCCCTGAGACAAATCCRGTCTGGAGACCAAGAATGCAGGAACAATTTTTGGATTGTTTTAACCTATTTTATAACAACTGCTGCTCAGAGTGCAGCTTGAGCCAGTCCAGACTTCCAATTGCTGTGTCAGATTGGATTTGAAGACTGAAATGTTTCAGATTCCACTCTAACCACTGCAGCCAGCATCACCCCAAAACTGCTATTTCATCTCTCYCTGCTAAAGCATTGGTGCTGATTTTCTGAGAGCAAAGAAAGTAAAGTCTCTCATCATAAATAAGGGAATTACACTGATTATGTTGATGCCTGGAGCTTGTTTTGTTTCCAAGAACCCATTGCCTCTTGTATTGGCAGTAAATTTGTACCCTCTGTACAATGTTGTCTTAGTTTTTATGTATTCTGTAGATGGGACATTGGCAAGTTTTGGATTGTTTGTATGGTGAAGACAACAGACTAAGGCAAGGATTTAAAAAAAAAATTATTATTATTATAAAAAATTAAGTCAGAGCCATACCTGAGCACCCCTGMTCCTGGCAGGTGGGGGAGCTGAGT
Source organism: Alauda arvensis (assembly GCA_902810485.1). Classification (NCBI taxonomy): domain Eukaryota; kingdom Metazoa; phylum Chordata; class Aves; order Passeriformes; family Alaudidae; genus Alauda; species Alauda arvensis. Next base: position 397,391 of record CADDXX010000638.1, read on the forward strand.
TCTCCCCAGTGCTGTGTGCCCAGCAGTGTGGGTCCTGCTCAGCCAGAACTTGGCTGTGTGCTACACTGCTCTGCTGCCCCCAACTCTGCTTCAGCAAAAGGTACCAGAAGCAGAGATGCACTGGGTTGTGATTAACTCAAAGAAAAACACAAAACATACTTTTGAGAGTATGAAAAAGCACGGCTTGATTTTACAAAGTTGACTAATATTTCTCTTTAATGTTTTTTTTTAAGGGTTTTTCTGGTTCTGGCAGAAGTCCTACACTGGTCTGCTTTGCTCTCAAGGTGCAGTAGCAACAGGGATTAATATACAGTAACAACAAAAAAGTAGCGTAGTCAAGAGCTTATTTGCTCATCTAAATAATCAGCAGTGGAAGAAGTTTCTGTCTCTGGGAAGTGATTAAAGTGTCAGGCTTTCTGTCCAAGCAATACTCTGTTAAAACACCCTGCCAGCATTTAAATTGGACAGTGCTGGCTACTGGAGGAAATGCTTTTAGGATTAATATACATAAGTGTRGAGTTAGCTATCAGCTCATGCTGGCTGCTAATGACACTGCTGCTGCTGGAACTCCGCAGTGATGAGCTYTGAGAGGTCTGTTCCAGCAAACCTCCACCCAGCAGCAACTCTCCTGSTACCTGACCCAGCACTTCAGATCCTCTGCAAAGAGCTGCAAGCTCATGGGCATTGACAAATAAAGTMATGTGGTTTTACTGAGCTTTTGCAGATGTTCACAGATTCTGTCTGAGAAAYAAACAACTATTCCAAGTCCATSCTGACCTGTGAGTGYCTTTCAGGCTGTACTAATGCTTGTTTGGGTGGGAAGAGAGGCGCCTTTSCTGGTCCCATTTCATTGGTGACTCRGGGAATAAGATGCCAGGATCATGATTTAATGCCATGGGGGATGGCTCAAGGCATGTGCATTTTGCAATGGAAAAAGTGCACTCGTGGATGTGTTCAATGCTCACAGGAACATAAATCTGCTGAAAGAACACCAGTCCTGGGAGTCTGCACAGGCTGTGGCTTCCCCTGGTGCATGGTGCATAGGCTGGGATRCATTATCAGTAATCAGAGTCTGGACACATCTGAAAACCAACCCCTCAGTTTTTGAGGATGGCTTTTCATAGGTGGAGGGTAAAGATGAGGCTCAGCATTGAGCCCTCTTGCTTCCCCCTCCCCTTTCCCAGGCCCATGTGAGCTGATTTGGTTCAGGTTCCTCAGACATGCTGCAGAGAGAGGGAGGGGCAGCCCCACACCTCAGGCAGCCTCTGCACAGAGTGACTTTGGGCTCAGCTCAGCCAAGAGTCAGCAGAGCCCAGGGAGGGCACATTGGATCCCTGGGAGCCATCCCAGTGGTACATCTCAGGGGGGTTTCAAAGCCAAGCCCTGGGTAATGGTTTTGTGTTACTGGCCCTGGGTATCTTCTGGAACAAACAAATACTTAAAATAAAAATGCTGCCCATGCCTGCTGAACTCCAAAGACCATAAAATCTATTCCTGAAGTCTGCTGAAACCRGAGCATGATTTGAAGCTGGTTCAAAGTTTGCTGAAATTACGAAGAGCCCTGCCCTGGTCTCCCTCTAACCAACACACACAATTTCTACTTTAAATCTGTTGCCTTCTTTATGGCTTGGCTCCCCACATGGAGACTTCCAAAGCTCAGGAAAAGCAAAATACCAAGCAAATGGGAATAGCAGAAAATCCATTTTCCAAATGCAAATACCAATCAAGCAGTSCAGTGTCCAGCATTAGACAAATCTGTGGAGATGATAAATATTGTAACAGGCTTGTCCCCRCAGCAGAATGAACCTCTAGCCTCAGTTGTCTAACACTGATTAAGAAACCAGACAAGCTGGTTGGTTTATAGTGTCATTGCAACCTGGACTCACCTATGGGCTGGAATGAGTTRCTTTTCAAAGTGACATTCAGCACTAGTTCCTTCTGTGATGTTCAGTTTGTTTAACCCAGTTTAACCAGTGTCAGAAACACACACAGTTTATTAGAGCTGTGTCACTATACCTCAAGCTGCAAGCAGTTTGTGTAGCTTTACAGAGAAGCCAGTTGTCCAAGCCCCAAGGCTCTCTGTACCACATAAACCAGAAATACATCAAGCAAAACAGARATTTCAGGCAATCAGATGCCTGGGACTTTGCAAGATGAAGCAGTCAGAAGGCATTGCACAAGTCACTCAGGGATAATTAGTACTCCTACAGTTTAAAACCCTCTGCAAATGCCCATTTTCCACAGATTAGGTGCCTTTAGGCATCCATTCCTCTGGGTATGTTATAAATTATTCCTTTGCAGCTGTAGGGACAGCCTGAGGATGCAGAAAAGCTAAGGATGTACTTRTGAGTTTAACACTCAAGGAAAGGGGATATAGCACATTGAACCCTAATTTGCTTTCAYTTATTCCCCCCCTGCTCTGTGGCAAGGAGAGTTTGGACCTGTGTTCTACCATGAGAGACCCCATCACCATCCTCCCAACCAAAAAGTTYCTCCTGCCACTCCTCCCCTGCCCACAGCATCCCCTCTGTCCCACTGCTTGTGTAGGACCCAAAGTGGTTGGTAGGAACAGGACAGGACCCTGTGGGACTCCCAGGGGGTCTCCCCSCTGCAGCCTTGGGGTTTGGGGGGGWTCTGGCCTGGTGTTTTGTCACCCTACCTGATAAACGTCCCTGGAAATGCACCATGGCTTCAGCATGAGCTGCAGGAGCCTCAGGTTTCCAAAGCGGCAAGTCCTCAGAGCCCGGGACGTCAGGCTCCACACCAGGCTGTCCCAGCTGTACAGCAGATCCTCAAAGCCAAAGAGCACAGCAGCCATGCCAGCTCCCTGTGTGAATCACCCCAGATCCCCTGCTTGGAGGCAACCAGCTAATCCCAAGGCGCCTTAGGAACTGCGAGGTTAAAGAGTCACTGAAATTTCCATCAAAGAAGGAGAACGAAAAGCAAGGGAAAAAAAAAAACACCCCACAAACCACCAAACCACCAAACCAAAACGGACAACAAAAACCAGCAGCCAAAATAAACTGTTTGGGGATGTGCCCTCTCCCTTTGCATACGCCCTTCAGGATGTGGTTTCTCCCTCTGTGTATCTTCTCAGAGCGAGTCCTGCTGCACCCAAGGATGAGCAAGGAGGAGGTAAAAACACCTCTCCTGACTTAGGAAGGCATTTGCACATCCCTTGCAAAGGACTTCTTGGTAACACTGCATCACTTCCCMGCTCTCTGCTGCAGACCCAAGAAGCAAACTCGGATCCAAAGTCATCACTTTGCATGCTCAGTCCTGGGACTCCATCCAGAGGGAAGAAAAAAGCCGCTCGCTCTCYGTCTGCCAGCATTCCCAAGACATTCCACTATTGGGCTTAACTCTTTCAAACACTCCCCAAGAACATCTGAGAAGGCAGCTCTGCCACATGCAGCATTTCATCCTTTAGTTTCATGTGTTAACTCACCACTGCACAGTTACACKCCACTCTTTTTCCCACCCAGCTGTCTTTTCTGGAGCCTTTTTTATGTTTTGAACTCATGAGGGAACTTAATCTTTGCATGAGAGTTATGCAACAGGCTGCAAAGCACCTTATTTACCCAAGGGGAGATATTTTTGAAAGTCAATGGCCTTTGATTTTCAGTCTGATTCAGCTGATGTGGAGATATTTTTAACCCTTGGTTAGCTAGCATTCATAAGGGTGGGTCTTGTCTSAACAAGCCCAGGAGGAAGTTCCAGAAGAATTGGATGCCAAAAMAMCCTTTTTGGTCTATGGATACAGAGRTTCACTCCTRGCATCCCTTCCTAAAATRAGTGCTGAGAAGAGATCAGTWGCCTGCCTGCTTCCCCACAGGAGCAGCTTATCTGGGTGGAGACTTCAGTACTGTCAACACCTGTGATCAGTTGAGCTGAGGAAAATGGTCCAGTGAGGGCAAAAATATATCCTCAAGATGAGGATTTTGTGGTTCAGTTAAATCACCACAAAATCATGGAGTTAAGTTGCAAGACATTTTCCAATGAAATTCAATGGGTTCTTCTTCTTCCTATTTAATCACCAGGTGGGGAAACTGAGGTTGGAAGTATTTTTATCAAAGGCACAGTGCAAGCCRGTGCCCGTGGAGACAGCTGCCTGTCGGTGCTATTTTTCACCCATTTTACTCTCCCTTCAGAGGAATGTGTGCAAAAAGGCCACAGGATTTGGAGGGAGCAGACAGCTGAGAATGCCTACATGGAGGCATTTCCTAGGAGGCAGTAGAGGGGTAGGCAGGACAGCTTGAAATCTGCACACACTGAACTCCAAAAACTGCTGGTTTAGCAGAGGTGAGAAGGCTTCATTTCCAAAAAGCCTCAATGTCTTCCCTGATTCAACTCCCTGTAGGGTAGGGAAGAAGCAGGAATATTAATATCTGCTGGATTTTCCGTAGGTCTGTCCCACCATGACCCCATCCCTAATTTGTTCTTTGAGGACTGAAGGACACGAAGCGCGCTGTGCGTCACCGTAACGGCGCGAGGATGCTCGTCAGCTCCTTGACAGGGCAGGTGGAGGGCCAGGAAAATACAGCTGCAAAATTCATGCTCTCAGCCTGATTGCTTCTTCAGGACTTGGTTTTTAGAGCAGCTTCRTAAAATATGGTAATAAAATTGTAATAATGTTTCCTTTAAACTTSCTAGGAGCTATTCATTCTGCAAAGTGCCGTTTTCCTTCCTCCTCTCCCTCTCCCTGTCTTCTTGGTGCCCAGGCTTTGCTGTAACCTCCCTCTGCTCGTCCTCTCTTGGTTATTTTCCTGCCTTTAAACTCAGTAACMTGCTGCTTCTGTTAGCAGCAATGTAGACAAGGGACCTGGAACATCTCCATTATAAAGCCTCATTTAGAAGAAAGGAATTAAATTTATATATTTATTTATTTATTCATTAATAACTTGACTAGACAATATTTGCTTCAGGCTACAGCCTGATATACAAGAGAGCACAAGAGAGGAAAAGAAAGAAATGTGYTTGATAAAGGAAAACAGAGCAGGGAAAAGAAACCATAGCAAGTGATTGCTCTGGGATGTGACCTAACCTCTTTGGTATTCTGGAAAGAGGAGAGGAGGGGAAATGGAGGATATACCGCAGTTTTAAAATTAGCTGCTCCATATGTGCATCAAGTCTTTCCTTATGGCTGAAAGGAGATTTTCAGCCCCTGTCCCAACTCGGTAATTACTCAACAGATGAGGGCAGCTCTGAAGGAGCCTTTTCACTTGGCTGATGACATAATCAGACTTTCTGAAAACAGTTCTCGTATGTATTTATTTAACTGATAGACTGAAGCAGTCTCCTTAGGAGTCACTTGAGTCTGGAGAAGGCCCAGTGAACAKTTCAGTGGATAGATTTACCTTCATGATTAGAGCAGATTGTCTGGTTTCCTGTGGGGGTTTTCCTGCTGACCCGACACACAGCCTKTTTTGAGAGGGTAAAAGCTGTCTGAGTACAGATTGCTCAACCCACCTTGCAGGACACAAGGGAGTTGCAGCCATGGAGGTTTCTCAGGCAAAGATAGCYCATCCCCTCTAGAGTCAAGGGATACTCTATCAAAAGAGGTCTTTTCGAGCAAAACACCATGGAATGTGCTCTTTCTTAACCAAAATGGTCAGAAAAGGTTATTGCTACAGGGAATGGCAAGAAGAAAGGAGAAAAAATTACTGAGAATTAGCAACTTGGCTCTTCCACTGGTGTACCCTTTGAGGAATTTCTGTAAAATCATCTTATAATTCTATAAAACATGCTCAGCTTCACCTTCACTAAGGTCAGTTAGGAAAAAAATGAAGCCCTTTGCGCTCTACATGGATCTATAGACATTTGCAGGTCTCTTCCTTTCTAATTATGCTCTGATTATTTCCCGCTGTTTCTGAGAAAATGTCAGCCAAAACATTTACTATGAAACCTCCCACGTTTTACTGACAGTCCAAAGGCTGTTACTAGGGCATAAAAATAGCTCCTTACTTCCCTTGAAAAAAAGCAAAAAAAACCAACCCCCTTGAGCTGCTGTGTTATTTCATGGGACTGTCCCTGGGCCTTGGAGGTTGGGGGTGGATTTCCCATCCCAAACCCTGCAGGCAGCTCCTCCTCTCTGCAGACCCTGCAAATCCCTGCCATGCACAGGTGTAGGTGGGTGCTGCCTGCACCAGGAGCTTGAGAGATGAGTCCATGTTCACCTTTCCATRTTCTGGCCTTAGAAAGAGCAGTTCTAGAGCATGCTCTAGAGTAAACCTCAACCCACAACTTTCTGATGGGTGTGGATGTCCTTTGAAAAAAGGAYATGCTGGGTGGGAGGCAGTTTCCTYTGARTTTGCTGTAGACATASCAGAAACATCCTATTTCTGTTCTGCAAATAGCCCCAATGGTCCCTTGTAGCTGCAGTTCAATGTGGYCTTTTAGGTTCTATTTCAAATTCATGGCCCTTTTTGATGTTTATTTCTCTGTAATGTAAAGAGGATTAATGTTGTCAGAGCTCCCTTTCATGCTGTCTTACGTTGAAAATGCTTTTTTGGGATATTTAACTGGTTACAACTTTCTCCTTGTGCCTTAATGGCACATCATTTTCGTGTCTGATGCGATGGGAGCAGGTAAGGGATGTCCTGCTGCCAAGTTATCAAACACATAAGGATAAGGAGCCACCCTTCTCCCTCCACATGTGTCCAGGCAGAGCCAGGTGGGGACTTACAGCAGTGACCTTCCTCCTGTATCTGCACTGAACCACAGAGTCCCCCGAGATTTTTCAAATGGTCTTTGTGTGTCGCTTTCATTTTCTTTTTGCCAGAGTTGGGATTAAATGCTCGAGATGGTATTTCTTGTTTGGACTCAGATGTTTATTCATTCTTATCTRTATTACAGTTTCACAAACCATAAGTTCTACAGCATAAGTTCTTCTAGCTAACAAACTAAAAATGGAGCCGGATCTTTCTCTCTACAAGGCCTTTTAAGGATTAACTGTCCAATTAAGAAATKACATCTACATTATTTTTACTTTTAACCCAATAGCCAACCACCCATGGCCCGCAATGCGGACTTTTCTGTCCAATTACAAAATACCACTTAGACCCATGAAGAAGAAGGKGAAGAAGAAGGTAAAAAAGAAGGACTAGCCTCTGCCCTAAAACCTCCATCYTGCTTTAAATGTATKACTATATTCTAAAACCTTAAAGTCTARGTTTTCCACCATGTGATAGCACACACTTCTATTCAAATTRCACACTCATAATCCCAGTTCTRTCATYCAATTTTGGAAGCCTTCTCCATGACCTCRGGTCAAATGCAGTGTTTTCTTGGGAGTCAGAGCCTGTCAGCACAGAAAGTCTAAAATTATCARTGACCAGGSTTCCAACAATTGTGCACCAAATCCACTTGAGAACCTAAGCCTCTGAGKGCCCTGTTYSCACCCAAGTCAAGGTGCTGTCCTCCCTCACACTGATCCATCTGGGCTTCTCTGTCTTTCCCCTGATGTGTGACCTTGCTGTCACCCAAGGAGGGATCATGGAGAGTCCAGCAGGGAGCTCCCTGGAGTGCAAGGACCGCAACTTATTTGTTTTATTTCTTGTATTTTGTACTTTGTTTGTATAAGGAAAGCTTTGAGAGGGTTTTAAAGGGTTTTAAAAGGATCTGGGAGTGGCATTTGATTTGAAGAAGCAAATCCTGAGACCTTGAGGGCTGTTAYATAGTGTGCTCTAGGCAGAGGAAACTCTCCCAAATTTAAGAGGAGTGAAAATAAAATATAGATGTYCATACTGGGTCTGCTGAGAGCTTTGATCAGCTAAGAGTTGGCCCTGCATTAATTTTGGATTGCTAAAGAATTGTGACCTCAGTCTGTCTGGGTCACAACATCTGSACAATGATCATGCCTGAACCTTTGCAGGCTTCTAGAGGAGGCACAAACACCCCTAGCTCACCTCTCTGGAACTGCTAGGTAAGCAATTGTTCTTAAAAGTCCTGGCCCAAAGATCTGCTGCCCCATGAAAACATGATGCCTGTGCCTGCACTGCTTCAGTKAACTCTCCTCCTAACTCTCACCTTYCACGTGCTTCCAAAAGCACAGATATGAACAACCTCCCCCTGRTCTGCCACTGCTGACAGCCCTAAAACTTTCCTGCAGAAAAAAATTCAAGAAACTGAAGACTTCCCTGCTGGTTGCATTTTAGGACGAACATCATGAGTCAGAAATCCTGGCCAATTTCCTCAAGATGTTCTCACGAGTCCATATGGCCTAAAATGTTCCATAGTGAAATGAGCTGCTGCTTCACTGTAATAACAGAATGAAAATTTACTACTCCAGTCATCCACCTTGATCATAACGTTTCTAAAGCTCTTTGAAGATGTAAAGTGCTCTGGTAGTGCTAAGTATTATTGTTATGCCAACAGCAGCTCAATCTGTGTAAGGCTGTTTGCCTCACTCCAGAGAGATTTTTATTGACTGACAGAGGAGAGTATGTCATCTCCTCAAATCATACMCATTTCATTTCCTAAAGTAAGTTGTGYTAGTGATTTAACAAGGTTTAAAAGTAGGTGAATCCCATAAAGCTGGGCTTGTACTTGTCCCTAATATTCCACCAGCTAAAGTGATTTTCACTTCTGCTATGCAGAAACGTGAAAGAGATTGTGCAGAGATTTGCTATTCAATCCTCTTTCTCCATGGATGCTGTGGTGAATGAGTCTGCAGGAGGGGATGTAGGTCAGGACAATGTATTAAGGAAATAGTGCAGAACAGCCGCAGAAAGTGAATGGTGAGATCTTAAATACGATTATTCACTTTGGAAACCCAAGCTTATGATTAACTCTGATCCTGCTGGGCACTGTAATGGCCTGTGACTGGGCTCTCCAGTCAAAGCAGCACGTGCTTGCACATGCCCAGCACCACAAGGTTCATCTTCACCCTGCTCTCTGCTATCATGTGCAGAAATGCTCAGGAGAATTATTTTTGGCCAGAAGAAAATAGAAAGAAAATCACACCCTGCTTGTGAGGCATGTATGAACAGGGAACAACCTAGAGCTCATCCAGCAGCTGGGCTGTTTTCCTTCCATGCTATTCACCCATGTCTAAAATAGCCTCTGACAAGGTGCAGGGGAGAAACAATGCAAACCTGAGACAAACCTGTGTCTGTGCCCATCAGGTGGGCTCTGAATCTCAGACTGAGGATTGAACATGCCTGACTKCCCACAGAACAAATCATGCACAGTTACACCCTTCTTGTTTCGAGCTTTTGCTTCTTCCCTTGTGGAAGTGTTTGCCTTTGGGGGCTGGAATTAGATGAACACTAAGGCSCTTTCCAACCCAACYCTTTCYATGATTCTTTATGAGAGGYTCCCCTGTTAYGTCTGTGTTCACATAATTTTGAATTATGYATTTATCTTGTGCTCCCCACCCCTTATCAGGTGCTGATCAAGCTGTCCCAATGGCCTTGGCTGAGGGCTGTGGACACACTTTTTCACCTTGCAGGTGTCCCCAAACTGGCACCATTCTCCTGCAGGAAAAGACAAATCTGGTGGCTCACAAACAGCCAGTCTGCAGATCTGCCCCACAGCAGGGCAGAGAGTTTAATGAAGGGCAGCCTTGCTGTCCATGCAAACCAAGCCTGCACTCAGCACAAATGGCCCATTGCAGCAGAACATTTTCTTGCAGTTTATTCTGCAGATACATTTAAGTATCTGCCTGATTCAGACCCAGTGGTAACACTCACTGCTTTCAATGACTGRTACAAAGTCCTTTCTGTTCACAGACAAGGGTGAGCATTTCGTTAAGAAGAAGGAGGGCAAAGGGAACATATTTTAGAAAATCAGTGGCCCAGATTTCTCATGTTTGATCTTGATTATGGGTTGGAAAGCCTGTTCCTGCCTAAAATAAGAAAGGCATAGTTATTTATTTATTTATTCCAAAGCTCCTTATAAAGAATCATTACTAGTAAATACTGATATTGCTGGTTAGGATGTAATTGTCACTGGACAAAGAAGAAGATAAGCAGGTCAAATATAACCTTCAGACTGGAAATGAGGAGGAATCTGGTCCTATTCCAGAAAAGTCATCAGTTTCTTGAGCAACATTAGAAGAGTCACATAGCTTTATGGGTCTCCATTTCCTCAATAGATTAATTCACTGTCATTTGTCAGGTGATATGAAATCTCAGGGGAACTGTTTCACTTTAAAAAGTAAATAAGTGTTCTAGAAAGCCAACTGGTCATGTTGCATGGGAGTTATTCAGCAAAAAGCGGAACTACTTAAGATATCTTGGGTTGATAATATACCCTCAGTGTTGAAAGCTCCTACACTGATTATCAAAATGAGCATAACTGTGGGTAAATAAATGTTSCCTGAGRTGAAGACTGCTTRTGTGYGTGTGTGCTGCCTGTGGGAGTAGTGCAGGACACATCCAGGTGATGCTCAGTGTGAGTAGGGAGGCTGCCATGGAGGAAGAGGTGTCCTRGACTGAGCCACACTTCTAAAACCACAATGCCCTGTGTGTGCACACGCTTCCACACTGATGGCATCTGCACTGGGGCTGGATCACAGGGACTCTTTGGCTGTTTCTATTGCCACAGCAGAATTAATCTGCAGATGGGAAATGCAGGAGTCAACAGAGGGGGATTTCTGTACTGGAGCAGAGCTTYCTGCTGAGAACATCTCCCCAGCTGGGACCAGCTAGACCTTCTCAGTAGAGCAKAAGAGTTGACCTCTACCCTGTTTGCTCCTGAAATGCAGACCCCTGTGGCTCCTGCTAATGGACAATCTCCATTTGTTGTAGGACAGTGCTGGATCCATGCCATCTGCAGTGATAATGCATGCACAGTTGACAGAAGAGGGGAACTTGCACTTCTGCTGCTGGTTGGTTTAAAACCCTGAGCAAACATCAGCTCCTGTTGGCTCATGATGCACAGGGAGATTTGTATTGTTGAGCTGCTACCAGGGCTGTGATAAACAGGGATGAGAGGGCTGCAGTGCCCGTGTGGGACAGCCAGTCTCAGAGGATGGCACTCCTGGCCTTCCTTTYCTCTGGTTGCTTTCTACTCCCACACCAGCATTTCCACATGGGATACTGAGTCCCAGGAGGTATAAATAGTAGCCCACACTCCTGCAGTGGTGGAGAGAAGTTAATCAAACCCTCCCATGCTCTGTCTTCYAACCTGATGGCTTGCCATGGGGGATCCCAGCTCCCTGTCTGCCTTGTTTGCTCATACTTTCTGAAAAGGGGATAAAATGGATCGAACGCTGCYGGATCGAAGCAGCAAGTCAGTCACTTCATTGTCTCCATGGACAGAGCAGACTGAAGCTGTTCAGAACTTAAAACAAAGAGGATTTACGCTCTKGATTTAGAAATTTATGACTCATTCCCATTTTGGCTGTTAGAAATGTCTGTCATTTCCCCTGCCCCCAAAACATCCATGCCATAAAACATGAAACCCATAAGCTCTTTGCTGTTCTTATCTTGATGCACAAAGAATTCAAATGTTCACTGTTGCTATCTGGAGCTTGACTTCCTGTTATTAAGAAGGACATCCTAGTATTTAACAACATAAGATTTTTATTTTTTCCCCTTCTTCAAGCCAGGCAGAGAGTCTAATGATTCTGGGGTTTGTTTCCTGCTTGTAATTAAGTAGGTCACAGCTGCAAAGCAAGAGAACAAGAAAATATTCAGATCACACAAAGCCAAGAGCTATTAAATCATTTGCAGCTGAAGGATATGGCAGATTTTCTTTTTAAAAAGAAGGCTTGAGTCTAAGGAAAACAAATATAGGAACTTTTAGGAGAATGATGAACTTGGAAGTTCTGCCCAAGCACCACAGTAGCTCAGAAAAAAAGGAGTGATCAAAACCCAGCTAATGTTGTTCACAAGTTGGATAGCTCTGTGTGGTTGAAATAAATTCACTACTTCATTGCTTAGAGCCATATATTCTATCCATGCAATCCACTCTGAACCACATGCAAGACTGCCCTCATTTCTTCTGGGCAGTTTCCACCAAGCCCTCCGTGTCAGCCTGGAATGCCACACCATGTCCTCTCCTGTAGGTCCCACACACCCTCCCCAGCTCCAGATGCAGCTCAGACACAGCAGGATCTCTGCCCAGACATGAAGCTCCCATGGCACCCAAGCTCTTTTGATCTGCACTCATGATTTGTGGTGTTGTGTTGTCCCACTCCACCTCTGTCTGGGACAGCAAGCTGCCCTTGGTGCCACTGCCTTCACCCCACAGACAGTCCCAGCAGTGCCTGCACCATTGCCTTCACCCCACAGACAGTCCCAGCTGTGCCTGCACCACTGCCTTCACCCCACAGACAGTCCCAGCAGGGCATGGCCCATTGCCTTCACCCCACAGACAGTCCCAGCAGTGCCTGCACCACTGCCTTCACCCCACAGACAGTCCCAGCAGGGTATGACCCACTGCCTTCACCCCACAGACAGCCCCAGCAGTGCCTGCACCACTGCCTTCACCCCACAGACAGTCCCAGCTGTGCCTGCACCACTGCCTTCACCCCACAGACAGTCCCAGCAGGGCATGGCCCATTCCTTCACCCCACAGACAGTCCCAGCAGTGCATGGCCCATTCCTTCACCCCACAGACAGTCCCAGCAGTGCATGGCCCATTGCCTTCACCCCACAGACAGTCCCTGCAGTGCCTGCACCACTGCCTTCACCCCACAGACAGTCCCAGCAGTGCCTGGCCCATTGCCTTCACCCCACAGACAGTCCCTGCAGTGCCTGGCCCATTGCCCTTGATAAGCCATGCACATGTGGGATGAGCAGGAACCTTTGAAGGGTTCTGACAGCCATGGTTCAGCCTTATCATGGGCAGGAATCAACTGACAAAGCCATGTCACCACCTTGCAAAGCCAGGGAAAGCTTCCTTCATAGGCTGAGGTGTTGTTCTGTGAGAATCAGGCTCTTAAAGTTGGTCCTGATTCACCTCATTTGGTTTATTTCAGGATTCAGGAGAAGCACAAATGACTGCACATTTCTGTTGTGGTGCTTTTGCCTAGACCTCAGTATAAACACTCCTCCAAGCCATTGCTCCACCAAGATGAGAGGACAGGGAGCAACAACCTTTCCCAGGTACAGTATCTGGCACTATTCTGCTCCATCATGAAAAGGAGATGAAAGAGGGTACTCAGCTATGAGAACTGCCCCATTAATTGTTTGCCTTGGTCTAAAGAGCAGTGGAGGTGTGTCCCAAATGCATCAGTGCTGTAACAATGGGGCTCTTATTCTGTGGACTAAGTAAACTGGTCTTTATGTTTTTCTTTATGTCTGAAGCCCACCAAAATCAACACTGAACACTGCAGTGGTCAAGTCAGACAAGAATCACTGCCTGGGCAGGGAGCACCCWCTGTGAATCTGTTTGATTTCAAAATAGTGTGTTTGGTTTTGTCAGAGAGTGATTAAGATATGGGTAGAATAGCAAGAGAGAGAGAGCTTATTTTTGCTTCTATGAAAATGTGATCAAGAGAGACACAAATTTCGGCCGTTATAAATTGGTGATGACCTAATGTTTATTCAAGCTCTGATTGGGAAACTTGTCATGGGAAAGAAAAGCCCACGTAGATGGTATTCTGGGCTCTGTCCCTGTGTGACCAGACGTGGTCAGTTCATCCCAGGATAAGAGAATGTGGACCTTTTCATGTTGGTATTTCTTGGCTTTGCAAGCTAGGGACCGGGAGGGAGAGTTGGTCATTGCCTCCCCAGTGGGCAGTGGTTATGAAACAGAAACAACAGAAGGTTTCTCAGAGGCTGGTGCCTGGGGAAATTGAGGTCAGGCCTGCAGTCTCTYTTTGCAAAGCCCTGACCTCACGGCGAGGCGTTGAGTGCAAGACTGAGGTGGGAGATACCCTGGGCTGCACGAGATGCCTGATCCATCCTCACATGATTCAGAGTGTCTGAATCTGTGGGTCTCCATCTGCAGTTTCTCTAAAAGGCAGTGATTTCAGAAATGTGCTGCTCCCTTCCCTCTAAAATGGGGTTCTTTCACCCTGAGCCCCTACTAGAGAGGGAAAAAGGTGCTGATTTCAGAGAAAACACTAGTGCTGAGTGCTGTAAGGGATGTGCAGAGACCCCATGATATCCTTTGGCCTTTGCAGGAAAACATTCATGCTGCCTACACCCTGGATCTGCTCTGGATCTTTCAGCAATTTCCCTTCCAGTCTAGGGTGGATAACAGCATCCATGGATTCTTATGAAACAAAGCTCAGGAATGAAAAGTTTTCCAAATACTTCTGCGACCCAGAGCCTGGCCAGCACCACAAAGTCTGCTGTGASTGATTGTCAGGAAGAGGGGCTAGGTCATCCACTGGCATCAGCCTSATTATCTTTCCCCTGACACCATTCCCCAGCAGCCAGAGGTTGGCCCCAAGGACACTTCAACCACTCTCTGGTGACTGATTGGATACATTGGAATGCACTAACCTAATTGTGCTTCTAAAAATCAACGTCCTCTGGTTTTATGACTCTTCTTGGCCAGGTTCCCACGTCTTTAACTGAAGCAAACCCTTTTTCTCCTGCAGGAAACTGCCACTATTGGTGCATTTGAAAGTTTATGGGAGGATACACAATGCCTGCATTGCAACAAAGTCCAGGATGGAAAAAGGAAGTTTTCCAACATTTCAGAGTGGAAATTATGAAAATCAGAAAGCCTCCTCCCAGTCTCTGGTGTGGTTTGCAGGCATGAGTTGGGTGGAGAGATGCTGGAGAGGGAGGAAGGGGATGTGGATCTGCACTTCAAGCTAATGGGAGCCCGGAGGTTTGATCCTGCATCAAACACTCCCAGATTTGCAGGGTGTTGGCASTTCAGCTTGGCTTTTACCCTAAAAGCATCTTGGCTGCCAAGTGGGAGCAACAGCACTGGCTGGGTCTTGCAGAGGTCTGCAGAGGATCAATGTCTGCAGAGCCTTGTAMTATGTAAAGTCCAATATATTATAAAGAATAATTTTAAATTGTGGTGTAGGGTTGCCAAACTCCCCTCTTGCAATAGCCTGTTTATCATATTGGCCTTGACAGATTTTCTTGGATGGTGTTTTCAAATATTGGGAACTCCAGGCTCTGCCCTCAGGCAACAATAACAGCTTTGAAGTCAGCCCTGAGGAAAGGAGAGCCTGTTAAACATTGGCAATTCACTTTTCTTGGTTKTTGTGAAAATCTGGACCTTTAATGAGGGTAAACTACCTGTAGGGTTTTAACCTTGCTCATCCTCCTCCCCCTGTCTGTAGGTGCTTTAAGAGAAAAGTGAAAGACAGAAAGTTACTTGATGCAAACCCCATTCAGCTTCCTAAGATGCTCCAAAGCATGATGGATAATATTATAATCCATGCAGGACAAGCCTTGTGGTAAGAGGTGTTCTGTGCCTATGGAATCTATAGCAAATGGGTTAATAAAAGCAAGATGTTGGAGAACTTTTTTTGGATTACTGCGGAGAACAAAAAGGACATTGACRTTCTCCTCTCTGAATTGCAGCAATTTCTCATGGATCACATTGATCAGGGAAGCTCAGTGATCTGTGCTCTTCCCCTGAGCATCCCACAGTGCTCTTACCCAGGCAAACCTCAGCATCTTTTTCAGATACATTAAATGCAGGCATTTATGCAGAAAAACTGACATGAGACACATCTCTCTTTGAATGCCAGATTAAATCTCTCCTGCAAAGAARGAGGGGCATTTGGAGAGGGTGCAAGTACAGGATCCAGTCCCATTCATACCTCCCCAGCTGCCCTGTTCTCAGGTGAGCTATCTGGCCCTTAATCAAGCCACTGGTACAATCTCAACGATCTACCTCTGGTGCCCACAGCCYGAAAACACATAAATATGGAACACTGTGCCAGAATATGATCATGGATCTGTCCTTCAGAGCAGGTTCAGACATTCCCTCAGGGCCTCTGAAGACAGATGTCTCCAAAAGAAACAGTGAGCACCAAGACACACTCCCCCACCCCCCAAAAGACTCAAACAGAATCTCTTAAAATTGAACAACAGCTTCTGTAGACACAGCCTCGAGGACACAGAGAGTTGGTTAGAGCACAGGGCTCTGCTGCTTGGCACCTGCTGGGGTCCTGTAGGCAGAGTCATAGGATCACTAAGATTGGAACAGACCTCTCAGATCATCCAGCCTAACTGTTAACCCAGAACCACCGTGTTTGGCACAAAACCACGTCCCCAAGTGCCACACCCACAAGTCTTTTGAACACTTCCAGGGRCTGTGATTCCACCACTTTCCTAAGTGGAGTGTTCCAATGCCTGACCAAGTTTTCAGTGAAGAAATTTTTCYTAGTATCCAACTCATCCCATGCAAAATTGTCTCTGAGGATATTGGGATGAGTTGTCACCAGAAGACACACATTAGTCTCTTTTCTTTGACTACTGAAGAATCCTAAAACAGTAATAAAAAYTACTACAGTTTCATKATGAACTTGCAGAGRTYAGGTACARTTGGAAGGAAGCTGACATGAGGAGCACAGATTAGTAAAAACACCAATCCCTACCTTTAATCTCTCTTAGCTGAGTTTCTCCCAAACTCATCTCAYCCTCCCAACTCATCAGGGTGGAAATTCCCTGCGGCAGGAGCTTTTGAGTTAAGGCTGATTTGATTTGCACTTGCAGGGATTTCTATTCTGAACTAAAATGATAACACTGTAAAATGGCACTTGTTCTGCACAYAGATCCCCAAAGGGTAGATGCTTAGTGCACCAACATTAATTGCAGGTTATCAGTCCTAAGCTATTTCACACAGAGTTAACCTGATCTGTGTTGATGCAAAACTTGGAGAGAAAATAGATATCCATGGTCCCACCCCATCAAGATTGGTGGCTTTTACAGCTTTTACTGGAAACTAAAATGATTTYCAATCTCAGTTAATAAACTTGCTCACTTATTTCAAAGCATGCACAACCCTAATTGCACCTTCTAAATATATTCCAGAAATACAGCTGGGTTGTAGAGAGTGTGAGGGTGACTWAATGGCATCATTTGCAGTCCATTATCTTTCCAGAAGCTTTTCATGGGGTATCTTTGGGAAGTGGAGACAAACTGAACTCCATGTCTATGCAGTTTGGAGAGTGTGAAACTTTGGTCAAAAAAACCCCCAAAAAAACCCCCCAAAAAACCCAAAACAAACAAAAAAAAAAACAAACCCAAAAAAACATGTAAGGACAACTCACACCCAGTTTCTTGTGGAATGAAAAAACTCACCATTTCTTTGAAGCCATTAGAAATTATTGAGACAATGAGGATAATATATACTTCACTAGGAAATAAGCTAAGCTCAGACAGAAAGTTTGGCCATGAGTTTGGAAACGTGTTTGAAATCTCAACCTAACTTTCTGAACTTGAGTCAGCAAAATAGGAAATGTGTGACTACTTMCACCACACATTCCCTCTTGGTCAGAACAGCCTTTTCCATGATTTCCATGATTTCCATCAGGCTGGCTGGGGGGGATCCTGGTGCTTGTGAGCTTGACTGAAGTCACTGCTGGCGTTTAAGAGGCTTGTGTTGGTGTCTGGTCTGCACCAAAGAAGSCTTTAGAGTGAAAATGGAAAAGATCTATGGAGAGTGAATGTGCTGCTCATCCACTATTTTGTTTTGTTTTGTTTTTTCCAAACACTGTACAATATCCTGATTTAAATGGATGAAAAGACTGAAGAAGTTAAGAACTGGAAAAAGGCATGTGTTGTACTYTCTACTTGATGACTAAAAATGCTGTTAGTTCTGAAAATTGTTGAAGCAATGTTCAAGCAATCCCTTGCACAGATCAGGAATTGATAAAGTCTGAAGACTTTCTATGTCTGGACTTTAAAACCCAGCTGAAGGCATGTCTAAGCCTTTCCAGGGATAAGTCCAGGCTAGAAGATGAGTTAGGACTAAGACTTTAGGTTGGGACAGGTTGGAAGGTATTTCAAACACCCAAACTGCCACTTTGCATTATCTATCACTGGCTGACCTTGCAAGAAACACAGTTTCTGACCTGAAAAGCCCTTCCAGGAACTTTCAGTTTAGGGTGGTAAGTTCTTGCCCTCTGGGCTGCAGATCACCACCTCAAGGGGAACTAAACCTGGTACTAAACCATCACAACTCATTTGTGTGAGCTTGGGGCTGCTGCTGGGAGTGTGATCATGGTATCAGCCACCTGAAAAAGCCCTTTGAGCAGGCTTATTAACCAAAAGGATCCATGAACCAGAGGACCCTTGTCACCCTCTCTAAAGTTTTATAACTGGATTCACATGATCCCCCCTTCTCTTCACCCAAATCCAAAACATTTGGCTCATTTCTGGCTCCCAGCCTCTGTCCTCGGGCTCGCCCTTGCTCTGTCCCCTGGCCTTTCTGTCCCAGCGTTTGGCCAATGTGAAGGCAACAAATGCCAATTTGKAATGAAAAAAGCTTTTCATTTTTTCATCAAAACAAGAATCTGAAGCACTGGAAATTTCAAAGCAGAACCTCTGCTTGTGAGGTCTCCAGGCCTTGAGAGCGCTCGATAATTCAATTAAGCTCCAACCATTTGAAAGCCAATTTGAGCAGTATCCTGGTTCCAAATTCTTCAGAGTTCACCAGTCACTATCCATTAGCCTCTGCCATGCTCTTACCTCTTGCACTGTTAACCTGCATGCATTTTGGGGGGATGAGGTCTGGCACAGCTCCTGATCTGTTTCACAGAGAAGTCTGTTTTGATTTGTTACACCTTTTGGAAGTGTCACAAAATATTATAACTTCCAGACACCTGAGAGGTGCACTAAGCATTTATCTGTCTAGGTAGAGTTCAAATTAAACCAATTCCTCCAAAATACTTGTGAACAGGTCAGAAGAGATAAAACTCAGATGAAGCAGATAAAATTGATGTTTCGGCAGTCACAAGTGATTATATCAGAGCATTACAGACCTGACAGCTTTGCTACTTAAGATTAGCCTTTTATTCTTTTTTTTTTTTTGGTACAATTATTTATCTATAGGGACAGTGAATAATTTTTCATCACCTTGAGTAACTTCCAGAAAACAGCTAAGACAACAGGAGTTCCTTGCTTCAAGGTCTTYCCTCTGTCTTTGGCAACTTCTGCGCTGAACTATCTACTGTTAGTTTGTCATCTGTGATATCTGAGTAACTCTGCTGTCACCTCAGGAGTCTATTAGATCAGCAGTGGTGCTGTCAAGGTAAGATACCTGTCAAAAAAATGTCAATGAAGGTGCTAAGTAAAGGTCTGCAGGACCTGCATGCCAATGCAAGAGATTTCAAGTGAAATAGCATGAACTGGAAAGATCAACTTCCCTTGGAGCAGTCGCTCCAAGGTGGTGTCAGAGCAAGTGCTCACAGCATCACTCACAGTTTGCACAAAGGGCTCCATGGGCCAGGATCACTCCTCTGTGAATGCTACAAGCTCTGCCTGTCCCACCCTGTTGGACCCTGTGCTCCAGCCCTCGCTGTGAGAGGTTTCTCACCACTCTGCTCTTGAATCCGTGCTGCAAAAACGGCTAGTAGCAAGCTGAATGCTGAATTATTTGCTTTGTCTACTAGAAAAAGGAAATCAGTAGCTCAGAATAACAAAAAAAGTGATGCTGGTAGGTTTGTACAGCAGCAAGACATACTGGAGCTCTTTTGCTGGGTTTGCTTGGAGGCAATCTCCTCTCTTGCCAAAAGCAAAGGTCGCTGTGAGCTGCAGAGTAGCGTGGGAAAACCTGCCTCAGAGTTGGCCTGCAGAGCAGAAAGACTGGCTTTTTTTACAGCCCTGGGTTCTCTCTTCTCAAGAGAAATTTATTTATAGGAGGAATGACGTTTCCTGCTGCATTCTTAACGTGCTTGCAGCTCGGGATAAGAACATGGGAGCTTTGTCTTCTGCCATCTGTGTTCTATGGCAATAAATATCCATTTACGGATTTATCTCTGCCTGGTGTGTTTTAAAGTCATGATATGACTGAGTGTTCATGGATATCCATTCAGAGAGGAAGTGTCATAGGTAAATAGCAGTCCCAGCTCTGTGCTGGGATAGATTTACATTTCTGTAATGGACAGTGGAGCTGTGGCTTGGGGCTTTGGCCACATTTTTAATCTTATCTCCTTTGGAAGCACAAGAAATAAGAAAGCAATCTGGACTAAATTCCTGCTGAGCTGCAAGCATCCACTGACACAACTGGGCACACGGCCTTTAATTTATCATAGCTGAGAACTGGGACCTAAAGCTGGGGCACAAACTGCAAAACCCAATTTAAAATGGCTTTTCCAGCCAGATTAGTTTCTTACAGCACTTCATTTCACCTGGAGATGGCCTTTCTTTTTACACAGCCTCTGTAGTGCCAGGCTTTGAGCCTCAAAGGCAGAGGAGAGGGCAGCTTATTTCTTTTTTTAATACAAGAAAGCTGCATGTTTTCTCTAGGCTTTCTAACTCAAAAAAACAATGCCCTGCGTCTGTGGTGAGGAACATTCCCGTGGCTGGAAAACAGCCAGTGAGGGCTTGAGAGGAGTAAATTGTGCTCTTCCTCACCAATGCCTTGAAGCAGCAGAAGGAGATCTCTGGATGGTGCTGGGCATTTGTTAGACATTAGCAGGACTCTGTTCATCTCCCCCTCGCCCACATCCGCAGCACATGGATGTAATAAACGTGGCTGGGAGGCATCAACTGTCTCACATCAATAATGCAAAGGGAGAGAGGACTGCATATTTAACATGCTGGGGGAGGAAGACCCAGAGAAGGAAGATCTGGTGGGGATGGCTCTGCGTTGAGAAATGCTGTGAGAGGGATGGGATCACATTTCCTGTTTTGTTTTTTTGTGGGGAGTGGGGATCCTCTTCTAAGCAAGGTGTATGTGCTGGGTAAAGTAGAGCTGGCTGCAGTTTGAAGAGTTATTAAATCAGTCAAAAATTTGTTCAGGGGACTTCCTTTGCAGCCCCCCCCCAGTGTTTTGACTGCCTTTGCAGTGATCCCAAAGTCAGTCCCAAGTGCTGGTCAGGATGAAAACATCTCTCAGACATCAGCATTGAATTAGATGAACCCAACTCATGCCTCAGTCCTGACCCCAGCTGCTGGTGTGCCTCATGGCACAAAGCACAAAGCTTAATTCTGCCTCAGCTGACGTGTCTGGTGGTCTCTGTGTCATACCCACTAATATTTAGCACTGCCCTTTTTCACCTGGAGTTGTAAAAGCCTTTGTAAAGCCCTGTATTTTGGTGGGTGTGTGCCATGCATTGCACAGATCACTCACATCTCAGGCTTTGCATGTGAAACCTGCTCACTCAGGACTGTATTTTGGGCTCACTCAGGACTGTATTTTGGGCTCACTCAGGACTGTATTTTGGGCTCACTCAGGACTGTATTTTGGGCTCTTCCACTGCTGCAGTGGGATTTTATGGACTCTGAGCTTAGAAACTGATTTTGGGTGGCTTCAGGACCCCAAGTGCAGAGAATCTGCCCTGCCAGCTCTGGCTGGTGGGGGGCTGCAGGGAGAGAGAACATGGTGCATCCTTCAGCCAGGCTGACCACAACCTCATGGACTAGATGCCTGATGAGGCAATTCTGTGATGAGGCAGACAGAAAAGCAGCAAGGACAGAGGTTCAGGACAAAAAAGAAGTGATTGCAAAAATCATCCCATCAAACCCATCAAAACACTTAAAGCAAGGCTCCAGCATTTGCCTGAGAAGTCTAAACTACCCCAACCTTAGGTCAAGAAGTGGGAAGGAGAGAAATAAACTGTGGATGTGAGTGAAAATAAAACAACACAACCCCCCTGGCAGTGTCTCTTGGGCTGTGTGTGGAGCTGTGAAGTCTGTACACACTGTTAAGTCCCCTGCAGTGCTGGCCACCCTTATGCAGCTGTTCCTGCCTCCTGTATAAACACCAACATTCCCCAACACCTTCTGAAGGTATTTCCATGCTCTGCCTTGCTCCTTGCCAAGGGGTTATATCCTGCAAACACCCTGTGAGAGTGCTGCTGGATTTTACACCTCTCCATCACATGGACTTTGCACAGGCAGCTTTTGGCAGGCAGGTCAGAGTGGATCAGATGTTTCCAAAGGGGATATGGGCATGCATGAAGGAGAGAGGTCTCACATTTTCTGCACTATGTCTCTCAAATAGTGATAGAAAAAGRGGGAATGSTTTTAAATTAAAAGAGAAGATATTTAAATTAGATGTTAGGARAARATTCTTTACTGTGAGGGTGGTGAGGCACTGGCACAGGTTGCCCAGRGAAGYTGTGGATGCCCCATCCCTGGAAGTGTTCAGGGCATAAAGTCCTGAGAAAATTGATGTAGTGTGTGGCATCCTGTCCCCAGTGGAGGGCTCAGAATGAGGTGATCTTTAAGGTCCCTTCCAACCCAAACATTCTATAGTTTTATGATTTGTCTCTGGACTACTCAGCCTCAGCACAGTCTGCATAAAATCACGCCAGACAGGGAGGGACCCCCTGTGGCCACCAGCAGCAGAGGATGGTGGCCCTGCAGCAGCTGAGAGCTCACTCTGGGTGAAAAATCATCTGCCACCTTGTGGGAAGCCACCTTGGAAAGGAAACACCACACTCAGCCTTCACACACTCCCAAGAGCAGCTGCAAACCATCAGGTGCCAACCCCTGGCAGCAGTGCCAGGCAGGGAACAGGAACAAAACCAAAACCTGACCCAAAGCAGGTTAAGGCATCAGGGCTGTCTGCCCTGGCCCCCCTCAGAACCAACATCTTGAACCACAAAGCCCAAATTTACCGGGAGGGACATTTCTGAATGCTCTCCCAAGCAACAAGCCACAATCAAACAATAGCAGACCAGAGCTGTGTGAATAATTGATTATCTTTGGTTTGCTTGATGGGCTGGAAAGGCAAAGGAAATATTTTTCAGGTTGACACAAAGTTATTCTGCTCTCTCTTCTGCCAAGTGGAGAGGAAAGGAAAACAAACAATAAAAAGGCTTTGTGTTTAACCAAAACATTTTTCGAAGGGCTTTTAATTTTTGAGATTTTTCTCATATTCCTTAAAAAACCAAGAAATTGGTCTAAATGAAATAACRCACTTTTTGAAAGAAAAAATGCAGRAAAAAAAAGGTTCAAAGTGTACAAAAGCAGATTTTTTTTTTTTGAGTGCAACAGACTTGAAGTAAACTCACAGGTGGCTGCAGCTGCAGCCAGACTGCTGTTCAGCAAAACAGATGCCTCAAGCAAAGGCTTTCCTCTGTCCTGGGTGAAAGGACCAACTCTGAGCCACTCTGGGCTTGCAGATCTTCTACACCTGCCCCCAGGGAGTGCAGCACCCCTTGCCCACCCCTGGGGCACTCAACCCAAAACCCCTGTGGGCAGGAGGGAGCAGAGGATGCTCCCTCCCTTGAGCCAATCACAGTTCCAGGGGTATCAGTAATGACAAGCTGGGCTGTGAGTGTGTGTGCAAGGTGTCCCCTGTCCCCTGGGGGCTGCCAGCTCTGGCAGAGGCAGCACAACAGGCAAAGGCAGCCTGAAAGCACCTGGTGTGTGCCAGATGTGCTCTCAGTGTGCACTCTGTGGGTGTCCAGCACACTCTGAGCTGAGCCCCCTGTGCCAGCCACTGCTGCTTTGCCAGCCCATCAATCTTCAAAGTGCCAGCACCTCCTGGTTCCCTGGGCACTGCTGCTGGGTGATGTGCTTCCAAGTCATTAATGACACTCCTGCAGCTTTCCCGGGACTCCCTGCCATTCCTGCTGCAGCAGGAAAGCAGCAACATTGCCTTGGCTGGCCAGGGACAGCCCTGTGGTGTCACTTCAGCAATCAGAGAGACACTGTGCACTGCAGAGCCCTCACTGCCACCAGTGCTCTCTGAACATCTCAGCTGGGACAGGCACTGGTGGGCATCTGCATCTGCTCACTTACACAGAGTGCTTCCACACCACCCTGAGCTTTCCTCTGGTGTTTATTATTATTATTATTATTATTATTATTATTATTATTATTATTATTATTATTGAAATAACTTACAGCCTCATCTACTACTACTACTACTACTACTACTTTTATTATTATTATTATTTACTCCCCACGACTATGGGTCAGTGCTGCCACATGCCATCCTGCTCTCTCAGTGAGTACTGAATATCTGAAACTAATTTTTTTCCCAGAAATTATTACCCCCAACAACTATTGCCACAGAGTCTTTAACTAGTTACATTTGTTTTATGTTATCTTACAGTTCCTTCTGGCACCAATTTCCACCCCAAGTTACCACCCAGCCTCTGACAAGAATTAATTCCCATTCATCAGCACACAGGTCCCACCAACAGGAATTCCCACCATGGCACACACCAGCAGTAATTTCTTCACACCATGACATAACAGCTACCAGTTCTAACAGGGCAGACAAGTGTTATCCAATGGTACCCTCCTCATCCTCTGGGCATGCATTCAGGACAAAGAAATGATGGCTTACCCTCTCCACACTGCGTCTCCTCAGGGATCCATAGGGGATTTTGAATAAAAGTCTTCGTGTCCTGCCCGGAGTCACAGCTGTCTGTACCACCATGGTGCAGAGCTAACTCGTGTGTGTGTGTGAGAGAGGGAGTTCACAGCACACACAGCCTCCCCTTGAAATAACTTACAGCCTCATCTAGATTTCCCAACTATCAAATAGCTGAGTGGGTTTTCACATCAGACCATGTGAGTCAAGATGTGGCTTGTTTGAAAGAAGGAGGGGGGGGRAAWKGGRAAAAAAAAATGAAAAAAAGGAAACCCCAAGCCTTGTAACCTTAACAACATGCTTCAAGCAGCGTGTCTTTAGCTTCCTCCTGTTTCTCAGTGTGGTTTGCTCAGCAGGATTGCTGTGCCATAGAGGTGGAAGAATTGAGCTTCTGGGGAGAATGTTCCAAAAACGTCAAGCCCGCTTCTTGTTGCTACAGATGGTAACCAGGTCAGTTGTCTAATCAAAGCTCCATCTGAGTTATTATACGTTTTGCCATGTGACTGCAGACCCCTCTGGTTTGCTGTACAAGTAGATCACATGTTCACCTTAAAAAGAATATCTGGTGTATCACCATCTGGTGCAGAGATTAATGTTAATTCCTGGGTTCAGATATTGCTCTCTCCTGGATGCTGGGAGGCACAGAGCCAGAGCAGAGGGCTGGGGCAGCTCCTCTGGGCTGCTCAGCTGAACTGAGTGCTCAGGGATGCAGGGTCTGTGTGTTACAGAGCAGCAATGCACTGGGACAGAGAACAGGCAGCACCACTCACACCCACGTCCCTACACATCCACATCCCTGAAAGCCTGATGGGTGATGCCTGCAGCTTCTCACACACAAAAATGATTATGTTACAATCTGTAATTGTGAAGTAACTTCACAAAGTCACTCCCAATGTCTACTTTTTTTTTTCTTTTTTTTTTATTATCTTATAAAACCATTTTAGAGGCTAGTAGATGATGCTATTTTTGTACTCTGGAAGAAAAGTTTGAAACTTTATTTACACTCTAAATTGTACACATATGCTTTGGAAAGGGGAAAAATACTTCCCCTTCCCACAGCCTCTTTATATGACCAGGAGTTCTCCTAAAGCAGCCARGTATAATYCTGTGTTTTTATAGGAAAGTRTTTTGGATGTTGTGTTCATTTCCAYACYCTGTTAGAGGTATTGGTCCACAWRAAGTTTWGAGTTAATGTGTGCAAAGTGGGAGCTTCTCAACCCAGCAATTCCTTAGTGGCACTCTGAATTTGCCCAGTAAAATGGAAAAGATGTTGGCCCATGTCCTTTTCCTTGAAGCAGTCTAGCTGGGAGAGCAAAAATCTGCTGAGTTGGAGAGCCAGTCCCTTCCTCCATGTATTGTTCTCATTTTAATGCAAAACTAAAAATACTTTGTTTTGATCCAAGTCCAAAAGCTGGGATGAAGGTGTTAGGGACATGACATTAAAGCAACCATTTCAAATAAAAAAAGAGGAACTCTATCTGCTCAGCATATGCACATGCATTAAAACCAGTCAAAGGAAAAAAAAAAACTGCAGCTTGATGTGGGAAACTCTAAATATTAAAACAATTGGCCTTTGTTCATAATGAGTTCCATATGCCTCTTGCCAAAGAGAGCGAAAGAGACAGGAAAAGATGGAAATATCTTAAGCATGACTGACTTATATAGGTTCTTTATGTGGAATAGATGTACAGTTAGGGTCTTTGCTTCTTGCAGATTTTTTTTTAATGATTTTTAGTGCTCTCCCTGCTATCTCACAGCCTGTCTACCTCTTTTTTGTCAAACGTGAAGAGGTTGGCATTTCCCACAGGGAACCTTTGCCTGCATCAGCAGAGCCCCTGAGGATGGACTGCTGGAGAAAGAGGGCAAAGGTGGTAGCAATTAGCCTGGCTGGGAGCTTTTCCTGAATAAAAGCTGAGTCATGCCTGAGTCAGGGCCTCGGGGGTGAGTGTTCCACACAAGGGCAGAGTCGCAAAGGTGTCCCTGTTCACCAGATCCCAATTCCTGGGAGGGGCTCCTGCCCACACCAGCCCCCTTCCCCAGGAGCTCTCATCTTCCTGCAGGCATGTTCTCCTTCCTGCAGGTCCAGCTCATGGAATAAACAGCTCTGTAGATAGAAATTTATCCACTAGAGGGGACAAAGAGCCACAACACACATGGAGATGTGTCTGTAAACCATGAGGCTTTGGGACCAGGCACAGACAGTCCAGTGGTACCAGCATGAAACAGCACACACTGATATCCTCCACAGGGGAAAGGGGATTCATTCAGTCATTTCCACAAACCTCAAGTGTTTTTGCCTAGATTTTTAGGTCTTGCCAATGAAATGCAAATCTGTGTATTGCTCAAGGCAGCTGGATGTTAATAAAAATATTCTTCTTTGCAGGAAACATCTTGCACATGGGAAAAGTAGAAGAAATCCATCCATTTTCATGTTACTGGAACCAATTCCAGATCTCCATATATCCCATGGGGCCTGACCCCTTGCTCCTTCACCCCAGGGACAACTCCATGGGTTCCCTCCATGTAAAACTGGAGACCTGGACCCACTATGACATTTCCTTCTGTCTCATTCCTCATTTCCCAGGTGGTATGAACCTGGAGACAGGAAAACAAACCTTAATCATCAGGACTGTGGAAATCATCCAGGAGGATGAGGTGTTTGCTTTATGTTTTTTGTTTAAAGCATATTGGTAGGGAACTGTATAGGGCAGTCTACTAGAATTGATTTAATAGGTTGCCTAGAGGTAGTAATGTAAAATCTGCTCCCTTGAGGGTCTTTCTGCTCATTCCCAGAGGGTGAGTTTGGGTGTTTGTGGCAGGCATAAGCACATCCAAGGGCCCTTCAGCCCATCAAATTCTGAATTTGCCTCTGGAGATCCCCCCTTTTCCATTTATCTGGCTGCAGATGCAGATTGAGATGACCACGCTCATCACTGAGTCTTCATTTAACTGCATTGTCTGCAGAGACAATCTCCAATTGAACAGCACAGTAGGGAATAAACCTCCAAATATTCTAAAGGAACATCCTGGCCTTGCCCCCACAGACCCTCAGAAGGGACACACTATTTACTGACTGCTGAAAGACAGAGCTCTTTAAAGCAGGGGATGCTTTTCAGTCTGCAGTCTGCCAGGAACAGTGGTTTGTGGTAACAATGCATCAGAGGGAAATATATCCAATGGATTGCTGTTTGGAGTAGATTTCTTTTTTTGTCTTTAATGAAAAGGAGAGAGGAACCATTTACTGCTGCAAAGTGTGTCTTGTATTTGCAACACAGGAGTCAAGTTTCAAGTCAGGGCACTCCCAGCTGTGATCAATGAATGGAAACCAGTGACAGCAGTGGCACAGACTGAAATGCAGTGAGTGGTATCCATCAGATCTATCAATGACATTGTATTGTAAAATTGAAAAGTCACTCAGTATGGAATAATCCACTTAAGTTTGGTTTTCCACGAAGACAAAAGTATGGCAACACATTGAGGGGAAAATAAGGATAATAATTTGCAGTTCCTGGCAGTATTTTCCACCCTGGATGATACCTATGGTTTGTCAGTAGCAAAGCCAAATTCTTCCCTGGAGTCCTGATAGGGAAACCACTTCTATCTGAGCTCTTTAGCAGCTCCTATTAATCTTTGTGGGATTTCTTACTTCCCCCTGTAAGCAATCCTCCCTAGCTCTTTTGCTGGAAAGATGAGGAGAGCAGAGCTTCCCCAGAGCTTTGGGGCTGCAAACCCTACAGTGACTTAGCTTACATTTTATTGCACTCAGAATCAGACTGCAAAGGAAATTGCCTTGTTGGGAGTGAAAGATGTGCAGGGGTTGTCATTGCAAATCCAGCTTGCCTTTGATTTAAAAGAAGCTAAACAATTTTCCAGTCTTACATGGTGTTTTACGGAGAAATGTTATGATCACTCTAGCCTGGGGGGAGATGTGGGAAAACACACCAGGTGCAGCTCCATTCCCATGTGAGTCCTTCCCATTGGAGCTGGCAATAACCCAGCAGCTTCAGGGGTGAGAGAGAGAGGCCTGGGGACTTCCCCTGTATGTGGCAGGGCTGTGTCACATCAGGGGCCACATGCACCAGGCTGTCCCTGTCTCCCCTGGGCAAGCAGTGCATGGGAGTGCCTTTGCTGGGTGCCACTACCCAGGCTGAATAAGAAGGTCAGCCCCACACTGGAACAGAGAGATTTGTGCTTTGTTTCACTCTGATCTAGAGCTGGGGGTTATGCAGTGATCAAGGTGGTGTCCATCATTTGTACCAACAAAGGCCATGGGGAATTTGGGCTCCTGTCACAAATTCACATCATGCTGCAACATGGTTGTTTAACCAGTTCACAGACATTTGAGTGGGTCTGACTAGCATAAGCCTAATCAGAAACCCAGAACCAAGTCCTTCTGGACTCAGAGAAGTTCATGTCTGATGCACGTTGCTGTAGGTTGACACAGAATGTCATGTCAGGTGGTCCTAAATGCCCTCATTCACTGGCATTCCAGCATCAATATCTGCTTGGCTGCTCATCAGCTGCTTTGTGTACCTCAGCCTGGGGTGTTCATGGGGAATGGCTGGCAAAGTGTGAAGCCCAGGATGTCACCTGCTGAGCCTGCACCTAGCCAAGCACTCAGAGCCATCAGCTGCTGTGTCCACCAAGCCAGCAAGTTCTTGGCACAGCCCCTGCTGAAAATCATGGCAGAGATGTAGACACCCCAGGAAATACCTTCAGGAAAGAGGACAGAGCACACTTCACCCTTCCTCTTCCCCTCCTGCCACCAGGCAGGCTCTCCCAGAGCAGCCTCCATCCCACCTCCAGTTCTCCTGTGCATCCTCTGACCTCTCTGTGGTCCTGACTGGGGAAAATGATCCCAGTCTCTGAGCATCCAGGGAGATGGGCTCCTGGAAAACCCTGTCCAGAACAGCAGCAGACAGCAAGCAGGGCCTCTGCTAGATGGAAGGACATTTCCCTTGGGTTTTAGTGTGCTGGCAGGTCAGCTCTTTTCCCACATAACTCAGAGAGACAGTAATTAATTAGGGAGGGAACTCGCCTGACCCCACTGCCCTGGAGACACGCCCCTGTAAACATCATGGAGGGATTGAAGGGGCCACCTCTGACTTCCAGGGCTAATATAAACAAAGAAGGAGATATTTGGCAACAATAGCACATTCCCACATGGAGGCTGTGCAGCAGAGGCAGGGTGTGATGCACACAAGAGCAGGCATGCTCTTAGCTGGGGGATGACTACGCAATATTTCTGCTGGGGGTCTGGTGTAAAGCCTTTGCAAATCCTGGTGACTGCAAGGAATGTGTGAATACTTGGTGCATCTGAGTCTCAAATCTTAAAAAGTGAGCAGGCTATTCCTGTGGAGGGCTCAGCACTGCTGATTTGCTTCAATTCCTGAAGAAATAGGGGTTTGCTCAGCACGGCGTGGAAGGTACTCAGCCTTGAGCTTGATGTAAGCCTTTAAACAGGATATGTGACATATGGACTATGTCAAACATTGTGAAGATAAATGCTTCTTTGTTCTGTGCAATTTTCTCTCTTTTAAAACTTCATCCTTGTTACACTGCTTTGATTACTCTTAATATATTGTGGGAAAGCATATGTGTCTGTGTAAGGGAAGGAGAGAGAGTTCTGTTGCCCCAAGAGAAAGCCACATGAATAGCAGAGAGACCAACATGTCCCTAAAGAAAGGAGGGAAGTAGAAGACCCCAGAGAGATGTTACAAGGGGTTTTTTTTTAAGCTTTGCCAGACTTGGTAAACAGCTTCTCAGGCAAATTATGTTTTGTAGCTGAGGTCTTGCAGGCATGGAATAATGATGACTTTTCTCCAAGTGAGGAGAAAACTCTGCATCAAGCTGAAAGAGGAGCTGCTAACACTGTCAAAATAAAACCCAAATGGTTGTGTTTTGTGTGCATTTTTTTTGGGCAGATGGAGAAATATGAAAAGTTTGACTCTCTGGATCTTCAGTCTTGGAATCCTGGAGTTTCTCCCTGTAATTCCTACCTACTCATACAACCCTGCCCCAGTCATAGGAATGTGGCATTTACCTCTCCTAACTTTGGTCCCTTTATCTGAGCTTGTCACTTGGACTCCTTTTTTCATAGCTGGAAGGAAATGGGCACTTGTAAGGACTGAGACACCCAACCTGCTTTAGCTGCTTATTTTACTGGGGGTTGAATGGAACCTACTGCCTTGCCAGCTCTCTGAGGTTCTCCTCTGTCCCTTGGTAGCTGTATTTAATTACCTTGTGTTTGCTAACATCCCTTTTGGCATTCCCACTCCCAGCTCTTCATTCTCACTGTCTCCTGTCTGTGTGTGGTTCAGCATGGTTGACCAAGCCCAGGCTGCTCCACAGAGCTCTTCTGTTCCACAAAGGCTCTCTGAGGGTCAGCAGCACAACCTGCCTCTCATGGGAGTGAGATGGGAGTTCCCTGCAGCTGATGGCATTGTGTGGAGGATGGCAGCACAGCACTGTGGCTTTTCTTCAGCTCCAGGGCTGTCCATGGCAGCTGGGTTCCTGTGTTGGGCTCAAAAAATGACTCAACAACTCATAAAAGGACATCTACTGTGGGCTGCTAAATTTGAAGGTGCTACTTCTGGGTCATGAAACCCTTGAGTACAAGGGTTTTAGAGCACTTCTAGTACCTCTTTTAGAGCTGTCTGTAGGGACCTGATCTTATCTGTGGCTGAAGACATGATGCTGCACTACATCATTCACTGGGAGGACCTGGTATGATTATTTTTCATTTCTCAGTTTCAGAAGTGTCCAAACAAAACCTGAGGCAAGCTACCTAATTAGACCTCTTCAATGGCACAATCCTGCTAAACAACCTCAGCTTTTACTGCAGGTCAAGGGGCCTGATCCTGCTTCTCTTCTCTGCACTGCCATAACTTGTGCTGACTCCAATGGTGGAGGGTGAAGCTTTAAATCTTCTGCAAACTGGATACTGAGGAAAAACTGGAGGATGCTGTTGTTGCCAGAGAGAAAGTCATTAGGAGCTGCTTCAAAGAACCAATTTCTCAGATAAATAAGCACATGGCAATACCCATTATATTGCAGGGGGTGAGGTTAGCACCCACACTTCTGCATTATGTATGATTTGTGACTGCTCTGGGTATGAACTTGCTTCTTGCTCTTCGATTAGCAAGCCCAGGCAGCCTGGCAAAGCCACACGATTTACGGCTGCTGTAGAGGTTAATGGATCACTTTACATGTTGATAATGTCTTATTATTGCAATTGTTATTAAGAAAAATGTAACACAGACACCAGGAGTCGATGGCAACTGCAGGAATGTTTGTGTGATTACTGCAGGGAGGGGGACTGCTGTGTGCAGGGCTCACAGAGCAAATGGTGCTTGAAGCAAGTTCATCACAACCATCTTCCTGCACCCCTCCTGTCCTCAGATTGTCCTCAGTCCCAGCTATGAGGATGGCTACTGTTTACTAGTGTTGATGGCATGAGAAAATAGGAAGGTTAATGGTGTAATTGCCCAAATGGACAAATTTCACAGCTATCTGTGCCAGAGCATGCTAGGACTAGATCCAAAGTCACTTCATCTCTGGCATCAGAGATCCGTGAAACACTGACAGTTGGATTATTCTGACAATTGTGTGGAGTCTTATACTCTGAAGGGAACAAATCACCAGCCCAGGCTTCTGGAAGTTCTATTTCTACTCCTTTCTAAGTGGGAAGATGGAGGAAGATGCTGCTTAAATGGCTCCATATCCCTCTGTCTCAACTTCTCTATCTGTAACATGAAAAATATCAGTGCTTATTTTCTTGTT
>CADDXX010000639.1:3618-28097 GCA_902810485.1 Alauda arvensis
AAAGGAAAGGAAAGGAAAGGAAAGGAAAGGAAAGGAAAGGAAAGGAAAGGAAAGGAAAGGAAAGGAAAGGAAAGGAAAGGAAAGGAAAGGAAAGGGCTGACTTCAGAACTGTGGGAGACAACAACAAGAGGAGCAAACTGGAGAAGCTGAGAGGGGAACAGGATGAAAATAAGAAAAAGGGGCCCAAAACAAGGTATGGAGAAAGTTTTATGCTTTCTTCCCGTCTGGAGGATACTGAATACTCATTTAATTGGGCTGGAGACTTCTTTATGTGAAGGAGGAGAAATGAAAGAGGAGAAATTAATTCCATTGAGAGATATCAGCTCCTTGGACTGGAGGATGCATCTTGGAAGGTGTCACAGAGGAAACTGGGAGCAATTCCAGTGGAGTGGTGCAGTTGGGGTCCTTAAGAGAGAGAGGGAATTAGGAGAGCTGCAGTAAACTACASCTTTGACAAAAGACTTGAAGGCAGGAAGAGTGGACTTATTCCTGCAAGAGATCCACTCTTGTTGGATCCACTGCTTTTGGAGCAGAATTTTGAGGGATAAAATAAAGCTCTTCATTCAGTTTAGCAAATTCTTTTCAGGAAAGCATTTGGCTGCTCAGGAATATATTTGTTTTTACTGCCTTAACTTCTACTAAGAGTAATGAAGGAATAGGTAAAATGGTTCATCTCTATTGGAATTATATAGGTATTTTTAGTATTGCTGAAGTCCCCTCTTGTCAATACATACATTTTTTGAAGGAAAACTAATTAAGAGCTGAGCATCTAATAGCAACTGCTGCAGTAGTGTAGCCTTTCAGAGTGAATTCCACTGTCAGTAATTTCCATGAGAACATTTTGTTCCTGTGTTGATGCCTGATGGTCTTTCAGTAAAGGAGAAGGGAAACATTAGAGTTTGCTGTCAAGTGCACAAAGAAATGGAATAGAAAGATTATAGAAAGCTTTTTCCCCAAGTTGGCCCTGTCATGAGGATGCAAGGTGCAAATGGAAATGAGAGAGTGTGCAATATTTTGAGGCAAAAATGTGATTGTAAAGTTAATGGTGTTTCTTCTGGAGTTTGGAGGCTTCTGGGAGAAACATGGATGGGTCCATTGCAGTCATTGGAAGCAGGACAAGGGGAACCTTGGGTGGATGTCTGAGGTCTGAAGGGCAGAGAATTAACCTGCTATTAAAAAAAAAAAATCTTTAGATAAGGTCACCAATCTCTGAGAGAATAGAACCTTTAGAAAAAGAGAGGGATTTCCTTGGATATTGGGAAGGAATTGTTCCCTGTGAGGGTGGTGAGGCCCTGGCACAGGGTGCCCAGAGAAGCTGTGGCTGCTCCTGGATCCCTGGAAGTGTCCAAGGCCAGGTTGGACAGGGCTTGGAGCAACCTGGGATAGTGGAAGGTGTCCCTGCCCATGGAAGGGTATGGAACAGGATGGTCTTCAGTGTCCCTTCCAACCCAAACCATTCTATGATCCTGTGAACTTCTGAGACTCTCTGTYGGATAAACTTAGAAAATTAAACACTTCAGGAAGGTCTTTTCCCTCAGAATATTCGGTTGAGCTCATTAATGTGATGCATGTATTTTAAAAAGTTGGCATTTTGCCTTGGCAAATAGCTCGGAGATAAACGAAAGTTTATTCCTGTAATTTTCCTCACATGAATTCTTGTCATTTAGAATMTCTTGAATCAAGTTCCAAATATAATTTTCTATCCTTAAAGTCTTGCAACACATCAGAAAATTTCCCATTAGAGTTGACTGTTAATGCCGAGCCATTTCTGCTCTGAGTGCCACAAGAACTTGAGCTGTTGAATTAACAGATGACATCACTGGATCTACGGATGTGGGGAGAATTTTTCTGTACAAGCTGGGATCYGATTTCTTACTAATTTTCAGTTGGYTTTTAATAATGGTGGGATTGAGAAGACTGGTTGTTTTCAAGCCGGAGTTCAAAGTTAAAATGTGCATGACTCCTGAGCATGATCTTAATTCAAATCTATACGTCTCCTGCTCCTGGCATCTTCCCATGATTCTGGGGAGGAGAGGAGGAAAACACATTATTTTAAGGAGTATTTGGTGCTTATTAAAATTACACATAACGCCCGCCTTCCAAAGAGTCTTGATTTACTGCAGGTTGCTCATGTGTCGCATGCGGACATTTTTAGCGAGCAGATTTCTTATCCCTGCGAGAACAGGGAATGGCTTCCAGTGCTCCACGATCCGGGAGCACAAACGTTGCATCCATTGTGAAAGGTAGGGAACCATGAAATCTATAAAGCCGATTTGGCAGGAGCAGCGGCTGTTGGTGCCAAGATTTGGTGACTGACCCACAGTTTTCCTGTTTGGAAATCTATTAATTGATTCGCAAAGAGCATCTTTTTGGAAAACAAGGATTTCAGACAGGCTGGCACAGGCTGGAGCTCCGCCAAGAACTGCTCGGGAAGGTTGCCATGCTGGGAGCGAGCGAGCGAGAGAGCGAGAGAGCGAGCGAGGCGAGGGAAGAAAAAAAGGCAAGACTTGGCACGGCTCAGTCAAATCAGCTTCTTTTGTCTGCTGTCTCGGCTTGAGCTTCGCGAAAGAAAACCGTCCTGGGGTACAGAAAAACTCACAACTTTTTTTTTTTTCCTGGTTTTCAAACTTCCGTCGCTTTTTAAGTCTCTTGGGCTCTTGGGAAGTGGTGGTGACATTAAATGACGTCCAGTTAGCAGTGAGCAGGGAAATAAAAGCCTTTAATGAAGCCTCCACAATGTCAGTTTGTACATATGGGAAATACGATATTTGGTGATTTTTATGTATTTTTTTTTTTTTCCCTATGTCTGATTAAACTGTAAGGGAGCCGAGTAACTTGGAAGATCACGGAGGGAATGTGTAAAGAAAAGGGAGAATTTTCATTTTTTGCAGCAAAACAAAAAACTTTTCATCGACACARGCGTGCTTTAAAACCGAACCTGACCTCCTTTGGAATACGTTCGGAACGGGAATTCCGGCGTTTCCCTCGACAGAAACGAACTTTTGGTGGAACCTCCTTAAAGATTTCATCCGACCCAGCAGTGAAGTGAGAGTAGGGAGAAAGTTGTGACACCTCAATAGAAAAGTGAGTATGTTCTTAAAGCCACAACGTTTGTTTTTGCTGCTTGGTGCTGTCCTGGCTCCACGTCCCAGCCTTTAGGGACAAACCTGAAGACCCAGCAGGACACGCCGAAGACACCCAGGCTGTGCCTGAAGGGCAGAATCAGAGCGTGGTTATTCTGCTCCTGCTCTCAAACATTCCCTTCAGTGCATCTTCCTAGAGAGCCTCTGAAATCGCTGAATTTTCTACTTTTAGAAGCAACAAGAGATGGAAAAATACCGGCTGCTGCCAAGTGAGGAATGTTTGAAGATGACACTGTTGATGGCACTGGATACAGAAACTTCAGTTTGTACTTACAGGACCTGTTTGCTGCAAACAGTGAAAAAAATCTGCTCTTTTCTCAGGAATTAAAAGAAAATGGACTAAAAAAAAAAAACCAGTGACGGCTGAAGCGTGGACGCTTTACGGTTTCAATAAAATGAAGGACCTAAAAGTCCATTGTTTTCTCCAAAGGTGCCTGGATTTTCAGGGAGAGAGGTACCTGCCTTCGGATTTCCTGGAAGCAAATATGATCACACTGCCTACTGGGCCTGGATGTGCTGGGATTATCCTCCTGCTGCTGTGACAATCAGCATTATTATTTCAGGGAGCAACTGTAAACCGTAGATTTTTAACGGATCGGCTTCGCTGGGAGTAAGTATTACCCCGTCCTTAAAAACTGGATTGTTCAGCCTGTGAGACGTGCAATTCCTGGCAGGCTGCACAAGTACATTTCCCTCATTCTTCCCTGCTGAAGGGAAGGAACAACATTAATRGGAAGGTTTTTTAATAGCAATGTGTTTGTGTTTTAACTGTGGCATTTGGATTACGAGGCTGCTGAAATTAACTGGTCTTTTTGATGATGTCAAAAACTTGGGTTACTTAATATCACAWTAAATTGGTTTCTTAGCAAGATCTGACTGATTTTTTACTACACCAGTGAGCCTTTTGAAAGATGCTGTAGTTAAATAGTGGCTGAGATGCYGTTGTGATTAATATGTGGTGCACTGAAACCTTTTAATAGGGTTTCTTAGGGAGTTTTGAGGAAAAAAAAATTCTATTATTCACACAGCACCCCTGTCTTTCTAAATCCTTAAAAAATAGCTCTGTGTGGGAATAGGTATGCTGTGGGGGATTACAAATGGATCCTGGGTGGAAGGGGAGTGTTTGGAGGAGTTGAGTTCTGCTCTCTGYGTGGTTCTTGTCTGTTGTTCCTGCGCAGGCAGTGCCACGGGATGTGCTCGGGGGACACGGGGATGTGCTGGGCTGAGTTTGCATCACAACAGTGCCCTAAGTTTGTCTGTCTGTGGGKGATTCTGGAAGGAATTCCCTTCATTTCTCAGAAATCGTGTGCAGTCTCAAAGCATTTGCTGTTTTCTTGAATCGTGACATTTCAAACCAAATCCTTACTGGGTGCCCCTGCTGAAATTCAGAAAACAACAGAAAACATTTATGGTGCTGCCTCTAAGGGAAATAATAAAATGACCATTACATTTCTAAGTGAGACATTAAAATAACTCTATATCTCTCCCAAGTGCCTGCATAATGTCATAAATTCAGGTTTTCAACATGATCAACATGTGGGTGCTTGCAGTGCATTTATAAAGAGAAATATTTTTATAAGTATTTCAGCATCTATGGACACTGAAGTTGTTTTGAAGCAGTTTCTGCAATGTTGGAAACACTATTTATGTTTATCTCATCAGTGAATTTTGGGTTCCTACATTTCTTTTGGCCTACATTATAAAAATATTTCTCTTCCTGCTGAACTCTTTGATTTTAAAAGTTCATCTAAGTGCTGATTTTTCGGAAAATATCCCAACTTGGCAATTTAAAAATGAAATTGGCATTGCAAGGTTTAAATTATTGGAACTTGAACATTGATTGGATTGCATGCAGATGGAATTTCTGGTGTGATTTGACATGGTTTATTGTATTTATGTATTGTCTTTATCAGCTGGAGTTTTCTGGATGCTTTAATCAGATTATTCATTGGCACCATTCGTCTGTGATCCTTAATTAGTGGATAGGTTTAATAACTTCATAAAT
Source organism: Alauda arvensis (assembly GCA_902810485.1). NCBI lineage: Eukaryota > Metazoa > Chordata > Aves > Passeriformes > Alaudidae > Alauda > Alauda arvensis. The sequence goes on from CADDXX010000639.1 coordinate 8,767, forward strand.
GAACAATTTGTGTTTAATTCTTAATGAATCATTAATATCTGCTTTAGATTGGATTGTACAGTGCCTTAATGTGGCATATTTCAGTGTGGAGGTGAGATTTGGGGTTTAACTTCRTTTTTGTTATTAAACCACAGGTAACATTTCATATTAGAGCACCTCATGTGATCCTGTGGTGGGCCAATGTCTGATTCCACTTGTGGTGATTAACAGACATAAACCAAGGTTTACTCTGCTGTTTTCATTAGTGTCAAAGTAGTTTGAGATCAAAATGGGCCTGGAACGAGCTTAGTTTGTGCCTTTTATATTGATGCATTAAAGCATTTTTAAAAGAAACCCTTCCTCTGAACCCCTGTGGTTATTGGACAAGGAAGAGATGAGCAGTTCTCAGCAGGACTGTGGATTCTCYCCAAATATGGTTGTAGGACAATATTATAAATGTTAAAATTTTGGGTGTTATTTTGCATTCCTGTAGCCATGGGAGATTATCTTGATATTCTGCATATGGYAGAACTCCATGTGCTGAGGTGCTAAAAACCAATATTTTTTAAAAACATTTTTTAACAGYTGTATTATATATATATATATATATTTTAAGGCTCTTTCCATTTACCATTTATTAATCCAGAATAATTGCTTATTTTTGAGCCCACCATTCCAAAGTGTTTTCTCTTGGCACAGTGGGATTGACTTGTGTGGAATTCCCCTCCTTTATTCCATGTAGGCCACAGTCTTTCTCCATGCCACAAAAATTTTGAGCAAAATCAATATTATTTTATCCACTGTAGGTCTTAAAATATAATTTAAGTGATTTGAGTAACTTTTGTAGTCATTGTGCAGGAATAAACACATTCAGGAGGTGATCAGGGAGGTTGTCCCATCAGTCTTGTGAGTAACTCTATTGACCCTAAAAAACTGGAAAATATAAAGAAAATGGTGAGAATATAAAAATGTTAATTTGTAGTATTTTAAAGTTATATTGTCTGCTGTATTCTCATTTATTTCTAGATGAGGAATAGCTCACAGTTGTTTAGGATCTGACTGATTCTGATAATTTTCTTGAAATTGCTGTAGAAATAGCAGAAGCTTGTACTGTTAATAATTATGGACATCCATGTTTGCCCTATTTTTTTTCTGTAATTAAGTTATACCCAGTGTACATCTGTTCCTCTGAATCACTACAGCAGTCTTTCCACATTTATTGAAAATGGAATTGAAAATGTTTTTAGGGATAAATTACAGGCCATACAAAAAATTCCCCTTATTGTCTTTCCCTTACATTTGTTTAATCACCTATTTTTGCTAAGTTTGCCAAGATCAAGCAGAGTCTTGGTGTCACCTTTTCTCCTGTTTGCTGCTGACCTCTTCAGCTTGTGTCACATCCTGGCTTGTCTGAAGTTACAACCTGTGTGCTATCAAATTTGGGGGTTTGAAAACAGGAAATGCCCAGTGYTGGCAGCACTGTTTGCTCTGTGTGCTCTTATCCCGTTAATCRACAGATGAACAGGAGAGAAATCAGGGAATATCCAATCCCTGATCTTGAGCAGGGGCACCTTCCTCTACCCCAGGTTGCTCCAAGCCCTGTTCAGCCTGGCCTTGGACACTTCCAGGGATGGGACATCCAGCACCTCCCTGAGCAGCTGGTCCATGACTGATGGCTCAGACATTCCCAGATCCACAGTTTAGGAATCAATCAGATCCCAAGAAAAGTGTCTCCCTCATACRGGCACAACGCTTTCACTCAATGCCAAAGGAAACTGGAATGTCTGGAGAAAGGTTTGGTTGAGTTCACTAAACTGAAATGAAAAGATCTTCCATATAAATTAATATTAAAATAAKAAGAAGCATAAAAAAACATKGTTTTTTTCTCTGCTAAATTACATCAAAGTGGAAAATTTCTTTGACCCTCTTCCTGCAGGAATGTAAGAGTTCCTGCTTTTTCCTGACAAATAACAAGGGTTTAGTCCTCGTTCCCCAAATGCAAACTTTGGATTTCAGCACGGAGACGTTTCCATTGTATTGATTTTTCCATACAAACCTTTGTCACTTTTGCACCTCAGCACAGCACCAAGTGTGCAGTGTAAGAGTGGATACAGATTAAAAGTGCTTTTCTCCATGGAAGATTCCTGTGTGGGTTTTGTTCTGGAAGCCCCACAGACGTGGTTTTTCCAATCCTACAGATAGGAACAGGAATAAAGTCTGTTTCTTGCTCATCTAATGCACAGCAAGGAAAACCTAAGAACTCTGCAGTGTTAAGATTATTCAAATTTTCATTTTCTGCAGACAGTGGTTTTGGTAATAAAAACTCCATCCCGGATTAAAGCACGTGCAGAGACTGTGGAGAGGAMAGACTGAGAGAAAATGTGTAGGTTCAGGAGGAGCATCCTCAGAAAAATCTCAGTTTGTATTGACAGAAATGGCTGAACGTGGTAGATTGGGAAGTTTTGCACTGAACTGTAGGTGGTGTCCACTGATAAAATCTTCTCCAGGAAATTTGTAAGCTCCTCTTGTTTTAGGCAGTTTTCCCATTTCTGTGACCAGCCTGGTGTTTGCCCAGGAGTTTCCACTTCAGTCTGTTCCCAGCTGGAGAGAGTTGTGTTGCTCTGTCCTGGGTTGTGAATTCTTTGTCCATTGTCCATCTTCTTTCTGATCTCCGTAGGTGGGAAGGCAGAAAGGACTTCAAGGAAAGAGAGATTCTCTTCTTTACTTAGTTAAGGCTTATTKCTTTCATTGACAAGATGGAATCATGGAGTGAGGAATCCTTTGGGTTAAAAGGGACCTTAAACTCATCCAGTTCCACCCCCTGCCATGGGCAGGGACAACTTCCACTATCCCAGGCTGCTCCAAGCCCCATCCAGCCTGGCCTTGGACACTTCCAGGGATCCAGGGGCAGCCACAGCTTCTCTGGGCACCCTGTGCCAGGGCCTCCCCACCCTCACAGCCAACAATTTCTTCCCTGTATATCATCTAAATTCACCCTCTTTTGATTTAAATCCATTCCTCCTTGTTCTAATGGCTTTATTACCTACCTTTTATACAGCTTTTGTTTATATCCGTGGCTTTATATTTATATTTTATAAATCTTTCCATTGGTTGTTCACAGTTGTGATGCATTTCAGGGGCTTGAGATGTTTTGTTGTGCTTCCATTACATTTCCGGCTCTATTTTTCTTTTCTTCTGTGCAGCCAGTGTAAAAACTTCATATCAATGAGTTTTTGTAATGTCTGCTGTATTTATTTATTTTTAAAGCTATGATTAAACTGGTAAACTCATAGTGTTGGTGTAATTTTGCATTTAAGGTACATTCTGCTCATGCAATAAACCCCATTGTCCCAGTGTGATGCTTTTCCTTTCATCTGGATTCACACTGTAGAACACAATTCTTTCTCTCTGGTAGAAATTCATCTGAAAAGGAACTGTTAAAAGCCAATATATTTGYAGTGAATGAAGCAGTTTTAGCAGGGAGAACAATGTGGTTCCTGCAACACTGTCTCACTGTCTCCCCTTGGAAATTGCTCTGGTGCAGGAGACTGTTGTGGCACTTATTTTTATAGTTGGGAAACATTATTCTTGTTGTTTAATTCAGCTGCTGACATAATGAGTGCTTGGCTGTAATGAATATTTGATGTGTTTATGCTAATGTAAAGGCCCAGCTATTGCCASTTCTCTCCAACCTTTCTAACTTTTTAGGCAACGATTTTAAGAGTGATGCACGTTGCCCAATGTGTCTTGATGAAAAGGGAGAATATTTTTATGGGCGCTCAATTAACAACTTGTGAATTCATTTTCTTGTGGTTTTGGCTGTTATTCTGTAAGATTTTAACTTGAAATGGCCTCTTTAGACTCTCATGAGAGAACTGGGCCAGGATCAGGATCTGCAGTGTAGGTGTGTGGGACTCGTTACTCCTGTTCTCCCTCAGAGTCAGCAGCCAGAGCTGGGCACTTTTTAGGCAGATTTGGTCATTATCTAAATCCAAGCTATTGGAGCTGCAGGTGAAATAGTTCCCAGTAAAATACAGAATCTTCTAGACAATTCTCTCCTAAAATCAGCATAAGAAAGACACAGACATGTTTGGAAGGGTCACGACAAGAGGACAAAGATGCTCCAAGGAGATGGAGCCCCTCTGCTCTGGAGCCAGGCTGGGAGAGCTGGGGATGCTCATGTGGAGAAGGATCCAGGGAGAGCTCAGAGCCCTTTCCAGGGTCTAAAGGGGCTCCAGGAGAGCTGGAGAGGGACTTGGGACAAGGCATGGAGGGACAGGACACAGGGAATGGCTTCCCACTGCCAGAGGGCAGGGATAGATGGGATATTGGGAAGGAATTGGTCTCTGTGAGGGTGCTGAGGCCCTGGCACAGGGTGCCCAGAGAAGCTGTGGCTGCCCCTGGATCCCTGGAAGTGTCCAAGGCCAGGTTGGATGGGTTTGGAGCAGCCTGGGATAGTGGAAGGTGTCCCTTCCCATGGCAGGGGGTGGGACTTTAGATCTCTCCTGACCCAAACCCTTCTGGGACTTTTTCAAATCCTGCACCCACCTGTGCCAATCTCTGGATTTTATTACCTTGTTACTACCACAAAGCTGACAATGCTCTGATCCCTCTTTGTGAACTTCCAGGCTTTTTTCTTACTCTATTTTTTATTTTTAGAAAGGGAAGTATTTCCTGTGCTCTGTTGTCCTTTTTTCACATGAAACTTGCGTGTCCCTTGCATGGCAATTGTCCTCACAATTGTCATTAGCACAGACAATCTCAGTGCTCCTGACTGCACAGTCACCTTTGAGCTGTCTGTGAGATGAGGAGAATTTTGCCTKTGGTATTTCCTCTCAGCTGTTTCATCCTCTGGGATCAGACACAATCCCACTGGCAGGAATTAGATATTCCTAGAAAACATTCCTGACTGTGTCTCATTGTGACAGGGCAGAGCCCTGTGCCCTGTGAGTGGCCAGGCTTGGATTTGCTTTGTGGCTTCCTTCATAAGGAGCTCATTGAAACAAATCTTTTGGGCATTCAGCAGTCAAATGTAGTTGGAAAATGAAAAAAAAAAAAAAATTAACATTATCAGATAGTGAGAAAAATGCAAACAATGCCAGAAATAGCAGGAAGAAAACCAAGTAAAGAAAGGGAGGATGAGAAAAATTCTTTTAGGTGAAGTCTTGCCAAGAAGTGACTCCTGACAAGTTTTCATGGTCACTTTTCTTTTGCTATAAGGAACAGAAATCTGTTGGTTACACAGAGTTCTTTGCAGCATTGATTTTCCTTGCCCTCTGTGCTTTGTAGTAAAGGATCAACCTCCTGTGCTGGCAGGGAGAGTTTTATCTTTGTCCTGTGTTCCTGGGGTGTGAGGGAACAGAGCCAATTAAATTAATTTAATTTTGGACAGCATATTAAGAGTCAGTAATCCTATTGTATTATGGCTGCATGTCAGCTAAAGCTATTTGCACCCTCTRCTTGCTTGGAGTTTTTTAGCATATTTAGATTTTTCTTTATGTTCAAGAATTTTTTCTTTGCTTTTGAGTAACTGCAAGGTCCTTTTACGCATTTTTAAAAATTATTTTCTTAAATCTTTAAAGATTATTCTGGTGTGTTTTATTGAACTTAATCTTTCACACAGAAGATTTTATTTAAAGATGAGAGGGGTGTGTATGTATCTGTACAAAATATATATATATATATATATGTGTATGTGGTGAAAGACTTTTTGCTCATGTTCTTCTTTGAGGTAATTAAATTATTTACATTTATGCATTTTAATCAGGTATTGTAAAATATGTTAAAAGATTCCTTTGTTTTTCTGATAAATTTTCCAAATATTCTGGCATTCAACTCTGTACACCTGCTTCAGTTTGAGTTTCTGGGTGACAGTTAGACCAAAAACTCAGTGATTATTTTCTAGCAAGTAATTCCAATTTCTTTTGTAATAGTTAAAAATAAACCGGGGAAATGTGCAAAGTCCTTGTCTGCCCACCCTCTGCTGAAGCATTTCCTTAAAAGCCTGTGGTGGGAGCTGGGGTTTCTCATRCTGCCTCAAATTCACTGTTTTTCTTTTACAAGTCACTTTTACGAATAAAAAGTTTATAGATTTAGGTAGTGAGTTCAGTTATTAGATTTTAAAAGTGCCTTTCAGCTTCAGGCTGGCTTTTGAGGGGCATGCTGACCCTTCACTTGCCTTTCTGAGGGGTGTGTGAAAATAGAATTTGTCATTTTGCATCTCTCAGGATGAGACTGGGAGGCTTCTGTGGCCCAAAAGTCAAAATACCTGATGGAAAACTTGGAGTGCACTTCCTGTGATCCTAAAACCATGAATGGACTGAAAGGCAGGACCTCCACTGCTCTTTCTGCTGCCTTGAAGGGCACCTGCACAATTTGCTATATTTGGGATTTCTGCTGAAGCGCCTGAGTTTTCTCCTGCCACTTTCTGTCCAGCTGGGGTCTTTTGTATTCCTGGATCGGACACTCACATCTCGAAGTTCTTGTCCTTAAGGATCCTCTAGAGATGGCAGCAGCATGGAAAATYCCTCCCTGTTGCTGGGAAGCTGTGAGGCTTTGCTGTGAAGCCAGCTTAGATATCATGGAGAAATTCTTCCTTGTGAGGGTGGGGAGGGTGCCCAGAGAAGCTGGGGCTGCCCCTGGATCCCTGGGAGTGTCCAAGGCCAGGCTGGACAGAGCTTGGAGCAGCCTGGGATAGAGGGACATGTCCCTGCCCATGGCAGGGGGTGGGATTGGGTGATCTTTGAGGTCCCTTCCACCCCAAACCATTYCATGATTCCATGATGCTCCATCCCAAAGAGAGCCCCCACAGATGATGCAGTTACAGAAGGGGGAACTGAGACATTGAACTGAGACAGTCCCACCTTCTCCTGCTGTGGCAAACCAGAGGATCTCTCTGGTTCTCCTGGATGGGCAAGAGCCTGGACGGGAGGGTGATCCTCCCTGGCCTGTGCCTGAAACAGTGGTGACTTTTGGTCCCAGCCCATGGAAAAAGCACTGCCAGGGTTGTCTGAGGATTTGGACATCACAAGGGTTTGATTGGTGTGATTTTTGTTATGTCACTGGGTGAGCAGAAAGTTTTTAGATTTTGCTACATAGACATAAATGGGGCAAAGATGGAGGCAGATCGGTGTGATAAGAGGACATGTTTCTGTCTTCCTTTTCCTCTTTCCTCTTTGCAAAGGGTTTTGGGTTTTTAGGATTGGTAAAGGTGTAATTTCACTGCATGGCATGGGTTTTAGTTCTTGGTGTTTAGAGAAAAACAGTGTTAACGTAATTTAGAATATAAAAGCCCAAGCACTGTCGTGGGCAGGGGGGAAACCATTTTTCCAGCTGCTTGTGAACTTCACGCTGGACAAAAAGAACTTAGAGATAAGATTTGTAAAATAAACATCTGCAGTCCACAACCCAGACGTTCTCCGATTCCTTCTTTCAGGGATGGGCTAGTGAGAAGAAAAATTTACACTGCCAGGGTTAAATCTCAGAAGAGATAACTCTGACATCCTGCAGCTCAGGGTCCAGCAAATAAACCCCACTTGCTGTATTAAAAAAAAACCAAATCCCAGATCCTGGCTCCTCAATGGGAAAATGAATGGTGCAAAAAAGGTTTTTTTCCTCTCTTCTGTGGATGCTCAGAAAAGGACTTCAAACTTCTTGTCAGAGTTGCAGAGCTAAAGATGGACCTGAAAATAACACTTTGTGTGGGTCACCTGCAGATATTCCATATTCCAGGCTGTGATTCCTTGTTTGGGAGTCACAGTCTGGGAGCAGTTAGAGGAATATCCTTCYCCAGTAACTCAGTATAATGTGCAATGACTTTAATATTGATTAAAAGGCTCCCTTAGATKATCCTTTAAATAGTTTTATTCATCACCTATGAATACTGCTTAGCAGTTTCAGATAAAATTGGCTTTATATAAAATTGAAGAGCCTGGAGGAAATGCTCTGTATTGTTAACTCTGTTTTGGCTGAGTTGAAACTTGCACCTCACAGGCTGTACTGGGGATTGGGGCTGGAATGGTGGGACATTTGCTRTCCCCACACAGCTTCTGTCTGAATCACATGAAACTTGAGCTTTTACACATCTGTTTTGTTTGACAGTAAGTGAAATTAAACCCTTGTTCTCCCCTTCCAACCTGGGAAGTGCCACCTTCTTTATCTGACAATTTYTTTGACCAAGCAGTTGCAGACTCCAAAGTCCCAGTGCCTTTAATGGGACAGCTGAAGTTTAAGTGGGTATAARGATGATTACAGATATTTTGTGTAGTTGAAACATTGTGAAACCAAGCTGTAATTTTGCCATTGGTGTCAGCAGCTATTCCAAAAAGACATTCCCAAAGCAGTTGGAGCCCTGTGAGCTCCATGCCTTAGGGAGCAGGAACAGGCTTCCAGGGCTTCCCAGATTTAATTCCTGCACTCTGACAAAATATTTGAAGCACATATGTTTGAAAGTGGCTTTCACAGCCTGTATTTGGGCTTTGATTTTATTGGAAGGTGTGTGAGACTGCTCCTTTGGAAAATCACGCTCCCCTAATTACGTAGGTAACATATTTTAAAATGTTAGAGTCTGCCTATGAATCATTTCTCTTCCATTATTAGAGGTGACATTTCCATTTAATTTCCCAGTGGGATTCCATTTAATGTTTTCAAAACAACATCAGTCGAAATCAAATTTGTTTTGGTTGTTTGCCTTTACAAAGGAATTTTTATGAGAGGAATTGCAAAGTTTTTAAAATGGGAGAAATAAGAGTTTTTAAGAGAGGAAATATTTGTGAAAGTTCCACTTGTTATTTTCTTTCAAATTCAGTACCTTGAATAGATGTCAGACTTGTGAGGCAGCTGGGACACGTCTGAATATTCTCAGAAACAAAGATTTGGGAGTCTGCTGAATTTTCTTATTTTGATTCTCTTTCAGTGAATTGTTTATATTTAGTGCTGTGAACAGAGCTGGTGCTTTGCTTTTAATTCACACGTGAAGAATTCAGCCCATCCTTGGAGTATTCAGAGCATCTTACCAGGAATATTTTTTTTTTAAGCTGATATATTAAATTTTTGTTACATTACTCTTCTGATGGGACATACACAGGCTGTTCTGGATATGTCTGTTCTAAATAAAAGTGATTTTTGACCCTGAGCACACGTGGCAGTTGTCACATGGGTCAAGGCAGGGTTCAGCCAAGGGTACAAGACCCTGTGTTCTCCAAATATCTTGTTTTTTGTATAGGACAAAGGCTAATTGTGGCTCAAAGTTTTTATCTAATAAGATTCTGGGAGATATCTGAATCTCTGGCTTGTTTTGGGGTTGGTGTAGCAAATATAAAGTGAAATGTTACAAAAATTATAAATGAAGAAAAATGCTTCTGCTTTTGGGAGAGTGTGAAAAGGGAGGGAACRAGCAGAGAGGGGAAACAACGTGTGAGGAATAAGAGAGACATAAAATCTTAGTGTGCTGCTTATTAATAGGATTTATTGCTGCTATTTGTAATAACCCTGATTGAAAGCATTTTTTTTTATGTTGTGTGCTTGGTATTTCCCAGGAAATCAGAAGAAAACATTAAATGTGTCGCTTTCTACCCCACATCTCCTTTCCCTTCCCCTGATCTTTTTTTACTTGGGAGGTTTTAAACATTTATGGGGGAAAACCATTTTAAAAAGGGCATGTAGCACCAAGGTAATAATCACAGAGCTGTGCTGCTTTATGGGGCAATAATCCAGTTGCCTTGTTTGAAAAAGCTACTTGGCCTTCATTCCCCAAGGCTTTTCCTTAGGGAATGGGGCTGGATTATTGCCTTGTAAAACAGGGCTGCATCCCTCTTGTTGATTAATTAGAAATCTCTGCTCATGGAGTACTTTCTGTTTTACAGCATTCCCGTTCCTTCCCTTCATGGCTTTGTCCTGCTTTCTGASAATTCAGAAGTAAAAACTTGAGTTTTTCTCAATTTGTGCCACTCGAACGTTAATCTCCCACCTGGGAGTTCTTCCGTGAACRTGTTACACATTTATTTTCTCCAAATAAAGGGGAAGCACATTTTACTCAACTTTCTACCACATATCCACTTTTTTTTTTCTTTTTTTCTGCAGCCACTGGGATGTATAAACCTGCAATAAATAAATGTTAGCAAGGAACTYGAGTTCCACCCCAGTGAATTTCCTGAATGTCCTTAGGTCAGAGCTGGGAATGTGGGCTGACACCTCACGGTGCCACCATCAAACTATTGTCATTGTTAGCACTGAGATGGGTGTTGAACCCCTAAATGTTGTTGATTGATCTTTTTGGGCTCTTCCATAATTTTTTTAAGTCTTTTTTCCATTTCCTGAGGCTTTCTGGGAATGGGAAGGAGCAATCCAGAAACACCTGAAATAACGAGAAGCCAGACACAGCCATGCTCAGGTGGTTGCTGGCAGGACATTTTCCAAACTCCAGGTAATCTGGCAGGACAGTCAGGTTGGAAGTGTTGCCAGGCAGGGTTCCAACCTGATAGACCCTGTCCAAATTGGAAAATTGTGGGATTTGTAGCATCACCTGTAATTTGTGTGCTGAAGAGGAGTGTGAATAATGTTCTGATGTCTTTCTCAAGGGGTGTTTGCTCAGCGTACAGGGAGGGAATGGGTATTTTTGGATGTCACGGTTATGATTTGTGCTTGGCAAAGTGGCCATCACCATTCCTGATTTATTTATGGATCAGCCTCCATACAATGGGCACTGTGTATGAATAATTTGGAAGCTGAAGCTGCTGTGTGTGACCAGCAGCTTCCTGAGCTGTGTTTGATATGGAGGATTTATCACACCTCCAGCTCGACATCAGTGACGATTATCAATTGTTTTCTTGCAAAACCATGACAGGGAAAGGCGTGATTGCATTAAGGGAAATATTCTTCACAGTCAGAGTGTGAATCATGAGCCTTGGAGACTTTGAAAACTTAACTGGAGGTGACCCTGAGCAATTGGATTTGTTCCACTGTGAGCAGGGATTTGGGCTCCACACCTCAGTGATCCTYCCACACCTCATCCTTCAGTGACTGAAAAGCAGGAGGTGCTGCCCTGGATTCCAGAGAATTTCTTCCACAGCTTTTCTGTGTTCTCACTGCTTGTGGGAGMCATCTTCTCATTCTCCTTCTCCAGTCGTTCATGAAGTGCTCAGACACTTCTCCAGACACACTGGAGAAACTTCTGGATAAGGCAGAGAATTCATCCTTGGGGTCTGTGTGTGTGTTCTGCTCCCTCCGTTTTAGGGGCACCACCAGACTTTTTTTGTGGAGTCAGCTGCTGTCAATCCTCACACCACCAGTAAGGTGAGAATTGAGTGGGGAATATTTACAAACTTTTCAGACACTTGACAGAAAGGAGCTCAGCCTGTGCTTGGTTGACCCATTTCAGGATCACACCTGGAATATTCTTCTGTCTCTGATAGGTTACGTTGTCACAGTCGATGAGTTCTCTGGTTTTGAGTCAGTCTGACCACTGYTGAACTCCTTCAGCTGACAGAGCASTGCAGCAACACTCAAAACAGCTTTTGGGGAGGTTCCTGGTCTGTACTGACACTTCTTGAGTAGAAAAACACACAGCCAGTCTACAGGACTCTCTTGGATCACAGAATCATGGAATAGCCTGAGCTGGATTTAAAGATCACCTCCTTCCAAACCCCTTCCATGAGCAGGGACACCTTCCACTAGACCAGCTTGGATCTAATGTTTAAATTTCCTCAAATTCGAATTTTTCTCCCTTTTCTTTCCTCCTCAGCTTCCTGATTTCTTGTTGGTTTGTCTCTGCTTCTGTTCCTGACAGCTCGGTGACCTCACACASTCAGATCACACTATTTTTTTTTTTTTGACACTCCATATGCAAGAACCTCTTGTGCTTGCCTGAATCACAAGGAGGGTATTAACTCCTGGTGGGGTCACTCCTCTTTCTCACCCAATAAGGCAGAGCCCAGGTTTCACAGTGACATTCTGTGCCCTGCTTTTTTGTGCTTTTTGTAAACACAGGCAGGAACAAATGGGTGTTACAGACACATAAATGGGAGATTGCTGTGTCCTGCTACTGATTTTTGTTTGAGACCAGACACTGATGATTCACTGCCTGCTGGTGACAGTGAATTTTGGGTGCCTGATCCTCAGAGGGAATTCATGATGCCTCTAGAAATTCTTGGTGTTTGGATGCTTTGCAGAGKCTGCCATTCTCTGTGTGAAATGGTAGCAGGTGTTATCACCCAAGAAATGAGAATTGTTCAGTTCTTGGATTGAAGTGATCGGTGCTGATGACTCCTCACTTTTACAAAGGTCTTTGATTCTTKAAGTTTTSASAATCACAGRATGGTTCAGGTTGGAAAAGACCTTTAARAYCATCAGCTGTTAACTCAGCACTGCCAAGCCACCACTGAACCGTGTTGAACTGTAGAATAAAGGTAAATATTTCTCAGTTTACATGTAAAAAAGGGTTTTTATGAACAGTTCATACTGGTGATTGGAGTTGTATTATTTACAATTATTTACAGCTATTTAATAATTTGTACTGYGCATTTTTATTTGGACTGTGTCTAAATTTTGGGCAGAATGGATAAACAGATTGAATTATCAAAGAGAGTATTTACTAACAAGTAGAATTAGGAGGACTGCACAGGTAGGAGGATAAATTTTGGGAAGCAGCAGGAGAAGCTTACTGTGTACTTAAAGGGTTGAATTGCTGGTTTTGGTTGCAGCAAATCTCTGAAAAGGTTTCTAATGAAGAACCAATTTAAATTTAGAAAAGAGGAACCCTCATGTGCAATCACCTGGTTCGGGACATGTGCAGGTTAATAAATATTTTCCCTTGATGTATCCTCAAGAGAGGCATCCCTTAAAAATGAAATACATCCCTGCAACCCCCACCCMCTAATTTCTTATTGTTTTGTGCAAATGAAGTCAGAGCAGAAGGGGGTTTTATCTTCACTTAGAGCAATAATTGGTTGCATATATGATGCAAATAAATTGGCTCAAATTTTCCCTTAATGTACCTCGGCTTCAATTCTCCTGCTGCCCTTCTGAACTGTAGTTATTGTGCTGGCMCTGGAGGTACCTTTGAAGAGGCAGAGCTGCCTGTGGCAGTCGAAGCAAAATCAGAAGAAAATTTAAATGATTAATTAATGTAATCTAGTGTCTGTTTTACCAAAGGCTTTCGGGGACTTACTGAGCTCGATTAATGAGAGAAATTCCAGCGGCACGTTTGGAGAATGTGTTTTTGAAGAGTGGAAATGACACAGCTGCTGCAGGGGAAGTGATCAGGCACCTCTTCATATTAAACCACCTACTGAATTAGGACTGAGGAAAAACATTCTCTGAAAGCTTTTCTTTTTTTCAGTTAATTATTGTTTAGTGTTTGTAAAAAAATCAACCCGGTGCGGAGTCGCTTTGGAGCTGTAAAGGACAACAGGACATAAATCTCAGCTGTGGTTCTGAGCTGTAAAATGTCCACATTCCTAAAAGGGACTGGGCAAACTCATGGAAGAACCACTGGGGGATATGGAATAGAGGTGGAAAATATGCTAGGAAATTGCTCAGCCAGGGTCTGAACTGACTTTTAGTTCAGCTTGGTCTATTGTGTGTGTTTTAGGATTCAGAAATACCTGCAATCAAATGAGGAGGGGAAAAGAAGTAAAGATGTTGAGATATTTAAAATCTGGAAATATTTTTGCCCATTTAAAATTGTTGTTATCCTGCCTAAATGTGAAAACACTGTGATGAAGTAAAGTATCATTATTTCATACTGTTACAGACAGKTTAGGGRTTCTGGTAGTTTTTATACTTCAGARCAAGGAATTGAAGTTTGGGCCTTGCTCATTGATTTCTGAAAATCTCTTAAGTTTTAATCCCATTTTTAGGCACCTTATTCTTGTGCTCAACTACTTCCATTGTGTAGAATATTTTCCTTTTTGTGGAGTTTTTCTTGCTGCTGATATTTTTGTTTCAAAAGTATACAACTAATACTTGTGAAGCATTTGCAGTTTTTTTTGTAGTTGTTTTGGGGGTTTTTTTTGTGTGTTTTTATTTAAATAATTTATTAATAATTTATTTAAAATGAAAACTGAAAAGTGAAGGTTTGCACTGTGTTGGGTAATCACAGGGTAGTTTAGGTTGGAAGAATCATCTGGAGGCCTGTGAAGGTGAAGTTGCCCACCTATCTAAATATAGATGTCTCTCTATCAAAAAATGTTTTATTTGTGGAAAATAAAAGTAGATTTTTTTTTCCTGAGCTGTATCTCTATTCAGAGRGTTTTTAGTGGCCAGAATGTCAATGACAAAATGAAAAAATGATGAAAAAATGTTTTGCAGTATAGGAAAAAATGGGTCTGTTTTAACCTGGCTCTGTGGGTACGAATGCTCATTTAAAAGATGTGCTAATTATTATTTCTCCTTCAAGAACAGAGGTAACAATTTACCAAAGGTCTGGCTGGCAGTCAGGAGGCCAATTTGACAGTGACAGAATAAAAATTGGAGGCAGAATTATAGAATCAGGATGATCCAAGTTGGAAAAGAGCTCCAAGGCCATTGATTCCAACCTTTGACAGATCCCCACCTTGTCACTGAGTGCCACATCCAGTCATTCCTTGGACACCTCCAGGGATGGGAACTCCAGACCTCCCTGGGCAGCCCCTTCCAATGCCTCACCACCCTTTCCATGAGGAAATTCGAGGTAAAGTGATAAAGGAGTAAGAAAGCTGGAAGAGGGGCTGAGAATGAACCCCCAGGCAATCAGAATGGAGGAGTGGGAGAAGGGAAGGGAGGAGGAAGTCTGGCAGAGCTCAGGTGAGGAATGAGATCCTGGGGCTTTCAGGGGAGCTGTGACACAACTGGGAAGAGTGGGATGGAGACAAAGGGACACGTTTTTAAGGTCATGGGGCACAGAGGAAAGCCACCAGAAGGTGGTGAAATGTCCCCTCCTCCTCACTGACCACACCATGAGCAGGSAGTTCCCCTTGCTGGGCTTCCCAGTACCCCCAGTATCCCYAGCAGGACCCTCAGATTCCTCCTGTGCTGGAAACAGAACTGACCCCACAATGTGTGTGTGTCCATGAGCAGCAAGGTTTTAATTTATCTCTTTCATGAGTACCTTCCCCACATTAGGGCACGTGACCTGCCCACATTTTTAATATCAAGGGGCTTCACTAAATGTGGAAAGTATCTTTTTTTAAAGCTTGCATAAAATCCTGCATTTGAATACAAAGCAGCTGCTTSCAGCAACTACAAACCAGCCCCAAAGCACCAAGGAGGTTCATTATTCAGCCCAGGAACGTTCATGCTCACAAATTCCAGCACAAATGGCCTCCCTCTGGCTTTTGGTTTAGTGAAGGCTCTGCTAATTACAGATCTATTTCTTCATTGACTCCATAAACACCTGGATTTATCGTGGTTGCCAAGCCAGCCCACTCTGCTCCTTGCATTGTCAATGCATGCAAAACCTCGATTGTGATGATGATATAGAAGTGACAGGTTAAAATGTCTCTAAGTAGCTTCACCACAAGTACCAAGAGGTTCTTTCATCCCTTTTTCAGTGGTTTCTGTTTAAAATGGCTCGTGGTCTGTGCCAGGACAGCATGAGTTGTGCCACATCAACATTTTCACTGGTTTGTGTCTGTCAGTGATAATTCTGTTATTGCAGCCTGAAAMAAAGATGGAGAGAGACTTTGGGCAAGGGGCTGGAATGACTGAACAAGGGGTGGTGGCTTCAAATTGACAGAGAGCAGGGTGAGATGGGATTTTGGGAAGGAATTCCTGGCTGTGAGCATAGGGAGGCCCTGGCACAGGGTGCCCAGAGAAGCTGTGGCTGCTCCAGGATCCCTCTGGAAGTGTCCAAGGCCAGGTTGGACAGGGCTTGGAGCAACCTGGGATAGTGGGAAGTGCCCCTGCCCATGGCAGGGGGTGGCACTGGATGAGCTTTAAGGTCCCTTCCACCCAAACCATTCTGGGATTCTGCATCTCACATTCTTTAGTAGTTACCAAGAGTTTAAGACATTGAGTTACTCTGTTAGAATTTTTTCAAGTTAAAAGATACTTATTTCACATCATTTTAAAGGTACAGGTTGGTTTGATCATTCTTTAATAAATATAAATTTAATATAATGTCCATAATTATTGATGATTTGGAATTGGGGTGTCCTAGCAGCTGAAATCAATTTAAAAAAAAAAGAGTTGTGTATGGAGAAATCTACTTTTCCTTACTTTTGTATTCATTTCATGCTCTTACTAATTGATAAAACTGCAGCCATGTTTTTTTTTTAAAAAAAGGTCTTCATTCTTCTTTATTTGCTCAATATTTTTCATTATTTTAATACTTTTAAAGTGAGATTATTGGGGTGTCCTGTGCAAGRGCAGGACTTGGACTTGACCATCTTCCCTTCCAACTCAGGGGTTTCTGTGATTCTGTGATTCACTTTGTACTTGATTAAAAGAAAGCTTCTAAATGTCCTTTTATACCCATGGGCTGTAAAATCCCTGAATTCCTGATTTCTCCTCACTGCCCAAATGGGCCTTCAGRTTAATTTGATTAATTTCATGGCTTTATTAGGATGTTAAGTTTGGCTTAATCTACCTCCTCTTTTCACTCTGTTTTACAGCACAATCCCTGCATAATGGATGCTTGTAAGCATTCATATTAAATATAATTTAAACCTGCATTTTAAAGCAAAATGTATTTTAAACAAAGCAGAAGCAGCACATACAAAGACATCACCTGTAGTTATTGCAAGCTTTTGGGGATGTTAAAAAGTTATTGTTGATAAACTTGAATGCTGGAAAAAAYCTTGATCTCTCAGCTTTGGACCATTTGATGGCTTAAGGAACTTTTTTTTTTGCCCATTTTGCATATTTTTAATAAAACAGAGTCACAYAAACCTAAATTTTTTTTAATTAATGGAAAGCATTTTGTTCCTATTTACATTTTACACACTGATTTTCTCTGTCCCAGTAAAAAGGCCAATTTTTAATCATGGTTTAGATGAGGGCACCAAGAACAATGGGCTGAGAATCTGTTCCTGCTGCAGATCTGGGGAGTTCAGGAATCGTTCTCCACTCTCCAAGACGCCGTCTTGAACCACGAGAGACATTTCAAAGAACTCTCCCCTTCTCACAGGAGTATTTGCTTAATCATCTTTGCTGGAACAGCTTCCTTTGGAATGCTAATGAATCCTCAGCTCMGGGAGGTTCTTTGTACAAAGTTGCTCTACATGAGATTTAACACTGTGGAAAGCACATACAAGGAAATTTAAACCCCAAAAACAGGGGCCAGCCCCGTTCCTGCTGCTCCCTGACACGCGGGATGTGAAGAGGTGATTGACTAAAATAAATGTTGTGGGGTTGGAGAGGGATGGGCTCAGTTGTAGCCTTGCTCTGCTGGGTGCAGGCAAAGGCCTGGGGTGAATGCCCTTGTAGGTCCACGTTAATTACTCAGTAATTAGCCAAGGAGAGAAAGAAATAATTTTTGAGTGGAGATATTGGAAGGGATATTATCTAGCTGGAGTTTTCATTGAAAAAATCAGGATTTCCTGTAAGCTCTCCTCTTTTGCTGACTTCTAAGAATTCTCCTTTTCAATGCATCAGCATCAGAGAATCGTGGCATGGTTTGGGATGGATGGGACCTCAAAGCTCATCCAGTTCCACCCCTTGCCATGGACAGGGACACCTCCCACCCTCCCACTATCCCAGGTTGTTCCAAGCCCCATCCAACCTGGTCTTGGACACTTCCAGGGATCCAGGGGCAGCCACAGCTTCTCTGGGCACCCTGTGCCAGGGCCTCCCCACCCTCACAGGAAGGATTTCCTCCTCACATCTCATTTCAGTCTCTCCTCTTTCAGTTTAGAACAGTAAATAAATACTGGCCAAAAAAAAAAAAAGATTACCTGAAAATTCAAAGAGGATTTCCAAAAAGTGCAGACATCAAGTTCTGGACTGGCTTTCCAAAGGCAGTAATGAGGCAAATCATGTAACTGTTGTATAAATTAAAGGACCAGAGTGTTTTTGGAGCATGGGATTGATTCAGTGACCCAAATTCCCTTTCTAATAGAATTACAATTAAACAGTAACAGAATATAAAATAATTTCCAATGGTGAATTGTGTTTATCGGRATATCTGACTTWARAAAAAATAATAATTTGACTCTTCAGCCTTTAGGAATTGTACAACTAGGGGCTGAAGATAAAATTTTAACTCATTGAGGAAAATGCGCTGCCATTCTTTGGGAGTCTTGAGATGTGCTATTCTCCCATTTGATAGCTGCAGAAAAATACCTTGGCAAATAAAAAGTATTTTTATTAAATTCCTGCTATCATATCTGCCTTTTTACATTTGGCAAGGATTAATATTACTCCATCGTTTAGTCATAAAAGAGCAGGTCCTTGTAATGAACTGTGGCAGGGGAGAGGTGAAGGAGAGCTTTGATAGACAGATCTGATTTAATGACACAGAAGATAACRCACAATCCATGGTCCTCCTAATCTTGATCTTTTATATATGTTCAGCTGCAGGAAAAATTGAGGGAAAAAAGCTTTTTATTAAAAGAAAAAAAGCRCTAAGACAGTTTGATTGCAGAAAACTGGCTTGAATTGCTGCTGTGGAGGAGGAGAGAATGTGTGTGAGCACCTGACCCTCTTCTCCTCTTCATGGGGGAATGGCAACCTTCTCTCACTGGCCACTGGAGCCTGTTGGAGGAATCCTTTTGCTAAGATGTCTTCAATTTATCCTGCTGAAAACTGGGAAGGCTTTGGAGAACACAAGGGAGAGAAGATTTCTGCTTGGAAGTGCCCAAGGCCAGGTTGGGATGGGGCTTGGAGCAGCCTGGTCTATGGGAGGTGTCCCTTCCCATGGCAAGGATTGGTACTGGATGATCTTTAAGGTCCCTTGAACCCAAACTATTCCATGATTCTATGACATTAAATATCTGGGTTGTGTTTCTCTCTTATTTCTTCTTCATCTCCTTCCTCCTTAAGGCGCAAAAAAAGTTCTTGCAGCTTGTAGCTCTGTGTTAGAACCACACAAAGCGTCCTTGATTGTGCCCCTGTTGTTCCCAGGAACTTCTGCTCCAGCTGAGCAGCCTCAGGGAAAYGTGAGGGAAGGATGAGCTGAGGGAAACAGCAGTGAGGGCTCACACTGGTGGAGAGGCAGGAAAGTTCAGCTCCTGTGCTCCAGGGGCTCTTGGCACACGGATCAGGGCGTCCTCGTGGTGTCTGAGTTCAGTCTCAAACTCCATTTGCTTCTCCAGCAGGGAAAAAAGTGTTGAATGGCATTTGGAGAGGAGCAGTGAGAAAGCAGAGGGAACAAAGTTTGCAAATAGGAAACCCATCCCTGGAAGTGTTCCAGGAAAGTTTGAAGGGGGYMRWTGTKT
>CADDXX010000639.1:31600-44856 GCA_902810485.1 Alauda arvensis
GGTCCCTTCCCACCCAAACCATTTGATTTGAATATTTTGAATATCAGGAGTGTCTGACTCTCAGAGCATGTGGTGAATGTTACACTCAGTGTTTTTAATATGAGCAGTGATGAGGCCTCAGTTCTTGTGCTTCTGTATTAAACTACAACYGTGTGGCTCTAATTTACCTCAAAACTTTGTAGAAGCTTTCAGTTAAGTGAAGARTTCAGCMCAGCTCTGSATGCTTAGAATTCYTTCCCTGAATTTAAGATCCTTTTCYACTGGAAGTCTTGAAATAATTCAGCTGGGTCTTAATTACTCTGTTAATATCTTGAGCTCCACCTGGGTGTTTGGCTTGGGAAGTGAGGCAGAGGTGTTGTAGATTATTGCTGTGGGAGTGCTGCAAACCAGAGCTGGGTTATCTCAGTTATCCCTTAATATTTTTGTTTGCTTTTTTTTATTTCCATGAAGAATTTAGGAGCATTCATCAGTGACTGTTACCTGGCTTAAACACCTGGAAATATTTTGTTCTGTCACCTAGGAAGACCCGCTCTCGTTCTTTGCACTGTGGCGTTTCCTCCACCACGAGGAGGCTATAAAATGTTAGCAAATAATCTTTTTCCCTCAGTTCAGTGAAAGGCACCATCAGAAGAGTCTGCACAGCGGGTCTGACACCCTTTGTAACTCCATCTCCTGCTCTCTTCATCAAAGCTGCTCCATGCAAACTTTTGTTGTGCTAATGCAAACTCCCTCAGGGTTCACCAGCTCTAATTTTAACATTTTGGCTTCTGCACTGCTGGATTTTGTGTATGTCACCCAAAAAGCAGTGAGGATTTTGTTTCTTGGTTTTTTTTTGGTTGTTATTGCTGGTTCTTTGTTCCTTCAAAGGCTTTTCAAGGCGTTTTCCTCTATTTTTGTGGAGGCGTTGATTTCTTTCCGGGATTTAAAGTCGGGAGAAGATTTTCTCTGTTACTTTTTGAACCGACAGGTTCTGTCTGAGCTCTGCCAGATCCAGGGTTGTGTCCTTATCAACACTCTCAGATTCTGTCTGCAATAACAAAAGAGCAAAGATCCTCTGTAACAAGATGAGAATTTATTCTGGATAAGCAGAAGCCCTGCCYGAGGTTTCTTCTCTCAGCTTCTGGATCTCAAATCCCATCACAACAATATCATTGTTATAAACAGAACATAAAAGCCATCTTGTCTTTACTGCAGACTTTACTGCCACGTCCTGGTGTGGCTGTGCTGGCCCAGGGAATGACAGAGTGGTGGAAAAATATTTTTATTTTTTTGTACTTAAGTCTTCTGCCACATGGTGGTAGAGGTTTGATCAGACCTTTTGTGATGTTGGTGTTTCTGTGGATGGTGTGTTCCCTCAAGCTGGAGGCATGTGGCACAAAAGGATGATTTAGGTTGGGAAGGACCTCTCAGATCATCAAATCCAACTGTTAACCCACCATGTCCCCAAATGCCACATCCACCTGTCTCTAAARTCCTGCCAGGCGTGGGGACTCCAGCACTGCCCTGGSCAGCTGTGCCAGTGCCTGACCACGTTTTCAATGAAGAAAGTTTTCCTAATATCCAACCCAAACCTTCCTTGAGGTAATTTCCTCTTTGTCCTGTCATTTCTCTTGTCAGGGAGTTGTGGAGAGTGAAAAAGTCCCCCCTGAGCCTCCTTTTCTCCAGGCTGAGCCCCTTTCCCAGCTCCCTCAGCCKCTCCTGGTGCTCCAAACCCTTCCCCAGCTCTGTTCCCTTCCCTGGACARGMTCCAGCCCCTCCAGGTATCTCTTGTCAGGAGGGGCTCCTTTTGTAGTTTGAATTCCTACAGSAGAGAAAAAGGAAGCATTGGATCAGTAAGGAGTTGATATCAAAAAAAGGATTAAAGGGTTTGCAAAGTTAAAAAGAATAAAAATGAAATCCTCCCTCCCTGATTAGAGGGGAAAAGGGAAAAGCCACAATATTTTGAAGGGACAAAGTACTCGTTTTTCTCCTGTCATAAAAACCTGCAAATGTGCCCCATCAGGAGTGACACTGAGGTACTGAGGGGTGAACTTCAGTGACTGCTGCCATAAAAAGGGAATTTCCAGATAATGGGACTGTTTAGAGGGTGGCRAGCCCAGTGTGACATCAAATAATGTGAAATTTTAGCTCATGGGAAGGTCTGTGTCCCTTTGACACGGCATCATAAATAATCCTGTCTTCAAGTTATGACTTACAAACAAATTCTGGGTGTAAATGCCAGGACCAAGGATCTGATTTGACTCTTGCTTTTATCAGTTGTGAATTTCTGGCAGCCTCAGTGCTGAGGTTAAATATCCCAGCAAGATGCRGTGTCAAATTCCAAGAGTTAATAGAATGAAGATTAACTCGTCCCTTCTGCTAAAAAAACCCCTGATATTTGCAGYTCAGCTACTTAAAAATATATTTTTTCTATGGAGGAAGCTTTTATGGTGAATCTCTGGGTTACTGAGCACACCAGCCTCTAAATTTGAGCCAGTGGAATTATGGAGAAATGCTGTATTTCATGGAGAAATATGATGTATATTAATTTTCTGTTTCACTGGCATATTCTGTTTACTTTGCCTAAGTAACTACAGAGAGCAAAATGATTACATTTTAAACATGTGAAAAACCTTGTTGTTCCATATGGGTGGTAAATATTCACTCTGCTCCATTTTTGAAATTATTTTAATGTTATTTATGTAAAACTTCCTTTAGAAAAAGGGSTTGTCTCCTTTCATAGTATTTGAAGTTTTTTACGAAGTGTTGTGCTGTGCATATAAATGTTTTTTTTTTTTTTTCTGGAAAATGTTTTAACATTGAATCTCACTTCAACAAAATCATTCCACAAATTTAATCTTCATTCTAATTAGAATTGGACCAGTATATCTTCGAGACCTTTTAATATGGTGATTGACATTTTTAAACCAGTTGGGGGCTTAAAAATATACGATTTTGAGGGCTGAAATTGAGTTAATTGCAATAGGTAAGTAGCTGAATGCATGATTTATTAATTTTATTAATTTTACACAAGGAGCACCTGTAAAGTCACGCTGAGGGGATCTTTCAGCAAACAGACTCGAAGTTCTCTCCCAGGCAAGGAGAGCAGATGAAAATGTGCTGCTGTCATTCTTGCAAAACTGCATCAACAACTCAGAAATAGATTCCAGGTAATGATGGAGGACTTATTTTGGTCACTTCCATTTATTTATCTGAAATATTACACAAGTTCATGCTGCTCACTCCAGTTCTGGCATTGGGAGGAATGAATAGGAGATATTTTGCTGCTGCATTCAGTCCATATAAACTCTGTTGATCAAGTTCTTGGTAAAGTGTTCTACCTCTTAAAATAGCCCCACTGAATAAAGTGACCTGAATGTGTACATATATATATTTTTTTTTTCTATATTAATAGTTCTCCTGCCCAGAGACATAAAGAGCATTTCCAGCTCAGTTCATGATGCTGCTTTTCAGAGCAGAATCCAACAAAACATCTCCTTCCCAAGCTTTTGTCTTCCTTTTCTTCATACTTTTTCAGCTCTAATAATAGCTGGACAAAGTAAATTTTGAAGACTTTAGAAGCTGAAAATTGTTTGATTGCCATTCAGGCTTATTTATTTGGTGCCAGCTCATCGTTAAAGCTCTTTAAAACTGCTATTTTTGCTCCTTCCTGGCATTCTTTYCTGCTGAATTCTTTGATTCTTGTCATACCTGCATGGTTCTGCGTGAGATCCTTTTATAGGTCTTAAAGCTTCTTGGATTTTCAGCATTCAGGGTATTTGGGAAGTTGATAATAGACTGATTTTGTATTTCCATTCTGCCTCCAAGTAGCTGCTGCTTTGAAGGGAGGAATACAGGGTTATGCAAGGTTGGGTAACTTCAGAACTACAACTTTATCATCTGTATTTTTAATTTGTTTGTAMATGCCAAAACATCACATTTTAGTGTGTTGTAGATTTTTTTTTCCTGTTTTCTCTCCTAATTTTGGGGGGAAATAATTTGCATCATTTGTGCTTCTGTGATTTAAACTGGGGCAGGAATCCCTTCCAGTATAAGGGAGCAGCTCTGCTCTTCACCTYCCTCTTTGAAGAGCTGAGACTTGGTGAATTCACTCTTCTGTTATTTGAATTCTCTCATGTGAACTCTCCAAAGTGGAGAAGCTCCTGTCAGGCTGGGACTGGAGGGAGGTGCTGCAGGARCTTGGGATGGGTTGAGGGGACAGAAGGTGTTTGTATGGCTTGAAAGGCAGAGAAATCCAGATGGAGGCAGGGATTTCTGGCACCCCTTTCGTGCCACTGAGGGCAGGTGGGGTGTCCCGGGGCTCTCCTCCTAGAAATCAGGAATAAAAGGATTTCACGTACAGAACCTTTCTTTTTTAAACAAGGACAAAGTGAATCATGGAATAACCTGAGCTGGAAGGGRCCCTCCAACTCCTGGCCCTGGCACTGCACCCCAGCAATCCCACYCTGTCCCTGAGAGCATTGTCCAAACCCTCCTGGAGCTCTGGGAGCCTTGGGGCCGTGCCCATTCCCTGGGGAGCCCAACACCTTCTGGAGGAAGAACCTTTTCCTGATATCCAACCTAATCCTGCTGTGACACAGCTCCAGCCATTCCCTGGGTCCTCCCTGGTCATGACAATAAAACAGCTCTTGGCTTGGTCTTTTGGTCATTTGGTGTTTTGGTGTTGTGGTTTCTGACTGTGTGAAGCTCATGAGGCTTTCTGGTGATTTTATGGTGTTTCATTTCTCCAGCTCTTTTCAAAGAATGACTTCGTGGTGTTGTTGGAGTGAGGGATCACTAAAATTTGAAAGCTGAATGCTGTCTCTGGCCCAGGGGAAACAGGACCACACTGGATGGAGGGGATTTCCTGAGGTCTTTAGTTCCTCATCCTGCACAGAGCTGATCACTCAGGGCTTTGACTGTCAGAGCACCAGGAGGTGTCTGTCTTTCCACACCCTTCCTTGCCCAGGATTGTGGTAAATTCATTATTCTTTCTTGTTCTGAGTTGGAATCTCCACTGTTTCAGCTTCTCTTTGTTGCCTCTTGTCTGTTTAGTTTACACCTGCAAGAAATAATTTGGTTTCATTTCCCTGCACCCTCCAGTTGGACAGAGAGCAACAAGGGACTTCAGAAAAGGAACKGAAGGAACAGGGAATGGCTTCCCACAGCCAGAGGGCAGGGTTAGATGGGAAATTGGGAAGGAATTCTTCCTTGTGAGGGTGGTGAGGCCCTGGCAGAGATTTCCCAGAGAAGCTGTGGCTGCCCCTGGATCCCTGGCAGTGTCCAAGGCCAGGTTGGATGTGGCTACACGAGCCACACAGCTGGAACTACACACTTTTTAAACTCAAAGGGTCATTCTTGTTGGAAGATATTTTCTAAGTGTTTTAAGTGATCAAAATCTAATCTCTAATTCCATCTCTAAGTTCTATTYTCTTCCTCGGTTCCATGTTTGCTCCCTAAGCAATGCCTGCAAAGCAGGTGGCTGCAGCAGCTTGTTTTAGAAATGCGAAATATCTAAAATTGCTATTTGCTTCTGGAAGCTGAAGTTATGGAAATGCCATAAAATAAACACAGAGCAGATGAAAAGAGGAACATTTATAATATATATAGGAATAGGAATGTGTTTTTTTTACAAACTGTCAGGATCTGCCATGAGCTTTCAGATGTTAAATACCATATTGTCTTCTTATTACTTTYATTTTATTCTTTTACCTTGGCTATCAGAAGAACAAATTATGGTGGAATTTAGAGGATGAGCAGCCAGGATCAGGAGATTGAAAGTAGCATTTGCAAGTCCTTAAAGATGAAGGCAGCAGAAAGGCAAATGACTTCCAAAAAGGGCCATTTCCTGGGGTAATTTATCCGATGTGGCTTTGCCATTTGTTGTATCGTTCCACTGTTGTTGCTATGGGAACCAATTTTACTGTTGCAGTGATTGTTAATCAGGATTTGTAGTTATACCATTTTTACCACAAGGCCTTATATCCCTCCAGATTAAATCACAGCTCCCGTTGACAGTGGTGCTCATCAAACATTATCGCCAGGAATAAAACCTGACCAACCTTCCTGGCATTTTCCTCTCCATTACCAGAATCAGGGAGCAGAAGCTTGAGTTAACTTTTACAGGAACTCCAGCATTCTGCTTCCGTTCCATCTGTCATGCTYGTACAATTCCAGGAAAAGAAAAGGAAAAAAAAAMMAMAAGCCCCAAACCAAGCCTTGCAGTCTGCCTAGCAGAATAATAATGTTAATTTTCATTTAAGTGGAACTAAACTGAGTATTCTGGAGATCCATTGTCTACATATCCCTTCTTTGAGCATCYCTTAAGGTAGAATTGAAGCTTAAGGTCATCTAAACATAGGGAATTTGAAAACAGAAATATTTATTTTTATGGAGGATTCAACACTCCATGTTTAGGTATCTGAAATATTYCCTGTCCTTTCAATCTTCCCTCTGTTTTTGCGACTGCAAAGAGGTGTTGGSAGGAATAGGGGCAAACAGGTGTAGGTTGTGTGATCCTTCTTCAGGTAAAGGAGGATCAAAGGGTCAGAGTGTGACTTCCCTGGTGCTGGTCTGTTCTCTGTAGGGGGAATAGAAATGGCAAGAATTTTTTTCCATCTGAATTGATTCACTTGGTGACCTGGGTTGAAATATTTCTCTGGACACTTTGAGAGATTAAAGCAACCAAGGTACACATTTCTGCTYGATTCCTTTAATATATCCGACTATTTCCTTTGTTGCCAAAAATATAATTCAACTTCAGAAAAAAGGAAAAAAACGTAAGCTGTTGGTAAATGGCAAATTGATGAAACATTGCACTCAAAACTCACAGAGAAACAAATGAGAAGAGTTCAAGTCCCTGTTCCTCTCAGCAGGGGTTTCATGCTGAAGTGATGACCAGTATTGCTCAGCGCTGGTCCGAGATGAATTTAATGGAATCATTAAACAAAACACTTCTCTCTGAGCCCAGGCCTCTGATGGAAGAGCATCCACTCCATCCATTCCTCACTCCCCCAGGCAGCTCCTTTCACTCGCACGGCCCAAAACCGTCACCACAAAATTCGTGGTGGATTTTGAGCTGAAATTGGGAGGATCACRTCATTTGAGCACCGCCTGGGCTGGGGGTTGTTTCCCTGCCTGCTCTGYTGTTTGAGTGGCGTTTTGGCAGAGTTTCTCAAGTTCTGCCCCAGAAGGATGTGAAATTGTGAATGTTGTTCCCAGATTTATGTTCACTGTAGAATCACAGAATGATTTGAGTTGGAAAGGACCTTAAASCTCATCTTGTTTCCCCCYCTGCCATGGACAGGGACACCTTCTGCTATCCCAGGCTGCTTCAACTCCTGTCCAGCCTAACCTTTATCTGACAATAAATTATCAGTGTGATCCAGCCAGGTAGCATTTCATGTGATATTTGACAAAACCCCCTCAAGATTGATGCTTTTTTTCCCCTCAATGAACCGAATTCTCAGCATCTCTCATTTTCCAACCAGCCCCGTAGAGCCAGGCCCATCTATGTCACAGTTTTGTTTCCACTTCACTGTATCCCAAGTACACTGAGGGATGCACAATCAAAACATCAGCAAGGTGTTAGTCACATTGTTTTGATCCCTCTCCTGATTTCCTTTCTCCTTTCCTTCTCCTTTTCCCCCCTGTTCTCTGCTGCYGATGCCCAGCCCCCCACTATAATTCTGATTGGCTAAATTAATTCTGCAGCATCCTGCTGTGAATAATTATGTTCATCCAGTGTGGAGCTGGATGCCTTTCTCTTCTCCCCTCCTCCTCCTCCTCCTGCCTAAATTATAATGTGACAATTGAAGCTCACAGCTGGCTCATCAGAGGTGGCCATTTTGGGAATTGGCGCATCTGAATGCGCCTCTCCCTTAACTCTGGGCCTTGATTGCTTAAGACAAGACACATGTAAACCCCCTGATTATTCCCATTTTGTGTGGTTCACAAAGATCCTGCTTCAAACTGCAAAGCTGTTGTGTTGGTTGTGTTGGGGGGGGGAGGGGAAATTACAGGAATTTTTTCTCTTCCCCTCCCCACAGTTCACTCCAACAATAAATAGCTGTCAGACTTGTGTCAAGAATGAAATTATAGGAGCACATGAGGCCTTGATTACATTGTTTTGGATAGATTGCTATTAGCATACTGAAATGAAGTCTAATTTCTCAGTGCTTTAGCTCAGTCAAGAATCAAGTGGCACGGGAGGGGGAAGGGATGTCACCCACGGGACCCGGGTGATGTAATTCCGTGCAGTTCTGGAGTGCCATCGTTTCAGTTACGAGAAACACAGAAATAAATAAATACATTCTGCTGAAAACGTTTGCCGRGCTGGGAGCTAAGAGCTGGTGTTGCTGAACAAACTGTTCGCAGATTTATTGAGGTTGGAAAAGAGCTCTGAGACCATCGAGGGCAGCCTGTGACCGATCCCCACCTTATAACCAGCCCAGAGCACTGAGTGCCATGGCCAGACATGAAAACCTCCAGGGATGGGGACTCCAAACCTCCCTGGGCAGCCCCTCCCAATGCCTGAGCACCCTTTCCATGAAGAAATTCCTCCTGATGTCCAACCTAAACCTCCCCTGGCACAGCTTGAGACCCTTTCATCTCATCCTGTCCCTGTTCCCTGGGAGCAGAGCCCGACCCTCCCTGGCTGTCCCCTCCTGTCAGGGAGTTGTGCAGAGCCACAAGGTCCCCCCTGAGCCTCCTTTTCTCCAGGCTGAGCCCCTTTCCCAGCTCCCTCAGCCTCTCCTGGTGCTCCAGTCCCTTCCCCAGCTCCGTTCCCTTCCCTGGACACGCTCCAACCCCTCAGTGTCCCTCTTGCAATGAGGGTCCCAGAGCTGTCCCCAGCACTGGAGGTGCCCCAGCAGWGCCAGCACAGGGGACAGGCACTGCCCTGGCCCTGCTGCCACCCCAGAGCTGGGACAGCCCAGGTGCCATTGGCCTCTTGCCCTCTGGGGCACACAGATAAAGTGTCACCTGGTTCAGGTGAGGTGTCCTTCTTTGTGAACTTTTGAAAAGACGTGTAAAAAGGAAACAGGTGTCTATTTAATCCATCCTCACATAGCTTCTACTCCACTCAACAYGTTTGTATTTTGAAGTTGAAAATAGAACCAGTTTCTTATGAGTTCTTCACAGAATTCAAAGCACAGTACCTGTCTGGGCTCCTCTGTTGACCCATCTGTATTATCTGTTTTGTAGGCCAAGTCCCTTTGTGTTTTTGTTGTTTGCAGTTTTACACATTGTTCCCTTAGCTTGAAAACCTTTCATTTTTGCATTCTCGGAGCGTCCTAACCTTTAAATGTTTTCCCAAGATGGGAGTTTTATTAGTCACAGGCACATTGCTGTAGCTGTCTCTGTTTTGTGGGTGGAAACAAATAAAAATTGTTTTCACYGATTCTTTAAACAATTGACCTGGAGTTTGCAGAGGGTCAAGATCCATTTGGGTTCACTGGGACAGCTGAGAGCAGCAAGAAGMGAGCACAAGCTGTGCATGGTGAGACATAAAATCTCTTTTTACAGGAATGTGAGCTGGCCCTGTTCTTTCTGAGTGGCCAAGTGTTTGGTGAGAAGCACAAGACATCCAAATCAAGCMTTTAGCGAGGATTTGTACCACAACAAATCATGATTTTGCTGGATGACGCATTCTGTGCAGAAAGTTCTTGCTGGAGTGTTTTTATCTYGCTAATTTGAAGGGCTGAGCACTTGGACATGACTTTAATAGAACTGCATCAGCCACAGAGGAACAGGGTAATTACAGCTAATTCCATCTGAAACACCCCCTAAATTGAAACCAAATTCCTTGGTTATTCTTTAAAAGGCAGTTAGGACAGCTGCTGTTTTGGAGGTCTCTACTTACTSCAAGAAAACGCTGTTTATGTTGTTGGAAGGTTGGGAATCTCTCGGTTCAGKGGCTCACCCAGCCTGTGGAGCTCATTGGCAAAGGCTGCTGGGAATGCCAGGAGTCAGAGGGATTCAGAGGAGAAAAACTGATGAAAAGCTGTTAAACAGCTGTTAAACTTCCAGGAGATGCCTTTGAAAGAGAGATCTGTGCGGAATTTCCACAGTGTCCTTATGCTGTTGCGCTGGGGAAACATCTAAAGCACCATGAAAAAAAGGAACCCAGGTGTGGTTTTGGGCAGATCCAGTGTGAATATTGTCAGATTTAKATGGAATATTGAGATGAGAGCCTTGGTGGGAGTGTCCTGATGACCTGGAATGAACCTTCAGGCCTTGCCTTGCTGTGGGACTCCCAAAACCTCCTTGGTAGCAACATGAAATGATACAACCTTGTGGTCTCCCACTGGAAATATTTCCAACTTTGGGGAATATTTATTTTGCAATTTCTAAGCTGTCTTGGCCTATGTTATGACTGTGAGGCCAAAGCGTTAAACTCAGTGCCTGAAAATTTACTGTGGTGGTTTAAGGCATATTTAAAATGTTCTTTGGTTGTAAGTCAGAGCTTGGGGATCAGTTCCAGACTGTCTGAYGTGGGAGGCAAGAGAAAAATGGAAACAACTCAGCAGGGTTTGGTTCTCTGTTACATCTCAGGCCTGCAAAGTGAATTTGGCAGTTCTGGATCAGACATTTTACAGCCATTGTWGGGATTTCTTGCTGGGATTTTGGTACAACCTCAAAAGCTCGTTGTATTGTTACTATGAGGAGAAATGGGAGGAGAGAAGGCTCAGGGATGGCCTTATTGTGTCCTTCCAGAGCCTAAAGGGGCTCCAGGAGAGCTGGAGAGGGACTTGGGACAAGGGATGGAGAGACAGGACACAGGGAATGGCTTCCTGTCAGAGGGCAGGGATGGATGGGATATTGGGAAGGAATTCTTGGCTGTGAGGGTGATGAGACCCTGGCACAGGGTGCCCAGAGAAGCTGTGGCTGCCCCTGGATCCCTGGGAGTGTCCAAGACCAGGCTGGACAGGGCTTGGAGCAACCTGGGATAGTGGAAGGTGTCAGGTTGGAACRAGATGAGCTTTGAGGTCCCTTCCAACCCAAACCCATTCTATGATTTTGTGATCTCTCTCACAATTAGGTGAATGACACATTGAAATAGTTGTATAAGAATGTCTTGAAATGACATAGATCTCAAATAATTGAAGTTAATGTTAAACAAGATTTCAGTTCCATCGAAATCCCAGAAAAACAAACTTTAATAAACGGAAGAGGGTAAACTCACAGAGGAAAACAATTTTTGRTAGGAAATTGCAAAAAGAACTCAGAGTAGAAGTAGAAAGATGGGTATTAAAGAGATGTATTTTAAAAACCTGCCTAGATGTCATTTTTAGAGTCATAATCCAACGAATAATCCTGAAAACTCTACATAACCTTTCAAAGCAAAACAGAATTTGGGATTAGAGGACTGCCAGTTTTCCAGCCTGTGCTGAGTGAACTTTTCATTTCACTGCAGTGAACGTGTGGTAAATATTTCCTCTGGAGTTACAAGTTTAGAAAAAAATTAATGACGGGAGTTGAGCTGTGAGACACTTCAAGGTTTTCACAAAAAAAAAAGAAAAAAAAAAAAAAAAAAACACAAAATGCAAACTCAGCTTAGAATCCGCAGCACTTAATAAAAGCAGCAAATGAAGTGCTAACAGAGCCAGAGGGAAAATTGTTACATCACTTGTTTCCTGAGAAATGGGAGTTTCAGCCACAATTAAGGCAGCCCTCCCACACTTGTGACAATGCTATTGATGAGCCAATCAATGATAACTAACTACAATCTCTAAATTACAGAGTTGAAACCACATTACGTTTTATCAATGGAAACAAGCCAATTAAAGTGCTCTAAATGAGCACAACTAATCAGGAATTTATTGCATGCTAATTGTGACCAAAATCCCAATTATTGTGTGGATTCATTACATCATATCCAGGAATGTAAGAAATGTGAAGTAATCATGTTCCTCGTGATCTTATCAAATGAACTCTGGAACCCACCATCAAGAARTAATTGTGATTTTCTCTCATTTGTCAACTTTGTTCTTGTTAGAGAGATGGACTTTATCTTTTTATGTGCGTGAATATACATCTGTGTGTGTATATATATTTATATATGCCCAGAGAAGCTGTGGCTGCCCCTGGATCCCTGGAAGTGTCCAAGGCCAGGTTGGATGAGGYTTGGAGCACCCTGGGATAGTGGAAGCTGTCCTTGTCCATGGCAGGGGGTTGGAATTAGGTGATGGTTTAGGTCTTTTCCATCCCAAACCATTCTTTGATTCATTTTATATATAAATATATAAATGTAATACCTGGCTTAGTGTGTCCCAATCCTAGGGTGGCCTCAAGGTGATACTGCCAAATCTGCCTCTTTTATTTATTTTTTTTTATAATGCTGTTTCTATCATGTCATTTTGAAGATATGATTGAATATTTTAATGTTCTTTAGGGAAACAGAAGTGCTGGGGAGGATTAGGCAGCAACTGGCAAGCAGCTGACAACAGGATAAATATGTTTGTGTAGGACCTGTCCTCTGAGCAAAGTGAGATCTGTGTGCTGAATTATTGTGTGAGGAGTGCCAACAGATCGTAATTTCCTCTTTGGAAAATGATTGGATAATAACAAGAATTTGTATCAGTATCCCTCTTATTTTTACTTGTAAACGACGGTGAATGTCTTTAAGAAGACAAAAGGGAGTTRAGTACGGAGCTCTCAAGAATAAATGGAAATTGGACACTTTACAAACCTCTTTCTGAAGTGATTAGCGTAAAAATGAGCCCTAACAGCATAATATCAACTTGATCCCTACTGGAGTAGGTGGGAAATAGTTGGGGGAAGAATTGCTAAAAATCTGAACAGCTGCTGAGAYGAAACTGCACCTTAGGGGTTGGATCAGCTCGGGGTTAACACACCTGAATTTTGGGGTGTTTAAGCACATTTTTTCCCCCCAAGCTCCCGTTGTAGTTGCTGTTGGTGTCTCTTGGCCCTGCAATGACACGTGGGGTGTCCCTGTCCTGCTCCTGGGCAAGGAATGCTTTCCCTGCTGGGATTGCTGGGKGTGATGCCTTYAGTTTTAGCTTTTATGTTTCCCAGATTCCATGCTGTTTCGGGTGTAGTTTTAAGCTTCATATTAAGTSCTAGTARGTAGTAGGKAGACAAAACAARTCCTTTCCTGCTGRAAACCAAGGWCAACTTTCTGGCCCAAAAGCATCAACAAYGATGGACTGAAGAGGAAAACAAGAAGGATGAGACTTCACAGCCTGGAGTTGTAATTGGACAATTAAACCCAATATGCAAATAGACCCAAACAGACAGAAGGGTGTGGCCTTGGG
>CADDXX010000639.1:44865-58638 GCA_902810485.1 Alauda arvensis
CAAACAAGGAGGTGGAAATGGATCTGTGCAACCAATCAGCTCCTCTGTCTCATTAACAAATCTGATTTGAAGAAATTCGGGATGGGCTTGGTGCAGTCTGGTSCAGTGGGAGGTGTCCCTGCCCAKGGCAGGGKGTGGAACTGGRTGARCTTCAAGGTCCCTTMCAGCCCAAAACTTCCCAGGACTCCATGATGTAATCCAGAATTTTCCTGTTGAACAAAGGGATCTGGGTTAAACAAGTTCTTTGGTTTAAACCCAATCACATCTGTTTGGGCCACCTCTAGGAAAACAAAAAGCAGGAAGAAGATGAACTTTATCCAAGAGTTTTGGGACAGGGATGSTCCCAGCAGATGTGAGAAATCCAGTTTGCTGCTGCCTAACAGGATTTTAAATGATCTTCCTCTGCTTTCTAAGGGATTCCCYTGATCACCAAGCAGTGAAGAAAACACATTTTTTTTTTTAGGTGATGCCTCTGACCTTTAATTGTTCAACTCAATGATCTCAGTGGTCTTTTCCAATTTAAATTATTCCATGACCTTTTTTCACTTAATAAATAGTAAGTATTCACTGTAGCAAGGATGGGAACCCAAACATCCCATTTCCAAAACTGGGGCTTTGAGTTGTTCTTAATCCACTGCAGCTACAGTTTGATGGCAGAAGAGATTATCACTGGATGATTAAAAAACTATTTTCAGTGGGTGCACTCATGAGAATTTGCAGGTAAATTTTAGGAACCTTGAAGCAAGCAGGAAAAAAAGGGGTTGAGGTGTTAGAGCTGCACAGGGTGGTGAAATGACAGCTGAAGTGCAAATAAACTGTGTGAGGTGTACAAAAAATACACAAAGCACTCCAAATTGTCTTACAAAATGGTAGTGGGATTTTGCAGGTTTGGAATTCACGRCTGCAGGTGCTGAGGAATTTCAGAGAGTAAGCAATGGGATCCTATTAAAAATGTCAAACACCCCGAGTAAGGTCATTATTGTGGCCTGTTTGCCTGGTTTGAGTGCTGTGTTCAGTTTTGGACACTCCTTTAAAAATAGCACAAACAAACTGGGTTGGCTCTGGATGTAATCAGCCAGKACACTGAATTTTGCAGAATGAAATTTCAGTAGAGATTTCAATAGGAGTCCAAGTGTTTCTCCTCAATAAAGAGGGAAGCTGAGGGACCACAATCAGCAAAAGAGGGAGTTTTTCCACTCATTTAACAACAGAGCAGTGGATTCAGCACTTTGCACTTCTGCTGGAAGTCCTGAACACTGTTAAGGATCATTCGGGGACATAAAGTTCAATTTTATGTGTCAGGTGTCTTTCACAAGAAGCTGGAGCTGAGCAAAGCACCCCAGAGATGGAACAAGTTCTGCTGGAGTGGAAATGCATTTTAAAGACTAAAAAGGTGAGGAAAAGTTCTTTACAGAAATGAAGATAATAAATCAAGATTAAAAAGAATGAGCTTCCAGTGCCTAAAGGGGCTCCAGGAGAGCTGGAGAGGGACTGGGGACAAGGGATGGAGGGACAGGACAGGGAATGGCTTCCCACTGCCAGAGGGCAGGGATAGATGGGATATTGGGAAGGAATTGCTGACTGTGAGGGTAGGGAGGCCCTGGCACAGGGTGCCCAGAGAAGCTGTGGCTGCCCCTGCATCCCTGGAAGTGTCCAAGGCCAGGCTGGATGGGGCTTGGAGCAACCTGGGATGGTGGAAGCTGTCCCTGTTCATGGCAGGGAGTGGAACTGGATGATCTTTAAGGTCCCTTCCACCCCAACCTTTCCATTATTCCATGATTTTGCTTCCCCTCAATAAAGACATTTACAGAGAAAATTTATTGACAGAAACATTTTGAACCAGAACAGTTTCTGTAGCAGGATGATGTTACAGGACTTTTGCACCTGTTTCAGTTTTTCAGGGGAAAAAGAGCAGCTCTGGAGCCCTTCGGGGAGGACAGTGGTGGCTTTGGGCAGCAAACCCAGCAGTCAGTGTCCTGTAGCAATAAATACTGGAGCATGAAACTCGAGGTAATGATTTTTCAGGTCTGTAAAGTTCCAGAGAAGAGTAATATATTAAAAAGAAAAAAAAAACCCAAAAAACCAACCAACCAACCAGCCAAACAAAAAACCCCCAAAAATCCCCAAAACCCCAAGAAAACCCCCAAAAAACCAAAAAGGATAGTGAAGAAAGAGARGTAAATAAACCAGTGAAACCAGTGGATATTCAAGTGGCAGAAAAAGAGATTGAGGACAGCAGCTTGTCCCTTCCAGCTAAGTGATGGGGTTAAATGCACATTTACAAGGTGATGCAGAATCCAAGAGGAAAAGGCAGGGGTTTCCTCCTTTTTTRTGGAAACACAACTCTAAAGTTTCCTGTGTGAAGGAGAAGCTCTGGAGGAATTCACCTCTGTTTCCTTTAACGTTGCTCACAGGTCACACTGTCAGGTAAAACCTTTGGTTTCCATCCTGGAGCCTGAAAAACCTGCTGGAATATTTGGAAACTTTGATAAAATCCTAAAAAACTGTGGAAAAACCACTGAAATATTGAAATAAATGTTCTTCCTTTTCCACCCAAGAGTGAATTGGAATAACTCTTGTTACACAAATGCCTTTTTATTCCTTATAATTAAAGTTACATTTTCTCAGGTTGTGGAAAGATGATCCAGGGAGGTTATGCGGGAAATTCCCGTTTCTTGGAGCGAGCAGCAAACAACTCAAATCATCCATGTTGGGAATGTCAGGATTCCTTCTTTGCTAGCTAGAAGGTGTCTGAGATCCATGGCAAATAATCATAACTGTATTTTAAATTTCTGTCCACGAGAGCAGCAGCGTTTCCAATGGTAACAGAACCCAATGGAAAACAAACCATCCAATTTAAGGATCTGAGTCAGACACAAATCTCTGCTCTGCACGATTTAACACTCCCATAAACAGTGGGGTCTATTTTGTACCTCAGCAGAGCTCTCTAAATGAATGCACARAATAGCCCAGATTGTTGGAGGACACACTCTGGTGGATTTATTTGTTCAGGATACTTTTGATCAGCTGGTATTTTTCATTTATTGATGATCACATTGATTGAACTCCGTAGTGTGAGAGGCCTTTTCCAGCGGTTCTGTGATTTTATGATTCCATATACAAATAATCCCATTTGGAGAAGACTGCAAAATTTTTGTACAGAAAGCAGCATCCTTACATTTGAGTCTCTTACTTTTTCCTTTGAGTTTTTTACATTCACTCATTGTTGAGCAAAGGTGCCATTCCGTGTAAAATGATGAAAAAAGACGGGAGTGTGTAACTAGGAATGACATCTCTGAAAAGAGGCAGGTGATCTGTTACATTTTCTCATGGAATTCCAAACAGAATATTWAAAAAAAAAGTAAATACAGGACTGTAGGCAGAACTGGAAGTATCATTGGATAAACTGAGTTCATCTGGGAAAAGAAAAGAGAGCTGAAATATTGGGAACAATGAAAAGGTTCAAGGGTTCAAGGCCAGGTTGGACAAGGTTTGGAGCAACCTGGGRCAGTGGAAGGTGTCCCTGCCCATGGCAGGGGTTTGGAATTAGATGAGCTTTAAGGTCCTTTCCAGTCCAAACCATTCCATGATTTGATGACTTTTCCAAAGTTGTGAGTATCCAATACGACCATCAGAATCAAATCTTAAACAATTCTTGATGTAAATAGAAACAAGTCAGCTCATTTAAGTATCTGGTGTTTTACAGGAAAATGTTTTTGACTTGATTTGCTTTTCATCTTGAGAAAATAAAGTTCAATTCTGTACAATTAGTTCTTCTCTTGGTGCTGCAGCAGCATTTCCAGAAAGGCAGCACTGCTCTGACAGAGGGTGACCACTGCGAAGTCTTTTATGTTGTGTGTAAGTCATCGCAGTAAATCCTGAAGTTTGGACATCTCAGATTCCCGGTGGGATTTAGACAGATGGACATCTCTGGTTTTATTTGGTTTCAAGTCAAGGTTTCTGACTGTGAATTCTGCAAAGGCACAGGAGGTTATGACATCAATGTGATCTTTCCCAAGATCAGAGAAGCATCTTAAAAGAACCAGAAACATGAACTGGCCACTTACACAATCCCTGCCTGAGCAGATCCCAAACTTCCAAGGTCTTTTTTGCCTGGTATAAACAATGCATTCAGGTTTTTAATGGAGCATTGCAGCTTGCTTCTTAGAAAATAATGTTAAAGCAGGGGTCAAACCATCACATTAATTACCTGGAGGTCATTTGRAAAAAATTACTATCAAATGTGTTGGAAAAGGTTTTATATTCTCCCTGAAATTATGATCAGCTGTTTCTATGGAAACTGCAACAGGAGTTCATAAAAGCTCTTTAATGGAGGTTTTCAAAAGCTTGAACGTCCTGAAGTCTCCCAACATCCACAGAAAAAGCACACGGGGAGAGTTTCAGCCCTGCTGCAACTCTGATTTCAGCCAGAGCTCCACCAGGCATGGCTCGAGTCCCCAGCAATTACAGTTTTATAGGACACAGGGATAAACAGGATAAAATAGTATTTGAATTGCAATCCTCCCATCGTTCTCCTCCGTCGGACACCGTCAACCCGARCGAACGGAGCAGATCTTGGAGGAATGGAGCCATTTAAAAAAGGAGCATTATTTCAATCTGTAGAACATCCTGGCCTAGGATTTGATTCTGCCATTTCCATATTCCATTAACTGTGCTGTTCTGGGGCGCTCGGGCTGGAGCGAGGCTGAACGTTCTGTTTTACACGCGCTTAACTCGGAGCGTGTGAACGGCGATAYCGACTTCAATGCTGCCAGATAAGAAAATGCTTAAGTGCTTTGCTGGCTTGGAGCCAGATTGCTCAGCTCCCAGCAAGAGAGAGGGCCCAAATCAGTGATTAATAATAATGAAAGCGAGAATTTGCATGTTTTTTTTTTTTTTAGATAGTTTATTGATAACTTTCCCTGAGATGAACGTTCCTTTTATCTCCCGTGTGCACACACAGCCTGTTCCCTCACTGTAAAACATGCTCAAGAGGCGTTCACTCTCCTTTAGTTGAGGACTAATCAACATGAATCTTGCAAAAAGAGGGATAATGGGATGTTTTAGTTCAAAGTACAGCTGTGGTTTATTAGAGTGATTTGGGGGAAGATTCAAACCRTCGCTGCTTTGCTGACAAACCTGTCAGCTAAATCTTCAAAGCTCAGTAACAGTCCAGAAAAAAAAAAAAAAAGAAAGTTGGTGGAATTATGGKGAAGAAGAGACCATTACATAATTTAATGGAAGTGGTAGGAACACCCTGATAGACATTACAGATATATAGATATTAGTTCTGTTTGATTTTTTTCTTGCTCAGACTTTTTAACAGCTCCCATTTGTTGAGGGGAATGAAATCCTGTATGGAATTGAGCCACAGACTGTTTGCAGATTATGGAATCCTTTATGTTTGTCTGGGTTTGTATTTGCTAATGAACATGCAAGGGATGAAAGTAACAATCAAAGTTTGTTCATCAGCATAAGGAGTGGATTTCCATCCTTTGCTAAATGGATGTGGGATGAAAGGGGAGAGAAAATGGAGAGAGACAGAAAATTGGGAGACATCAGACGATGTGTATGTAAAAAATTGTGAGTAAACCTGATCTATTTTAGAGAATTCCCTGCAATGGCACTCAACTTGTCACTTTTTTGGCTGCCAGAAGGGGCACAAGTGACTCTGGAACTGGTCAGCCTTTACTGGTGGTTGATGGTGTTTGAGGTCTGGAAGGGATTTGAGATCCCAAATGGGAAAGGTCAAAACTCAGTAGGGATGGCATCGTGTTCTTACTTTCAGGCTAAAGTAGGATCAAGTTGAAGTTCATGATTAAACCCCACTATCCTCTAGGAGAATCAACCATTTTAGTCAGCCACTAAAACTTCATTCCCTCTCCATCTCACTAATTAAAATAAAAGCACAGCAAAACCCCTCCAGTAAATATAAACACACTCAATATGAACAAAGGATGCCAAGTATTTTGTTTTGTTATGGAGATCCTGATTCTGTCACAGCTTTTTACAGTTGAGGGTCCGAGACCAAAACAGATACTGAGACCAACAGAATTTCAATTTCATGGAATCCTGGAATGGTTTGGGTTGGGAGAGACCTCCGAGATCATCCAGATCATCCTTCTGTTGAATAGGTTCAGTTCAAGGAGCCTTTGTGGGGTCTTTGTCTCAACCACACTCAGGTAAAATCATCTCTCYCATCTCCATCCCAGCCCAGGCTCTTTTCCAGGGTCAAATTGCTGTGCTATTCCTGAAACACCTCAAAGGACACCTATTCCTCAAAGCCCTCCTTCATTTGCCATCCAAATAAGGAATTCTTAAAATTCTCTAACCCATTCTCAGCGTTTCATTTGAGATCCCGTTAGTAATGGAATAATTAACCTGATGGATTATTTTCATTGAAGGAATAAAAGTACTTTCAATAAGTATCAAYGTGGCATTAACAAAAATAGGTTTTTTTTTCTTTTCAAGGGAGCAATTAAACATCAGCAGAGAACCTGTGCTATTATTGTGCACTTATTTGTCTGATTTCTAGGAACTGTTAATTTGCTCTGTAAGTAGAAAGAAATGTAGTTTAAATCTCAGAAACCCGCTCCAAAATTTGGCTGCCCAGCACCCCTGAAATGCCATCCCTTGGAGCAGCACCGAGGGTATTTATTTAATTAAATATCATCTGCTTCCTCATTAATATGTGGTTCTTCTTGGCTGTTTGGTTGTTTCCTTTGTGCAGAAATCAGCCAATAAATTTGCATCAGCCCTGATGTATTTTCTTCATTAGATGCTTGGGCTGATGAGTCCCCAGGCAGGCCTTAATTTGATTTACAGTGCACAAAGAATTGAACCTTTTTACAAATGAAAACCAAAATGAAACAAACCATGAGACAACGACCTTCACCAAAGCTCTGGGAAGTGCTGCTGTTTGTTCTTTTCCTTTGGAAAAATAATGGACAGSAACTCCAATGATGTCATGGCAAATTATTACCATAAAATTAATTAGAATCACAGAATGGCTTAATTCTATAGATATGTGTTTGTACTTAATTAATAGTCCTTATTAAGGCAAGAATTTTCATCAGCTTAAACCTGAAGCTTGCTTTTTATTTTCTGTTATAAATTATATTTGCTTCAAGCCTTCCAAGTCAGGTTGTTGAGATGGGAATTTCTGGGTTTTAATGTGGGATACTGACACATGTGAGGGAATAAATGCAAATTAGGTGTGTCAGTGGTAATTAATAACAAAGTCCAGCACATCTTCCCCAGGCTGGACACCCCCAGCTCTCCCAGCCTGTCTCCAGAGCAGAGGATTTTGACAGCTTTTTGATTGATTGAAGAGAGCAATGAGCTTTGAGGCTTCTGCTTTGAATTGCAGACTGAGAAATCCAAATGAATACTTAACACTGAGCAAGCCAAGGTTTACAGCCAAGTTCCTGCTTTAAAATAGGGAAGGCAATTTGAACTCTCAAATTAAATTTTTGTAAAGATTTTTCTCTTGAATATGGGTAAATATTCCTTTATTTTCTTAAAATATGTCCTGAGAAGGTGCTGAATTAAAGTTATGTGGAATTTATAAAAATTGAACAGATGGAGATGCTGAAATGGGAAAAATTTCTATWAAAAATTGGATAGAGACACTGAAACACAAAAATTTTCTTTGAACAATGGAAGTTTAATAGGGAATGTGAAATGAATCCACTGTGAGCAATGGTCARGCTCAATTATCAGGGTATGGACACTGCAGCTACCACTGAGCTCCTGATGGGAAAATCCCATATTTTCCTCACACCTTATGTGGTTTCTAGGAGTGATTTCTAATATTTTACTGCTTGAGATTGAAGTTTGGTCAGCAAATATTGACCTTTTGCAGAATATTCCTCCTGTGTTCCCCTTTTCCTGGTGGATGCTGTGCCTGACCAGGACCTTCCTGTGTGGTTAAATCCCAGTTCCTGAGCACATTCCTGCTCAGCAAGTGCTGCTTCAGCAGAGGTAGAGCAGATCCCAGGGTTTTCATCCTGCTGCAGCCTCAGCCAGGCTTTCCACAGGAATATTTTGGGATGTGCAGGATGGCCAAATCCAGAGGAGCATTCGCGAGGGTGACTGCAGCCCCCAGGAGCCGCTTTGTTCTTCTTGTCCTTCACCCAGGGAGGGCTCAGGCATGGATGTGGCACTCACTGTGAAACAATGCACAGTGGTGCCTGTGGTGAGCGTTTTCCCCATCACCAGTCACTGGAGATTTGGAATGATACAAATGGGTTTGGCTGGAGTTTGTTTTGGACATCAATTATATGGAACCAGGATGGGAGAGCTGGGGTTGCTCACCTGCAGAAGAGAATGATCCAGGAAGAGCTCAGAGC
Organism: Alauda arvensis; assembly: GCA_902810485.1. Classification (NCBI taxonomy): domain Eukaryota; kingdom Metazoa; phylum Chordata; class Aves; order Passeriformes; family Alaudidae; genus Alauda; species Alauda arvensis. Next base: position 53,217 of record CADDXX010000639.1, read on the forward strand.
CCCTTGCAGAGCCTAAAGGGGCTCCAGAAGAGCTGGAGAGGGATTTGGGACAAGGCATGGAAGGACAGGACACAGGGAATGGCTTCAAACTAGAAAAGGGAGATTTGGATGGGATATTTGGAAATAATTCCTTCCTGTGAGGGTGGTGAGGCYCTGGCACAGGTTTCGCAGAGAAGCTGTGGCTGCCCCTGGATCCCTGGAAGTGTCCAAGGCCAGGCTGGATGGAGCTTGGAGCACCCTATGATAGTGGGAGGTGTCCCTGTCCATGGCAGGGGTTTGGAATGAGATGATTTTAAAGGTCCCTTCCCACCCAGACCATTCCATGATGTGATTTTATGTGTCCCATAACAGAGTTCAGTCGGACTGGAGCAGTGATTTGGTTCAGTTTCACAGGGTCAGGCCCTGGGTTTGCAACTCACTGATTTCCATTCCTGAGCTGGGCTTCTCTTCCCTCTGCCTTTCACCAACTACAAATGTTTAACTGGATTGATTTGCCTGTACCAGTTCTGGAAGCTTCTGAGGGCAGAATCCAAATCTTACAAGTCTGACTTCAGCATGTTTAGAGTTCCCACACTTCATGTCCCCTGTTGTAACAACTGTGACTTCTTTACTTAAGTTCACTTCATCTCCCTGTACTAAATTTGTTTCCTTGTCAAGATCCAGCACTAATTCAAATTATATCTCTTTCCGTTGCTGATTAAGTCGTTAACATTTGCTACTGATTTGAACATCAAAACCACTAATCAAGCACAAATATTAATGGCTCTGGTTTGGAGCTYTTGCCCTGGCCTGGGCTGTGGGGGATCTGTTATGGACCAGGAGGGCTCATGGCACAMAATTCCTGGTGCAGCATTTTTCCTGGAGAGTGTAAAGAGAGTTTGGAGGGATTTCTTCACCTGCCTCCTTTTGTTCCCCTGGCTGGTGATAATGGGATTTATTTGTGATAATTGGAGCCCTGTCCATTCCCAGTACATTCATTTATTCCATRACCTGTCCTGTTCCCTCCTTGTTCTAACTCTCTACCTGTGGACGTTTCCTTGGCAAGGGTGATGGATTCCTTCTGATGGCTGTGAAAAATATTCTACTGGGATTAGTAGAGGGAAAAACTCTCATAATAAATAAATGTAATGCAATGGTGTGCTAATTAATCAGTCTGGATGRTCCCAYRTTCCTTTTTTATCCATCAGCTTTAYGAATCTTTCCTTTCTAAACGAGACTTTCCATTCCTTGTCATCTTCTGTAAACTAAAAGAGGGGAAGTTTTAGTTGGATTTTGGGAAGGAATTGTTCCCTGTGAGGATGAGGAGGCTCTGGCACAGAGTGCCCAGAGAAGCTGTGRCTGCCCCTGGRTCCCTGGAAGTGTCCAAGGCCAGGCTGGACAGGGCTTGGAGCARCCTGGGAYARTGGAAGGTGTCCCTGCMCATGGCAGGGRSTGGAACTGGATGAKCTTTAAGGCCCCTTCCAACCCAAACCATTCCATGATTCTGTGATTCTTGAGCTTGAATATGATTAAATTGGTGTTTTTAATAATGTCTCTTTTCTGCAATAAGCCTTCCCTCTTTCTAGTGGCTTTTTCTTCTTTTCCTGGGAGTGTAGAATTCCAYGTGTTCCATGAACTGTAATAACCACAACATCACTGTAAATCTCTCACTCTTCATTTTTGTGCAAGTATCTCAGACACCTCAGGCCTCTAAAATAACATCAGCTGTATTTARGTGCCTGAATATTTCCAATGTGCAGGGTAACTCAGTAACTTCCTTGCTTTTTTTCTTTATTTTTTTTACTTCTCTTACTACATTAAAAAWACATTTATAAATATAGATACCAACAGTGTGAGACTCTTGCCTCCTTTAAATTACTCCCACAGCAGGGTGGGATTTTTGCTGATGCTTATTTTGGCCCAGACCCACTGAGCAGCTCTCCCAAATTCTGAACTAACAGTGGAGAACAATGCAGGAAATAATTGAATTCCGTGTTTCTGGCCACTTCCATCTGGCAGCGTGTCTCTCCAAAGGGTTTTGTGCCTGTTCCTTGGAGAGGAGCAGGATGAGTAAGAGTTTTCCAGCTCTCCCTTTTTCTCCTGCATGAGGAGAGCTTGTTCAGCACTCACTGAATGTGCTTGAGGTGATAAGCAAACAATCAATCAAGTTGTTTTTTTTTTAAAAGAAAACACTAAACAGAAGCAAATTCAAAACACTTGGAGGCTTCTGAGAACGCCTTGAATTGCTGTTGRGCCACTCTTTTGGCTGAAAGCTGAAGTGATGGCCCTTAAAAACTCCTGACAACTCTTGCATGCCCRGGGTGGTGGTGAGGCAGGATTAGTGAAAAGGAGGGAGAGAGATTGAAGGAGGAGGAATTTTGGAGAACAGTTCCCCAACTAAATATTGCTTGTCATGTTCTATGACTTATCAACAAGCTGRCAGCCTATTTCAGATTTGGAAATCTCCCAGAAGTTGAAAATAAATCAAGTCCCCTTCTTCCAGTTCAAGGAGTGCTTTGCCCCTTATCTTGCTTTGCTGTTTGTGGAAGGGTGTAAGGGGAAGGTGGCCTAATCAAGCTCTAAATTAAATGGCTTGGCATTTTTCCAGTCCCTACTTTTTCCTGCTACCATGAACTGTGTCAAATCTTTTTTCYTCTCTGTTGGCTGTAATCAAAGTGTCATTTTGTCATTATTGATCCTTATTAGTGCCTGGAAGTGCTGTGGTTGAAAGTGCTGCTTCCTTAGCCCAAATTTACAGTCAATAAATAAAAGTTTCCTCATCCTCACTTCTTCATGAGAATCTTTTCTTACACTTCCCTTATCTTTTGATGCATTTATTTTAGTGAAATTCATATAAAACATCTGGACTGAATGAAGAGGGAGGAGGGAAGAGGATGGGATTCTGTAACCTCTCTCCAGGCTCATCTTTTTAATTTTGTTCCTTTTTCACTCCCCAGTAAGTTGTTGWACTGTGACATCTCAGAATCTGTCAGTCCCACTGCCAACCCCCATTTTTTTTTTAGGAAATTGGGATAACTTTTCACTTCTGCCTTTTTTATGCTCCCTTTTCTCCTTGCTGTCACTCCCTGCCGTGGTGAGATCAATGATCTATTTGTGTCCTGGTGATTTATTTTTGTGCCTTCAAATCTCCCCTTACTGAGTTCATCTGCACTGGTGATTTCCAGTCCAGAACCTTCTATTAGAGATGCTGGAATGGTTTTCCCAGAGAAGCTGGGGCTGCCCCTGAATCGCTGGAAATGTTCCAGGCCAGGCTGGACAGGGCTTGGAGCAACCTGGGATAGTGGAAGATGTCCCTGTCCATGGCAAAGGGTGGCACTGGATGAGCGTTAAGGTCCTTTCCAACCCAAACCATTCTTGGATTCTGTGACTGGATAATGTCGTCGTTTAAATTTACAGATCTTCTTTTCCTGCTGTTCAATTGATCTGGATTTTTTRTTTTTTGAGGAAACAACCCAAGCAGTCCCTTGTCTTTGTGTGGACATTCTTTCTCTCTATGTGATTGAACCAAGTTTCATTCCCAGCCTTTGACACCTAAGATAATGTTTKAGTGATTTGCTGGAGTTCCAAAAAGTCAAATATGAAGGACTTTATCCACCACTTTCTGCGTGAAGCACAACAAAGAAAGCCATTTAATTGCATTTTGATTCTCAGTTCGCTGTCCAAGAATTTTATATAATTGTTTATTAGAGGTTATTGTAATCTCTACTACAATAATTAAAAGATGAAAAGCAATAAAAGGAAATAATCCTGTTGCACAACAACGGGGCTGCCTGACTCTGTGYGTTTCCTTTTGCAGTTATTAACCAACAAGAGATATTTTTTCCAGTGAAAATCATGTTTCAAGAATTGTATTACCAGCCAAACAATTTCAAAAGCTGCATTTAATAATATTGTAAAAATAAAACTATTTCCTATGGCTGACTGAATAACGCGGCTTCCCTGAATCGTACAACCCTCCGCTAATTAACTGGGTGCTTTCATATCAGTAGCTGATTATTGCTTCTGGAAACAATCATTTAGCCACTGAGAGAGGAACAACACATCTTAATAAAGACATTTTTCCTTACAGATCAGCTCATTAAAAATTTTCTAGTGCGTGTCATCCGCAAGGCTGCAAAGTGGCTGTGACTGATCCTGTGAAATTCCGCGGGTTCCTGTCTGCAAAATGGGGATGTGACAGAGGTGGCCAAAATGGTCAAAGGATTGTTTTGATGAAAGGAATCTGTTGGAAATATTGATACGAAAAATACCCTGCCTTTAATTGCTGTTGTGAACTTGAGACGGAATCGGAATGTTCCAGAAAAATACAATTACAGTGAAAGCATTTTTTGCTCTAACTCTGATTTTGATTTGATGAGACAGAGTTCAATAAGATGAATGTTGAGCATTCGTTTTACTTAAACTAACGAGCCATCCTGAGCAGAGAAAATCAAATGTAAAATTATCTGTAGAATGACAAACAGCCTTCCCACAAACCAGGCCGTATTTTTTTCCTGCATTTGGGAACTCTACGTATCTATTTCAATATTTGGATGCCCCTTTAATTGTGGGCACTTACCTAGAAGTGTTTTTTTTTTTTTGTGCTGTCACCCTGGTCAGCAGAACCATCTCAATCCTCTGTAAAGGTTTTGTTGACAGTTATGTAATTTTAATTCATTTGTTTAAACACCAGGGAGGAACAAATCCGTGAGTCACAAGCCCCGGACAGGCTGTGTCAGGCAAATCTTTAATTTAAGAGCTGGGATTGAAAACTCGCCGTGAGGTTCATTACCAAGTGGTTCTATTTGGACACTTGGTGTTGCCTTATAAATCTGTTTGTCCTGACAGAGGTGGGCCCTCAATCATCTCCTGAAATTCCTCTTTGCAGAAGGACAAATCATCTGGCAGGGACACGACTGACTCAGGCTGGGGGCACCTCGGGAGGTCTCGGGTCAAAGCAGGGCCAGACAAATTCTCTGGACAAAGTGTTCCAGAGCTTCAGTCCTCCACACATCCACTTGGAACCTTCCCTCTCCATTTGTRGCAAGAGGAAACAGCCTCAARTYGCTTCAGGGGAGRTTTAGGTTGGATRTTGGGAACAATTTCTTCATGGAAAGGGTTCAGCTTTGGARCCCCCATCCCTGCGGGTCTGGCTGTGGCTCTTAGGGGCATGGATTTAAACCCAAGTGTATCCATTTGGGACATAAAGCAAGGAAAAGCTGGATTTTCCCCAAGAGTTTTGGGACATGGATGMTCTCAGTGGAGAAATCCAAGTTCCTGCTCCTTCCTTTGCCTAACAGGATTTTAAAGTGATCATCCTCTGCTTTCACAGAGATTCCYTTGATCAACAAGCAGTGAAGAAGCTGCAATTTTTTGGGTAATGCCTTTGACCTTTGATGGTTTGGACTTGATAAWCTCAGAGGSCYTTTTYMAMMAAAWTRMT
>CADDXX010000639.1:58813-73801 GCA_902810485.1 Alauda arvensis
CMRGGSCYYMMCACCCTCACAGAGAGAAATTCCTTCCCAATACCCCATCTAACACCCCTCTCTTTCAGTTTGAAGCCATTCCCCCATGTCCTGTCACTCCAGGCTCTTGTAAAAATTCCCTCTCCATCTATTTTTGTTGGCTCCCTTCAGGTGCTGGAAAGCCACAATGAGAAAAGGGTGAGAAAAGGATCAGATTTAACTTCCAAACCTCTTTGACTCCATGGAATAACTCTTGGCTTTTTGGAGGGTGAGCAGAGCCTGTGCTGTGTGGAGATGAATCGGTGCCATTTCCTTCCAATAGYGTCTGTTAGGCAGGAATAAATTCCTCATGCTTGGATCAGGAATAAATTCCTCATGCTTACATCAGGAATAGATTCCTCATGCTTAGATCAGGACTAAATTCCTCCTCTCACATTCCCCTATAAAATCAGAGAGAGCAGCTTTTATATTTATCTGTGCAAAGCCTCACAGATTCGGCCTACCTTCAATGATATCAATTTTATTTCATTTTATTGGAGTGTTTCTCAGCAAACCCAGCCGTGGGGAGGAGTTCCAGCTGCAGCATTTCCTCTCCTCATTTTCTGTGCCTTCCTCAGCCCCGTGCTCCTCATTTTGTGCCTCCACTGAGTCATCAGCACTGGTCTAATGGACTGGAACAGCCCAAGGTGGATGGTAATTACTTATTGAGTTGCTGATAGCCCAGATGAGAATAGGACTTATTAGATCAGGAATCATGAAAAGCTGTGTTTAATGCAGAAAATTTAAGAGTCTGAAAGACAAGGGTCTCAATTTATATACGTATTTTTTTAATATGAAAAGACATTAAAATAGTGGCATAGGAAGGTTTWAAATTAATGACATGACTGGTGTTGTTCCAAGTTGTTTCAGAATTCCAGGTGTTTTGGGCTGAGATATTTTTAAACCTTTTTATCTGCCATTGTTGAGGAGGTTTAAGGGAACAAAACATGTATAAAGTGACCACTGATATTTCAAATTTTCATTTTTTTTATTCAGATGAATATGATGTTCTGCTTTTTCTTYCACTCTTTAAACTTTCATGTATCATTTCAGGCATAGACCTGGCTTCCTTTATTGTGCCCCAAAGTAATTTTCTCCTTCATCATCATGAAAAGCCCTTTATTAAAAGTTCTGCCACTGCACTGYTAAATGAAATAACAATAATAACAAGAATTATTTTATTTAACTGACACATCAAGTTGGGAACACGTTGCTCCACTCTACAGGATAATGTAGAACATTAATGGAGACATGACCCTGAGCTCAGARAGAATCTTGAGATTGCAAGGATTCAGAAAAACAGAAGATTAGAAGGRTTAGCTTTGTGTTTTGCTGTAGAGCTTGGTTTGGACACTCTGTTTCTGTGGTCTTTTCCTGACATGTGAAATATGTTTTTGAACATCAGTGTCACAAAAAGCTCAACCTGATTCTTGCAGAAACAAAGAGCCTGCCATTCTCCTCGAGTTCCCACTTTTATGGTGCAATTCTAACTCTTCACAGTAAAAGCTTCCACAATCCCATGRCTGCAGTAAATAAAATTCAAAGTGGTTTTCCTGAAAAAGCCTTGAAATACTTTTTTCACTTGGAAGAGAAACTTTGCCTTCAAAGTTGAAGGGGCTTGGATCAACCTGGGATAGTGGAAGGTGTTTTAGGATCCCTTGTAATTTCTCACTCAAAGCTGTCTTTTAACCTGCATTACCTTACCTGATAAATCATCATCCCTCTCTCTATGAGTGCACARTTTTGGTTGCCAATTTTCAAATACCAGGGAAAGTTCAGCAGTAACTTTAATAAAGACAGCAATTATATTTTCATTATTCCCTCACTGCTTGTTAAATTGGGTTTGGAGTGTTTTATGGATCTAGAGCAATAAACATTATCTTACTGTGAGAGGGATTATAAAGTGTTGAGAAAAACATAATTATTGTTACTGGAAATGTTTTAATGTGAGAAGGTCAGATAAACTTAATTATAGGGTTTTTTTCACCAATTAACTTGATATTTTTGAGCTCTGGTGGAGTCATTTAGAGCCTTTCATCTGTGGGCATCACCCCTGAATCTYTGACAGTCAGGAGCAGGCTGAACTTGCTGTCTGAATTTTGGCAGCAGCTCAACCCAATTCCATCTCCATTTGTACAAAGATGAAGATTCCTCCTCTTTCCAAAAGAAGTCTAAATTCAAAAATAGCGCAGATTCAGAACCATAACTCCCAGGCTCAGACCTTTCTGTGGATTGCTTGCCATAAAATTTGGCAGGTGGATCACTTGTGAGAAGTTGTGGCTTAGAAAGAAACTTGRACCTCATCAGGAGGAAGGACGTGATTAAATGTGCGCCAACCCTGTTAAAATCCAATTATTTTCCTTGAATACCGGTTGCAGTAATACCCAGGAGGCAGTTTTTGGAAAGTTCCTACAATATTAAGTGCTGAGTTCCCAGGAAAATCTGCCATCAGTTCAATGGGAGCTGTTGAATCACTGTGGAAAAGCATCCTTGGTTCTTTAGCACCAGAGGCAAGAAAAATCAGTGCAAAATTGGAGTCACATTTGTGGCACTGTTTCAGCAACAGGAGGGTAAAAATATTGTAGGACTGTTGTGGTTTTCTGCTAAACAGGCTTTAAAAACTCAGGGCACTTTGTTTTGTTTACGTCTGGTAAATCAGAACACATTAAAGGACTAAAACCATCATTAGTTTTGTCATTTTAGGTAGGAAAAAAAACCTGTTAAAAACCCCTGCATCTCTTTTATGTCCCAAAAATCTGCTTTGGCTGGCATGAAACCACAAACACCAGCTCATTTTGTCAGTAATTCCAGTGTATGACAGATCTGATGATTTAAATTCTGTTATTAAGATTGTTCAGAGCAAAAAAAAAATACTGGGAAGAATGTTAAACTTCTAAACAAGGCACTTTATTAATCAGACCTTTATTTGTTAGTGAAAGGAGGAAACTTTTAGGAAAAAATGAATGTGCTGTGGATTTGGGTACATTTACTTTATATTTCTTGATTGAGGGAAAGATTGGATTTCTGTTTTGTAAGGAAAGTGGATTCACTGTCTCTTATGGAGTTTTATCTACTAAAATAATGAATTTTGGGGTTCCACTAACACATGATAACACAGTCAGCCCTAACTGGGCTTGATGGGGTTGTTTTCTTCCTCAGAGGAGTGAAATTYGTTGGAAATACAGGATTCCCTGGAAAATAAAAGTTAAATCACGTGCTTGCATTGGAGATGACAAATCAGTTCTTTGCAAATAATAAAAAAATGTTGGATTCATTTGGCCAATCTCACCCCAGGCCAGCCACCCCTGGCTCCATCACGTCACAACGSGATAAATGTCCTCAAGGAATGACTGGAATATTTTAGCTGATGGCTTYAGGATGAGATGAATCATGTTTAGAATTTCCAGCCTACGACGCTCCACGCTTTATTTGTTTATCTCTATTGCCATAACAGGTCGAAATGTTAATTTTGGTGATTTTCGGAATGAATTCTCRTTTTCAGCTGAAATCCGCTGCGATTTGTGGGRCTATTCATAGAAATGAGCATAAAGAAGCTAATTTTAGCATCAGAGAGCTGAAATCTCCCATGTTTCTTGTTCCAGAGTCAATGGAGACACAGGGAGTGGGAGAAAACCTTGTTCAGGAGGAAGTTCAAAGCTGATTTCAGGTTGTCTGAATTGCTCTCTGCTCACAGTTATTGTCAGTAAAGAAACAGAATTTGAGCCTTAAATTTTGGAGTGATTTATTTGGCTTAAGGTAAAAGTTGAAAAAAGGGACATTTGTCACTTATGATATATTTTATTTTGCAGTTATCATCACTGAGAAAKAGAATATCAGACTTAAACTGTGTCAGCTGTTCATGGTGAAGTCATAACAATTTTTTTAGAGTTGGGGTAACTGCTTCCCATTTCACTTCAGAAATGTTTTTTATTAGAATCCCTTCTCCATCCACTCCATATCATAGCACAGTCAGCCCTTAYTGGGCTTGATGAGGTTCTTTTCTTCCTCAGAGGAGTGCAATTMATTGGATGCCGGATTCCTGGAAAATTAAAGTGAAATTAGGTGCTGCATTGGAGGTAATGAATCACTTTTTTAAACAAATGTTGTGTTCATTTGGCCAATCCTCCCCCAGGCCAGGCACCACTGSCTCCATACATACATTGGCTCTGCTGAACGTGGACAAAGGCTCTGGAATCTTMATGAAAATGTGGAATTACMGAACAGTTTGGGTTGGAAGGGACCTTAAAGATGAATCTGTGCAACCAAAGCTGGCCACACAAACCCAAACCAGTGCTTGGTATCACCCTTCTCACCTTCATTTTKCTTCCGAGCTGTTTCAAAGCAGTAAAATCACAATTCCCTTTATCCCAACAAAGCCCAGCTTGTCTCTCCCGCTTTCCCTTTGCTGTGCCGAGGGGGGAAATCACCAGGAAAAAGGTCTGGAGCAGATTGGGAGGCTCAGCTGAGCGTTGGGGCTGGTCATTTATCACTGTCAGCAGGGCCGGGGGGAGGATGAGGCGCCGGAGCGTTGGCGCTCATCCGTGGAGTGACAGCTGACGGGAGCCTGGCGCAAGCTCCAGGCGGATAATCTGCCGTGGGGTGGGAATGTGTGCCAGGGAGATACTGTATCACCAGCCACACGCTGCTCCTGGAGGCTCCACCAGGCCAAAGGGAACAGCAGCAGGGCTTTAAGGGGCAGGGAGAACCGGAATGGGGCTGGGCCTCGCTGCCGTGGATTCGTGGGTTGTTAAATCCAGGTGGATGGAGTGGTGGGGATGTGTGGGGTGGCATGGGAATGGTGATGGGGTGGCAGCATTCTGATGGAAAGGGCTGGGTGTTTCAGGTTAGTTCTGCTGCAAAGTTCAGGAATTGTTTAAAAACAGCCAAACCCACCCTGGCGAAAACACGCCTCAGTGAATCTAAATGTTTAAAAGAACAAGAAAAATGTCATGTGATATAGAGCTGAAATTGCAGGAAAAATCTGATAAGGGAAGGTTAATATGTGTTTCCTGTGATGTTCAGTGTGAAAAATGTTGAGGGAAAAGAAAAAAGCTTCAGACAGACCTAATTGGAAAAGAGAAGCTTCAGACAGACCTAATTGTGGTCCCTTTTAGTACCTGGAGGGAGCCTAAAAGAAAGGTGCAGATGGAATGGTTACAAGAGCATGGAGAAGGGCTTCCCACTGCCAGAGGGAAGGGATAGATGAGATATTAGGAAGGAATTCCTGGCTGTGAGGGAGGTGAGGTCCTGGCACAGGGTGCCCAGAGAAGCTGTGGCTGCCCCTGGATCCATGGAAGTGTCCAAGGCCAGGTTGGACTTGGAGCAACCTGGGACAGTGGAAGGTGTCCCTGCCCATGGCAGGGGGTGGAAGAGGATGAGCTTTAAGATCCCTTCCAACCCAAACCATTCCATGATTCCATGAAATACTTCCTGTAGGTGCTGATTTGGAGCAAAGCTTCCAAGCCAGCGTGAGAATATCCCGATTCCAAAAACTCTTGTTCTGCCACCTGATAAAAAAGTTTTGCATCTTGATTTTGGTCAGTCTGCAATTCAAAACTTACTGTTTTGAATTTGCTGTTATTTTTATTAACTGTATCCCATTTTGCTTCTCATGACAAATCATGTGCCTTGACTTAACTRGGGAACATTTTAATTGAGCACTGCTGGAGATCTTCCAATAAATTAMCATTACATGTTTTTAACAGATGTCTGAAGTTGACATTGTTATTAGACATTGTAATTAATAGAAGTATTACCCAAATTAAAATCTCAGGGCCTCAGAAAAATTAAATTGTAGGTGACTGAGTTAACTCATTAATAGAGAGTGACTCCTGAATTCCCTCCACTGGGTTTTGTTAGCCCAGTAAACACATTTTTCCAAGTAGCTGGAGAGGGAGTTGGACAAACCCTTTGGAATAAGGGTCTTATGAATCAAGACATGTTTTACCAATGATGTTGTGAAGTTCTTCAACCTGTCATTGTCTTATTGGTATGATCTACCCCAAAGTACCTTTCTGGGATGTTGTAAAGTTTTAATAYCATAGAATTGTAGAATCCTAGAAYGGTTTGGGTTGGRAAGGACTTTGAAGGTTGTCTAGTTCYCATCTCCATATATGCAATCAAAGATTTGAAACAACACAGCTCTGCTCTTTATCTGCAAATCCATGGCCAGCCATGAACTTCAAAGGGCTTTTCCCACTCTGAACATCTGTGAAGGTCCAGCAAAAATTACCTTGAGTCTCACTTTGAGAAGCCATGGGCATAAAAATCARTCTCAACTCATCAGTGTTACGTGGCACGAGGTTTAACTGCTGTCAGGGTGAGCCCTCGAAAAGGGAGCAGTCTAAATCCAGAGTCACACTTAGGAGGTTATTTATGTAAATATTAACCTGYAAAAGGAAATGGTAAATAAACAATATGATTAAAAGCAGTTGGGAGGGGATTTTTTAGGTCTGTGTTGTTTTACATTCCAGAGGCTTCCCTGGTGTCGCGCTTCTACGCGAAAGAACGGCACGACACAGCAATCACGAGGGGAGAGAAAAGAAAGAGAAATTTATTAAAAATCAGAGTTATTATATGCAGAAAAGGGAGAAGGTTCTAACTGGGTGAGAAAATTCCCACCTCTACACACACACTGGCTAATACACGTGCTTTTTAAGGAAATCCATCCCACTAAGAAGAATGTAAACATCCAAGCTAGTTAGAAAACAACACCTGTTATTTACGTGAAAAACCATGGGAAAACTGACTCCGAGCTACAACTTATCAGAAGGCTTAAAAATTCAGGGTGACACCCTAGAATTTGGCATTTGTGGTGGTGATTTCCAAGTGAACTGAGCAGTGCCAGGAATTCACTGACCAGCAGAGATCAGACCCCAGCCCGTGGCCTTCCAGAGTTTATCAAAATTTGTTTCTCCCACGAATCTTCAGGCCTTCCCTTTCTAGACAGTTTTTTCCTCAAGAATTATGGGATGCAAACTCATTTTCTGCAGCAGGAGAACAGAGTGCTCCTGGAGCTGCTTTGCCTCTCCCTGTGCTCCATCGTGGAATTCCTGCCCGGAGCTTTGTGCTGCTTCCCATTTTTTCACGGTGTGCACACACCATGTTCCAGATGARCATCCAGGGCATGTTTTATTCATGTGCTTTCCACCCCTGAGTTGGGATCATTAATAAAGCTGCTAAATAAACCCAGGCTTAACAACCRTGCTCGCCACACCCCACTGGACATCCCCTCCCGCTCCCTGACGCTCTGTTTATCTCCATCCTTTGTCTGGATCTCTTGGATTTCCAGCCTGTCTGATGCCATTCTTACCCAAGGTGGYTCATGTAAGGGTTTCAAGTGGGGCTTTGAGAGGTGTTGTCTGTAATTGTGAAGTAAATCCTGTTGTATTTTAGCATCTTCATTCAGTTCCTGTGCTGACAGGAGGCTCTGTGAAAAGCAGGAATGGYAGAGTCCGTGGTGGGTGGATAACTCAGTGCCAAGCTTTTCTATTTCCTTTCCAATTTTATAKTTCAGGAAGTTGTAGACTTCCCATCCCTGGAAATGCCCAAGGCCAGGCTGGACAGGGCTTGGAGCAACCTGGGAGAGTGGAAGKTGTCTGTATTTTTATTRTTTTCTTTTGTGTTGCCCCATCCAACCTGGCCTYGGACAYTTCCAGGGATGGGGCAGCCACAGCTTCTCTGGGAGGTTAAAAAGAATAAGTTTTAAAAACAAGAACTGCTCGTTATGTTATGACAGAACTCCATGAGTTAGGTTTTTGGGAAATGAAATCTCAAAAATACYACAAGACTTGATTCCTTTGTGTATCTCATATATGTGTCTATGTTATCTTTCTGATCTGGCAGCCCTTCTAGATAGAATTCTTACACAATCATAGATTCCTTTTGGTTGGTGTCATTTTTCCCCTCTGCCATTGTTTCCTTTGCTATTTTGAGCATGTGTTTTACTGTTAAGGTTTGTTCTGGTTCATAACCCATAATCTCCATCGGTGTCGAGGCCGTATTTTAATAAATGTTTGTGTTCACACAGGTACATCTAATCCTTCCCCTGAACAGATCCTGAATCTCTGTGATATTACCACAGGGTTATAGGTGGAATTCATCCAAGTTTGTCACTACTTTCCTTATAATCAGTGCTCAGAAGGTGACATTTTTAAGTATGATTGGTTTTATCCTGAAGAAAACAGTATCTCAAATGAATCACCACACAAGTGCCTCGTTCTTTTCAGACTATAGGAGGATCCAAGGCTGAATATTYAGATGTAGAAATCCAGTGTGGAAGATGAAAGCCAAGTGCAAGGGTCCAAGTTTAAGAATATTTAATTTAGCCTTWATTTTTGTACCCCAAACCTCCAAACCCCAACACCTACAGAGAACAGACCAAGCAGAACGTGTGGTCACAATCAGGCTGTGATTGGGGGCCTCATAGACTTTGTGTGTGGGAAATCACATAATCTCACAATCCCAGGATTGTTTGGGTTGGAAAAGCCCTCRGAGATCCGAGCCCAACCATTCCTGACTGCCAAGGCCACCACTGATCCGTGTCCCCAAGTGCCACATTCACAGGGCTTTTAAATCTCTCCTGAGCACCTGTGCCAGGGCTGGACAGCCCTTTCCAGGCAGGAATTGTTCCCAAAATCCAACCTGAACCTCTCCTGGAGCAACATGAGGCCATTTCCCCTTATCCTGTCCCTCATTCCCTGGGAGCAGAGCCCGACCCTCCCTGGCTGTCCCCTCCTGTCAGGGAGTTGTGCAGAGCCACAAGGTCCCCCCTGAGCCTCCTTTTCTCCAGGCTGAGCCCTTTCCCAGCCCCCTCAGCCTCTCCATCGTTTGTGACCTTGTCTCCTTGACAGCAGTGTCACTGTACTTTCCAGGATACTTTCCTTTATCCATACCCCAAGAATATCCCTGATCCTCAAATTTTTCTCCCACACCTTGACTTCTCTTTGTCCCAGCTGCCACAAATCCACTGCCCCACTGCCAGTATGTTCCTGTACCCCAGGGGATTGGGAATTTCTCAATCACTTATTTCTCCTGCTGTGCCCTTCCACCACCCTCTTTTAAGAAATTTATTMATTTTCATTCCAAAACCTCATTTTCCTGTCACTCCTGGGCCATTTCCCAGGAGGAACTGCAGAACAAACCCAGTGTGTGACYTCTGGCCTTTGTTCACTGAGCTGTTTTTGGGGGAGCCCTGTGTGTTTTGGGGGCTGAGCTGACACTCTGTGCTAGGACACATCACATTCYGTGCCATCAGTCAGTTCCTGGGTCCCAATCTCTTTGATGGCCTGGGTGCAGAGAGCACAGCGTGTCACGTTGTGGGACATCATCATCCAGAATGCATTTCCAGACTGGTTTCAGCTGCCACTCTTCCTTTCCTGAGCTGTTTTGAGAAATAAAATATTAGGCATTTTTCGATAACATTTGTGATTATTACATTCCATTGGGTGATATCAGTGTTTTGTTAATATTAGCTGGGATCTCTCATGTGAGGACAGCACCACAATATTACAAAGAGTTGTGGGTCAAACAATTCAAAATAATTCAAAATTCAAGTTGTTGAATTACTGTGACACAGCCACCTCTCCTTTGAAAATTGGTCATGAGCTGACAGCTGATCTCTCCTGATGGAGGATGGGACTGSAGAAGTGGGAGGTGARAGAAACRCAGCARATCCTGCTCACCATCTCTTTGCCARTGCTGAGGATCCAAATGACTCCTCAGAGGTGGAGACATGAGTGACCAGGACTGGGGATCGATGTCCCTGTGCTGGAARTATCCTTTGGGAGRCAAAGGGATGTRAACTGTAACACTTGAATCACACAGAATCACAGAATTTTTAGGTTGGAAGAGACCTTCAAGATCATCGAGTCCAACCCATGTTCYAACAYCTCAACYAGATCATGGCACCCAGTGCCACATCCAGTCTTTTTTTAAACACATCCAGGGTTGGTGACTCTACCACCTCCCTGGGCAGATGGTTCCAGTATTTGACCACTCTTTCTGTGAAAAACTTCCTYCTTAAATCCAGCCTGAATCTCCCTTGGCGCAGCTTGAGGCTGTGTCCTCTTGTTCTGTCTGTTGTTGCCCGGAGAAAGAGCCCAACCCCCAGCTGAGCACAGCCACCCTTCAGGAAGTTGAAGAGAGTGATAAGGTCACCTCTGAGTCTCCTTTTCTCCAGGCTAAACAACCCCAGCTCCCTCCCTCAGTCGTTCTTCATATGGCTTGTGTCCCCAGCCCCTCACAGGGTTTGTGTTCCCAGCCCCTCACAGGGTTTGTGTTCCCAGCCCCTCACAGGGTTTGTGTCCCCAGCCCCTCACAGGGTTTGTGTCCCAGCCCCTCACAGGGGTTTGTGTCCCAGCCCCTCACAGGGTTTGTGTTCCATCCCCTCACAGGGTTTGTGTTCCCAGCCCCTCACAGGGTTTGGGTTCCAGCCCCTCACAGGGTTTGTGTCCCCAGCCCCTCACCCCTCGTTGCTCTCCTCTGGACACGCTCAAGCATCTCAAGGTCCTTCCTAAACTGAGGGCCCAGAACTGGACACAGCACTCGAGGTGTGGCCTCACCAGTGCCGAGTACAGGGGCAGAAGGAGCTCCCTGCTCCTGCTGGCCACACCATTCCTGATCCAGGCCAGGGGACATTGGCTTTCTTGGCCACCTGAGCACAGCTGGGCACACCTGGGCACAGCTGGCTCATGTCCAGGTGCTGTCACCAGCACTCCCAGGTCCCTTTCCACCTGAGCACTGTCCAGCCACACCATCCCCAGCCTGTGACATTTCAGGGGGTTATTGTGGCCAAAGTGCAGGACTCGGCACTTGGACTTATTGAACATCATCCCATTGGATTTTGCCCATCCATCCAACCCTTCCAAGTCCCTCTGCAACGCCCTCCGTCCCTCTAACAGATCGACACGTGCTCCCAGCTTAGTGCCATCTGCAAATTTGCTGATGAAAGACTCCAAACCCTCATCCATGTCATCAATAAAAATATTGAACAGAACTGGTCCCAGCACAGACCCCTGAGGGACACCAGTGGTGTCTGGCCGCCAGCTGGATGCAGCACCATTCACCACTGCTCATCTGAGATGACAGGAGATTTTCAGATTGCACAGGAGCTTTTAGAACTGACAGTTGTGCTCGTTGAACTAGACCTGAAAAGAAAGAAGAGCTTCTGTTTCATCACCAGCTGGGAAGGATTTATGGATGAAAACTCTGCCATGAATTAAAGATCTCATCCCACTCAAGGAGAGCAGCCCTCTCCCTTGTGTGCCTCTCTTCAGTCCTCCAAGAGCCCCAGTGAATCTCTGATTTCCTGCTTTTTTTCCCCATTGAATAGTTTTAGAAATCCCAGAATTTGAAATCCGAATTCCACATTTAGCAGGTGATTCCTGTTCCTTCAGAAGCACTTCCTACAATCTTTCTCTTCAACAGCCAAACTTTACCCTTTGCAGACCGTTGTGAAATCACCTCAAAAGCATTTTTTTGTGTCCAGGAGAATTTAGGAAAGGGGATGGATAGAAATAAAGTGCATGATTTCACTCTCTGATTGAATAAGTGAGGATTTGGAACAATCCCATCCTCGTACAGTTTACCAAATAATCATATTTGGCATAATTTGGTGTATGAGACACRTATCAGGTACCTTTTAGAGAACTAAACCCTTTCTTTAGGGAAATATCTCTTGGGTTATGAAACAGTGAAAAAAAAATAATCCTAAGTTTAAATAATCAAGCCTGAAGGTATTTAGGCCTATAAATGAATGACCTGTTTTACAGAAGTACTGGACAGTTGTGGCTTTCACAAGTGAAAAGAGAACAGGAATCCTGTTCTTGGAGCCCAGAAGTTCCTGGAATCAGTGCATTTACTCAGGCACAAGCACAAACCAAGGTCAGATCCCTGTTTTTCTAAAGCAGGTGAATGAAATATAATTAAGTTGTATTATGCCTTATATTCCACTTTAGGAAATAACAACCTGTGAGATCGGTTTTTAACTGCTTCATAAAATTCTTATGTTCCCTGAGCTGTTTTTTTCTCCCAGATTCCYGACCCCTCAGCAGCCAAAATCCTCCACCATGGTGGTGTGATGGGAAGTGGAGGAAAAATGTAAGAAAAGGCAAAAAAAGAAAGGGGAAAGGAGTCCTTCCCAAACCATTCCATGATTCTGTGATTTGCTTTGGGATGTCCCCATCCCTGCTTTTCCCTTTTCCCTCTTTCTCTCCCCCCCCATCCCCATTGTGGCTGTGCTTTAGGAGATGGAGGAGGCTCCTGGTAATTGGTTAATCAGCTATTTTCAATTCAATTCCTGGCTGTACTTACCACGGAAAATTAACAGTCCTTKCGTATAAATATGACCCCTACTCCTGGATTAATTTGATTATGYGAGAATCTCAGTTTTCATTTAAAAATAATAACTTTCTGGCTGCTCTAATRAAACAAGTTTGGATATGTAATCTAAATATTCCCCAATGGCTTAAAAAAAAAAATCAAAAGGCAAATATGAAGAACATATGAATCTCTTGTTAATAGAATTTAAATGTTCTCAAATCTTTGCTGTGATTGCTAGAGATTGAATATTTTGGGACAAGAAAATTCCTGGTTTTCATTCACTGCTGGATCAGCATTCTCTGAAAGCCAAACCCTTTTAAAGCATCTTCATCTGGGTCCACAAAAAGAGAAATTATGTTCGTTAGATGACTGGGGGTATCTTAACCCTGAGTTCTTTAAATTTCCCTGGGCTTGTAAATCTCGTTGGAAGCTAAGTCAGGCTGGTTTGAAAGGAAATATTTTTTACAGARCTTTCCCATTTGAACATATTTCATTGCTAAATTTATCTATTACAGCATGATAAAATCAGCCCATGGTACTGGGAGGATAAATGAAATGTATCCTAACAAATTAAAATGTGCCAGAGAACAGGTCTGGACATTGGAACTGGATTGTCCAAGCTGATAAATTGCTGGGATAGGATCAAAYATGATTTCAGCTGGGCTAATTAACTCTCAGATAGGTTGTAGATAAGAGTTGTCTGAGTGGTTCACTGGTGCAGACTCATGGTGAGGGAGATGGGTTCTACTTGGCCTCATGAGACCCCAGCTGCCTCCAGCCCTGGGATCCAACAGCAGGAGGACGTGGAGGTGCTGGAACAAGTCCAGAGGAGGCCATGGAGATGTTCCAGGGGCTGGAGCTCCTCTGCTCTGGAGCCAGGCTGGGAGAGCTGGTGGGGGAGAAGGATCCAGGGAGACCTCAGAGGCCTTTCCGGGGCTTAAAGGGGCTCCAGGAGAGCTGGAGAGGGACTTGGGACAAGGGATGGAGGGACAGGACACAGGGAATGGCTTCCCACTGCCAGAGGGCAAGGATAGGTGGGATATTGGGAAGGAATTGCTGTGTGTGAGGGTGGGGAGGCCCCTGGATTCCTGGAAGTGTCCAAGGCCAGGCTGGATGGGGCTTGGAGCATCCTGGGATAGTGGGAGGTATCCCTGCCCATGGCTGGGGGTTGGATTTTTCARATGGTTGGATGGTCTTTAAGGCTCCTTCCCTGTAGCAATGTATTTGCTTGTTAAGTTAAGCTTTTCTTTGTACCATCCAAACTCCCTGTGATGTTATCTGAACACCTGCAGCTTGTTACTCAAGCCTCAGGAATCCATCAAGGCCGCTGTGATGAAAACAGAACGAAAACAAGACTGAGAGGCTTGAGAAGCAAGCTGAGAGGTTTGGGAAAGCTGACCATCGAGAATGCAAACTTTAGACAGAAGCTGGGCTCAGCATGGGAATGAATTCTAGCCAATTAGGTGCCCTAGGGGGTGTATGCCAGTCTTATGGACAGGCTGAGGAATTAATCAGTGTGTGTGTGTGTGTATGCTATGCAAAAACCTATAACTGTCGCTTACTGTAAACAATAAATGGCTTCTGCGAAACCATATTAGTTCAGAGTATAGAAGTCCATTTCTTTCCTGCACTTCCCAAACCATTCTATGATTCTGTGATAATCCTGTGTGGACAGAACTTCACCTGCAGTCAGTGACTCTTTAGCCAAGGGCAGTTGTAGGACCATGCTAGAAACTCTCCAGTGAGAGGTGCAAAAACTGAGTAATGCCCTAAGAAACACTGAGGATCTGTTTAGCAGCTTTTGGTTATCTTTCCACGTATTTTGGATCTGTGGGGGATTATTTCTATTAAAATCAGGAGAATCTAAGGCAGGCACTGCACCTGCCTGAAGCAGACTTTGCCTGAAGCTGAAGCTGAAGTCCTCCAGGATCTTTCAGCTTTCAGCTCCTCCTGGTTCTGTTCAGCAGGGAGCAAAGTGTGTCACAGGAATCTCTCAGGCTTACTTTGGAACATTCAGAGTTYTGGCAGTCGATGATGGAGCAGCGTTTGGAAGTTTTGAGAGGTTGYTGTTGTTCATGGATTTATGTCTGTAAAAATTCTGACTGCGTGAATATCAATATAATAAAAGTGAGAATCTATTCCTTAACTTTATTAAGGAATAGATCTCAGGGAACCCTGAGAATCAAGGAGATGAAAAAAAAAATTATATAGAGACATCCCTGGAAATGTTCCAGGCCAGCTTGGATCAGCCTGGGATGGTGGAAGGTGTCCCTGCCAATGGCAGGGGATGGGACTGGATGATCTTTAAGGTCCCTTCCAACCAAACCATGCTGGGATTTGATG
This sequence comes from Alauda arvensis, assembly GCA_902810485.1. Lineage (NCBI taxonomy): Eukaryota > Metazoa > Chordata > Aves > Passeriformes > Alaudidae > Alauda > Alauda arvensis. Next base: position 73,496 of record CADDXX010000639.1, read on the forward strand.
ATCCATGTCCTTCTAATTCAACCTGTCCATACTCATTAATGGATTAACTCCATAAATTTGGGTGGAATGTGCTGTTTCCAGCCCCAGGAAGCTRAAATGAACTCACAGCCAGTCCAGTGCTCACTGGAAATCTCTCCATGGCTCTGTAACACCAGGTTTTATCCCACTTACTGCAATCCCTTGTCTCTGGAATGACAATGAGCTTGGAAAAGTAATTTATTCTTTCTGTTGGCAAGCTACAAGGATAGCCCTATTTTTTTCCTAATTCCATGGGGCCAAAATATTCCTGATTTTCTGGAGTTAGTC
>CADDXX010000639.1:85547-100286 GCA_902810485.1 Alauda arvensis
GAACTCTGTGGAATTTTCCTGACAAGCCAAGAGAGACTTAAAAATAAACAACATTTCAAAATAAAGCAACAATTAACTGTCTTTTACTGACACATAGACAGGAGAGTCAAAGATTTAAAAAAATATTTGACATAAACCAATCTAATAATTCAAAATCAATTCATAAAAAATATCAAACAATTACAAAAAAACCCCAAAACTTAAGAAATTACTAAATCTTAGCTAAATAGTATATTTAACTTTTTTAACCTTTCACCTTTATAAAAAAACTTTAAAAAAATATGTCTTTATGTTTTAATAATATTCATAATTCTTTTTATCCTCATACCATACCTTTTTCAGTACATACAACAAACCAGAAACAAAACCACAAACAAAGTATTTTTTATACAAACAAAAAAAAAAGTAAAAAAACAAAGTATCCCTCTTAAATCCCTAAGTAAACAAGAGAGGGAAGTGAAGGGGTTTAAATGGGTTGGGGTTTATCCCTGGGAGTAGATAAAGAGATTTTAATTTGCTTTGTCTTCTGGAGACCAATGAACCCAAGATCATTTTACTGCATTAAAGATCTGGGCATGTTTTTGAGATGTAGAAGGAGTTTTGGTCACTCACATGGTCCCTCTTCACTCCATTGGGTAGTTTGCTGGAGACTCTGAATCTGGGAGAAATTCATCTGGGGTATCCTGGATAACTTGGACAGCCTGGAGAAGAGAAGGATCCAGGGAGACTTCAGAGCCTCTTCCAGTGCCTAAAGGGGCTCCAGGAGAGCTGGAGAGGGACTGGGGACAAGGCATGGAGGGACAGGACACAGGGAATGGCTTCCCACTGCCAGTGGGTAGATTAAGATGGGATATTGGGAAGGAATTCCTGAGTGTGAGGGTGGGGAGCAACCTGGCACAGGTTCCCAGAGAAGCTGTGGCTGCCCCTGGATCCCTGAAAATGTCCAAGGCCAGGCTGGACAGGGGCTTGGATCAACCTGGGATGGTGGAAGGTGTCCCTGCCCATGGCAGGGGGTGGGACTGGATGATCTTTAAGGTCCCTTCCCACCCAAACCCATCCTTTCATTCTCATTAATCATGGGAAATAATGATTTAAAGATATTTGTGAATCTTTCTCTKCTGGACAAATTTCGCAAACTTGATAAACATTCCAATAATCGCCCCTGACCTGCCTTGAAGTTCTGTGTCCATGAAAACCCCCAAGATTCCAAAGGAGCCAGAGTGACTGATTGCACAGTGATGCTGTAAAYGAGACAACAGCTCAGTTTGGATGTGTCTGTGGCTCAGTGTGGAAATGGGAGATGTGCTTGGCCTCATCTGGGCTGGATCATGGAATGACCCCTCCCTGCTCCCACTCTGGGGCACCACAGCTCTGTCCCCGTGACTGTGGAGTTCCCCCAGCCTGGTTGAGCAGCTACAGTTATCCCAACACATTCCCACAGGGATCTGTGGCAGAGGCTCCCCAAAATCCAGCTCARGGCTGTTTATTGCAGCAGCACTGTGCTACCACAGCCCTGCAGCTCAGCCTGCTGCCAACCACAGCTGGAGGCCACGGCTGTGCTTTTTTTGGGGGGATGTCTGTCTGAGGAAACAGACCTGGAGAGCTGCAGGTCATGGACTTTGCCAAGCCATYGGTGCCGCTCTGCCCCAGCGTTTTTTAATAGTTCCTTTATTTCCAGTCCAGGTTTTTTGGGAATGGTTGTGCCGCACGATGGGTAAATGACTAACCACATTAATATTTGGCCTCTGTCTGCCCCTCTGGATATAAATTAGTTTTTTCTCTAACAATCTACTCTGGTATTTTCTTGAGTAATTATCTTTTGGGTTTTTTTTTTTGGAGATGGGTGGGAAGAGTTGTTCTCTTTTGCAAGTGAGAACTCACCATCGTTTCACTGGCTTGCAACAAATTAAAAAATAACTCTTGGAACTTCCGTATTTCCATTAAGGATGGCTGTGGTTCAAAATAGATCCATCTGAATGATCTAGGTGCACTTGGAAGGCATTTATTGGTYTGGAAAAAGGGTTAAGGGGAAAGGAGGACGAAAGGGCTGCCTCTTGAATTGCTTGTCGTTTGACTGTAATTATTTTTTTGCTCCTGAGCAATTATAGATTGTGGGTTTAAATAATTGTCAGGGTGCCTACAGCTTTCTATTGTCGTTTGAAATCTGAGGCTAAGAACATAATAAGGAATATGAGATTACTTTTGCTGAATGTGGCTACGGCAGTTCATTTAACTCAGCAATAVTCATCAGGAAAAAAAAAAGGAAAGAAAAGGCAATTTTCCTATTCCTTGCAGTAAACAAACCTTGTAAACAAGTTATTATTTTCTGCAGCAAGGCCCTGGAAGTGACTCCTATTTTGCTGGTAACAAAACGTGGCTCTTTGCTTTCATAAGAGTGGAATAGATTTTGTTTTGCTTCTCTCTRTCTCAAGCTCCCCAAGGTGGCTTGGGGAGATTAGAGAGATTTTCACAAGACAAGGGTAAGGCTTGGGTGTTATTGCAGAGATGGATTTATATGAAATGGATTACACAGCCCTGATGACATCTCTTATTTTCTGTGTACATCAAGTCCTACTTGAGTAGTGGAGCACTAAAGTGTGGCAAATGGCCGGGGACGATCTAAAAATGAATCTCTGCCAAGTGCTGGAATGCTCAGAGCGAAGGAAGATCACGAAATGATTTGAAAGCCTCAAATCAATGGCTGAACTAAAGATGTGATGCTTTGCAATGAAGCAAATAATCAGCTTGATGATAGGGCCGTGTCGCTCTATCTCAATCTCTTCACCATATCATTGTAGCAGCGGTTCCTTTTATCCCTGACAGACTTTGGAAACATAATAGATTAAGAAACTGCTCTCTTCTTTAAAGAGCAGAGGAGGGCGGCCAGGTTGAGGCARGATTTGTTCTTTAGTGACTGAATCCCTGGGCTTTCTGCTGTGCTCTTTCAGGTTAAGGTGCTGCACCTGGGTTGGGGCAGCCCATGGGATCAATCCAGGCTGGGGATGAAGGGATGGAGCAGGCCTGGGAGAAGGATTTCGGGGTGCTGGGAGGTGAGAGCTGAACATGATCCAGCCCAGAAACCTCAGTGGGCAGCAGGGGAGGGGGATTCTGCCCCTCTGCCCCTCTCAGGTGAGACCCCACCTGCAGAGCTGCCTCCAGCCCTGGGCTCCAACATGGAGAGAGTCCAGAGGAGGCACCAGGATGTTCAGAGGGATGGAGCAGCTCTGCTGAGAGGACTGGGATTATTCAGCCTGGAGAAGAGGTGCTTTAGGGTGACCTACTTGTCCCTCTCAGTGCCTGAAGGGAACCTGCGAGAGAGCTGGAGAGGGATTTTGGAATAAGACCTGGAGTAACAGGGCAAGAGGGAATGGCTCCAAACTGACAGAGAACAGATTTAAATTGGATATTAGCAAGGAATCCTTCCCTGTGAGGGTAGGAAGGCCCTGGCACAGGGTGCCCAGAGAAGCTGTGGCTGCCCCTGGATCCCTGGAAGTGTCCAAGGCCAGGTTGGATGGAGCTTGGATCAGCCTGGGATGGTGGAAGGTGTCCCTGCCCATGGAAGGGGGATTGGAAATGGATGATCTTTATGATCCCTTCCTACCCAAATTTTTGGGCATTCAGGGCTGTGCTAAGAACTTCAGAATGCTTTTTATTTATCACATTTTCATTGCTCAAATAATTTATTTGATAAGAGAAATTTGAAGGAGTAAACAAATAGTTCAAGGACTCGGATTTTTGACCATAAACGTTGACATTTTTTTTCTCTATGTCCTTGGGATGCCTCAAGCATCCCTTTTTGTCGCCAAGAAACACCAGGTGCCTCCAGGACTCCTCAAGATGACTCTTTAATGGATTAGAACAYGAAACAGAAGCAATTTTAATCCCAACACTTTGCACTTAAGGGCTGATTGTTCCTGCTTTGTGAACAGCTCTTCATTCCTGCRGGTCAGCTCCATTTGCGGTGCAATATTGCTTCGGATGTCAGGCAGTTGTTCATGGAAAATGCTGCCTGTTGATCCCAGCCACAAACATTCAATCAGCTGCATTCCCAAAATCCCCAGACATGAAAGGAAACAGGTGTTTATTGGTTTTCCCTGAWTTTTACAGTTTGTGACAGCTCCCTTTGATGTTTACGGAACGTAGGAATATGAATGCCCCTGTAAATAGAAAAAGCCAACTTTTGGGGATGTTTGCTCTTTTGTTCTGTGTTTGTACCCAGAACCCAACGCAGTGGAATTCAAATCTGTGGCAAAGGCTTTACCTGCCGTGGGTTTGCAAATAGCAACACCACTGACGATGGAAATCAGCCTCAGAGAGGAAATCTTTCAGAGTCTGAATTCAGCCTTGAATTCCCAAAGCCTCCCGCTCATCTTGTTTTTCCCAGTGCTCCACCTGTCTATGGATAATGGGATTGAGGATTCATGCAAAGCCAAGTAGGCAGATTTTAGTTCATTTTAATGAATGAATGAAACTCAGTCTGATCTATGGACTAGACTGGACCTCAACCTGTTCTGGTGGGAGGGGATTGGAATGAGATCAGCTTTGAGGTCTGTTCCAGCCCAGACCATTCTGGSATCTGTGATGTTTCCATSATCAAAGAYCAAATACATTTTTTAGGATGGAAACCTTCAGGAGTAAGACATTGAACTGKTTTTTTGGATGAATTCTCTATTTATTGTTAGACATTTCTGATTCCTATTCTCTCATACCTGATCTTCAGAGAACCATGGAATATCCTGAGTTGGAAGAGAYCCACCAGGATCACTGATTGAACTCATGGCCTGGCACCCCAACAATCCCACCCTGTGCCTGAGAGCATTGTCCAAACACTCCTGGAGCTCTGGCAACCTTGGGGCCGTGACCATTCCCTTGACTCATCCGAAGTTTTACTGAAGAATAAAAACCAAGCAAAATATGGGAAGGAAAAAGCATGAAAATACAGGGTTTTATCAAGTGGTGTTTGTCTCACTCAACAGACACAGGAGCAGAGATTCATTAAGGTTGGAAAAGACCTTTCAAAGTCACAGCCAAGGCATTAAAAAAAGATTTTTAACAAAGACCTGTAATGGGGATCCTTTGGTATTTTCCAAAAAAGGATTCTTTGCTTTGCTTTGGTACCACTCATACCTCAGTTGTGGAGTACTTAAATTATATTTAATGTATTATAATTTAAATGAGGCTTGATTATTTGCGGTGATTATAAACAAAGTCTGTATCCCGAGATTAAAGAGAAAGAGAGGGAAGAACTGACAAGGTTCTTGGCTTTCTTCACTCTCACAAGTTCTACTTCTCTTCCTGAAGAGTGGGTTATGGAGATTCTGATTATTCAGATCCGTAGTGATGGATCTGGAGGGTCCAGGTGCTGCTCATGGCTGGAAGTTGAGGTGCACCATTGTTCTCCTGGAGGTTTGGGGAGGTGTCATGGGCACAGGAACATTCTGGGCCAGCTCACAAAGGTCACAACGTTTGGCCTCTGCTGCTTTTCCATATTCTCCTCCCAGMGTGTGATGAGAACCTTTCAGGTCACCAGAAATGATTTTTTTGTCTGGGCTGTATCTTCCAGTGTCTGGGAATTAGAGGCASGTTTTCCAACAGAGAATTTTGACTGTGGAATTTTATTGTGTGGAGCCACCAGAAAGCAGCTCTGTTGGTTATCAGGACAAAAAATGGTTTAAATATTCCTGCTTTTTGGGTGGGTGAGGATATAGAGGCAGTGAATAAAGCCACCCTGGGAAGTGCTGGGTCTGTCCCTGCTCTCTGCTGGCTGAGCTCAAAATGGCATTGAAACAGGAATATGTGAAACCTCTCGTGTTCTGCCTGGGAAGTTCAGAGCAACTGTGCTTTATGCCTTATTAACATTCTGGATATTGGCTTCAGCTTTGTTTGAATCCTGTTGAGTTTGTATTATTTATAACTTGTAACATGCTTTAGGATGGGTTTGATAAACACATTTTGCAGTCGTTTCCTCTACCTCCCCATTGCTTTTCCCAGTTTGAGCGCTGTTGTCTTCAAGAGTTTTTTTTTTTTTTCCCCAAAGTCATCCTTCTGACACATTTCCCGTGCTGAAAACATGGCAGTTTTTCTCTTGACAGTAAAATATTCCTTCCCTCTGATGGTAATCTGCTTTTCCTCTTGCAATAATCTGTTGTGCAGCTTTTATCCAAACATCCATCCGTACACAAACACGTGCCCACGCCCGCCTCCAACGTCAGCAGCCACAGGCAGGAACCAATTTCCTGGGCATTTGTTAATTTGAATGAACATGCGGCTTCTGCTTCTCCTATGGAAAAAGGAAAAAAAAAAAAAAGAGAAGCAAACCCAACAGTTTCCCTGGGAATTCATGCAGYGTGAACAGAACACGTCTTGGCAAAACGGTGAGCCAAGAAATTCCTCTTTAGTTGCTCTGTTAGGCAAACTGCATTTTAAATTTCTTGCCCAGGGCTTTGTTTGACTTGCCCCAGGCAAGCTGTTCAACATATTTATCAACCCTGTTGGAGCATTAGAGCCAACGCTCATCGAGGAAGATCATCCTCTTAATGCCATCTGTCATCAGCAGTTTTATTTCTTTCAGCTCAACTTGTTCTCTGTATCACTGGTTTTTTTTTTCTCCTTTCCCTATTCCTCCCAACCATTTCTTTGCTGATTGTCTCCCAGTGATCTCAAATATTCTCTGATTGCTCAGATATTCAGGGGCTGCTGGATGTTAAAACCCCTGAGGGTATCAATGGTACAGTTTTGTTTGAAATCCTGATTGATCACATTAATCCTGTATGGATCCAGATGGCTGCCAAAGCACCCTACGTTATCTCAGTGCTGTGCAAAAGATGAGAGTGCATTTCAATCCGACTCTGGAATTCTTTCCAGATCCTCGACAAGAACTTGAAAAAAATTCAGAACAAAGGCTCTCGGGTAGTTTCATGCTGCATTTTTATCTTGAGGACRTGGCTTTGATCATTTTAGATTTTCAAGCCCTTAATAGGAGTTGTGTAAGTGCACAGACAGTATCAAAGTGTTCAACAAAGCTGTATCCACTTAGTTCCCAAGGGATTTGAGACCCACTTTGCTCCTGGATTTGTGTCCACAATCAGAGTGCAGCCAAAGGGACTGATGGAATATTTCCCTCTGACAACAAAAAAAAAGTTAATCTTCTGGGAATCTGGTGCTATGGAGTTGTATAAAGTCAAGAAAAATTGTTGTAGCCAGGTGAAAATCCACTGTGTGTAAACTGGATGTGCTTGATGTTCTCCTGGGTTCCCAGGACATTTTAATCTGATTATCCAAACAGGAAAATCATGGACTCACAGAAGGGTTTGAGTGGGAAGGCACCTTGGAGCTCATTCAGTTCCGTCCCTTCCATGGGCAGGGACACTTTCCACTGTCCCAGGTTGCTCCAAGCCCCATCCAGCCTGRCCTTGGACACTTTCAGGGATCCAGGGGAAGCCARAGCTTCTCTGGGCAMCCTGTGCCAGGGCCTCATCACMCTCACAGGGAAAAATTCCTTTCCCATGTCCTATCTAATCCTCTGGCAGTGGGAAGCCATTCCCTGTGTCCTGTCCCTCCATSCCTTGTCCCCAGTCCCTCTCCAGCTCTCCTGGAGCCCCTTTAGGCTCTGGAAGGAGCTCTGAGCTCTCCCTGGATCCTTCTCTTGTCCAGGTGAACATCCCCAGCTCTCCCAGCCTGGCTCCAGAACAGAGGGGCTCCTGCCCTTGGAGCATCTCTGTGGCCTCCCCCCAACAGATCCTCCAGAGATCCCATCACAGCTTCCTTGCCACCTCCTTGCCCATGTTTTTTTTGGACCACAATGGTGCCCACCAAGGTCACATCCTGACTTTCCACGGTGAAGCCAAGGTCCCCTCTTCAGCCTGAGAAGTTCTAAGAATGAATAGTCTCCACGATTTCAGAGCACAGAGCATCAATATCCCTTTGGCTCCGTGCTCAGAAATATCAGCACTTGGACTGCCTTCAATCAATCAGCTGTACCAACTGCTCTGCACAGCTTTGTAAGGAGGAAAACGCCAATCACACTCGGCATTTGGCTGAAATGTATGGAATGAGCATGATTCTATAGGGATGGAACTCACCCATGCACAATTTATTCCTTCCAACTGGGGAGGGATGGGGGGGGAGGAAACAACAACAACAACAACAAAAAAAATCATTTCGGTTCCAAGCAGCTGAGCATTTCCTTCTCCAGATTTTATAGAGGGAACAAAATCAATCGTATTCAAACTCTGGGCCAAGTGCTGTGCTGGCCAAGGGAAGCAGGATCCTGGCAGCTGTGCCTCCAGCTCCCGGAGGTGCTGGCTCGGGCAGGGAGCTCCGAGGTGGCCGGTGGGATGTGCTCTTGGCTGTCCTTTGCTGCCTCAATGTTTGGGAGCAGCCTGTGGCTGGATCCTGTGGCATTGGGAGCAGCTGGCACAGCCACTGCTCCCGGGGACTCGGAGCAGAGCCTGGCACGAGAGGCTCCTCCGTCTGGAAAGGTCCTGTCCCGCTCCTTCCTCTCCTCTGGGCGTTGGGAAGAGGTTTCCAGGTTTGCTCTTTGTTCTCCCAATTTTATTATATTTAAAGCTGACATTTCTCCCCCTCCCTTCACCCCAGACACCCCTCCCAGCTGGTGGAAYGCATCCCGAAATGCTGCTGACAGAAGGAGGAGCAGGATCCGTGTCCTTTGCAGTTCATCTTCCTCAGAGAAGCATTGCTGGCATGGGAACAGCTCCTTTAATCTGCTGCAGGGAAAAGTGCCTGGGAGTGTGGGTGTAGGGATGGCAGGCGGCGGGCCAGGAGAGGCTTGGCATGCCAAGGAAATGAAGCATTCATTCTTCAAAATATGACAAAAAAAAGAAAAGAAGTCTTCTGGATGTCCTGTTGGACTGCTGGGAAGGCAGGGAGAGGGAAGGATTGGAAATAAAGCTGGCAGGAGGGAAAGGCCTGGTGGGGAGTCAGGTGTGTCTGCACCTGATGCCATCAGGGCAGGATATTCCACAAAGATAAAGGACAAAAGGCATTAACAAAAATATTCCACAAATGAAAACATTGTATATGTGTACGTTATAAAAGATGAAAATTGGCCAGTGTGGAGCACAATGCACCTGCTGTGAGTTTCTTTAAATAAATGGAATAAATGGGAGGCTGAGGGTCCCCAAAGCTTCCACCAGCTCTGGAGTTAATGGATGTTAATTAGCACAGAATGGGTGCAGYTTGTGAGGCTGGAGTTTGGATCAGGAATTCCCCTCTGATGCAGATTTGTTGCCTGTGCTCATTTGCATAATGGAATATCATCAACAGGGATTTACATCAGGGAATCTTCATGGAGACCAAGGGTCATCCAGGTATGATAGGAACAGGCATTGGAAAAGAGATCAGAGCAAAGGTGAGGAAAGGTTTCCTTAGGAGATCCTGGAGTTCCTTGTGGGACTGGGGGAAAAAGTCTGGAATGTTGAATGATTTTTAAGTAAGTTTTCCAATTGGTTTTTTGGTGCTCTGTGGTGGCTTCTGTACACAGTACACAAAAAAAAAAAGGAATTAACAATACTACAAGCTGTGAATATTATTTTGAGGTTAGATAACTTTGAAATTCGTAATTTTGTCTGGGATTCATCTCTGCAGCACAGAGTTCTACTGAGCTTGTCAAGTCGGCCTTTTTTTCTTTTTTTATGGACGTGGAAGAGAAATAGGCAACGTTCAGACACAAATCAATGTGTTTTGGGAGATTTGATTCAATTTCAGATTCAGGGACTCTCAGGGTTTTGTAATGTCTGCGTCTGGGGTAGGGGCTGGTTTCTCCTGCCTTAAAATGTGCAAATGGGATGCTCTGGTGAGACCYACCTGGAGCTCTGGGATCCCCAGTGTCAGGAGGATGTGGAGCTGCTGGAGGGACTTCAGAGGAGACCTGGAGATGCTCCCAGAACTGGAGCCCCTCTGCTCTGGAGCCAGGCTGGGAGAGCTGGGGGTGCTCACCCCAGAGAGAAGGATCCAGGGAGAGCTCGGAGCCCCTTCCAGAGCCTAAAGGGGCTCCAGGAGAGCTGGAGAGGGACTGGGGACACAGGGATGGAGAGACAGGACACAGGGAATGGCTTCCCACTGCCAGAGGGCAGGGATGGATGGGATATTGGGAAGGAATTGTTCCCTGGGATGGTGGTGAGGCCCTGGCACAGGGTGCCCAGAGAAGCTGTGGCTGCCCCTGGATCCCTGGAAGTGTCCAAGGCCAGGCTGGACAGGGCTTGGAGCAGCCAGGGACAGTGGAAGGTGTCCCTGCCCATGGCAGAGGGTGGAACTGGATGAGCTTTAAAGTCCCTTCCCACCCAGACCATTCCATGATTCCATGAGTTCCATTTGCCACGTTCAGGAGCTTTTCCCCCACCCTTCTGCGTGTTCTCCCCCAAATTCTGTGTCATTTATGCCAGCCTTGTGCACACAGATGTCCTGGATATCCTCAGGCATCTCAAATGATCCCAAATGTCTCCATTTAGGGAAATAAAGGAATCCCTGGATGTTGAAACTCCTGTGCAGCCAATGGAGACCTGGTCAATGTGGTCAATCTATGAAGCTGCTCATCCCTGCAAACACCTGGGGTTCCATTCTCCTCTGTTTTTCTTGGAATATTTCAAAAATTTTTAATCTCTAAGAATGGGGTGCTTCTCTCTCTTCTCATGCTTTCATTATTTTAGAAGAATATTTCAGTTTATGCTGACTATTTATTAGGAATATGCAAATTGCAGGGTTGCCTATGGAAACACAGGGTCCTTGGTGACAAAAAAAAAAACCTCGTTCAGAGGATCTATAGGAGTATGGATCCATAAAGAGAATAGCTGGAGAAAATGGATGTGGATGCTGGGAAGGAATATAGATTCTGTAATTTAATCCCCAATTGTTTGATTAATATTTTTTCCTTGGGATGCTTGAACGTTTTAAGATTCTGAATCTGTTTGGGTTTGAAGTTCAAAACCACAAAAAAAGAAAAATTAAAATACCTTTTGAAATTCCAATTAAGAGTAAGTCAAAACCCATCACTATTCTTGTTTTTGTTTTGCAAATTAGCAGTTAAAAAGTGACAAATGTCTTCAGTGCTTAAACACTCCTCTGCAATACCCATTATGTTCAAATAAGACTTTTTAATTTTTTTTCTGGGAATGTGAGTGTGTTTCCCTGTGTTTCCTTTTTTTTTCCTTCCTCTTAGGAATGCCTCCAGAAGCTCSCTCTGTAACTCCAAAGCTGCACTCACTTCCCCAGTCCTGGGGATTATGCAAATCACTTCATGAATAGTTTAAAATCACATTCATGTTTTCGAGTCTTAAATTATAATATGGGTGGCTTATTTTGCTTTTATGGTTCTTTTCCTCCTTTCTTTTTTTTAATATTTTGTTTCCCCCTCCTTTGAATTTTTATTTAATTATTTAAATTTATTATTTAAATTATTTATTTCCTCAGTTTCCTTACTAAAGTAGTAAYAATTAAGGGAAGTAAACTTTTTTTTTGTTTTTGTTTTGGGTTTTTTTGGGGTTTTTTTTTGTACTACAAGACCATGTGAAATTTGGAACTGAAATTATTTCCCTGTTTTGGTGATAATTGTCCATGTTAACCATGGCTGGAGGCAGCCAGTGCTCTGGGAAACAGGCACTCCATGAGCTCACGTGTCTAATTCCGGAATATTATGTGGGATTTTATTGTTAATATTTCCCTCCTTGTGACAATTTCTCTGTCGAACGTGGCACCACTTTAGCAGAATAACAAACATCAGCTGAATGGATTAATGCTGGGGAAAGCAATTTAGTGCTGGATTGTTGTAAATGATGTCTCTTTTACCAGCAGGTTGTTTTTATTATGACAAAGATTTCAATTTCATCTGTTCTCGGCGWTGGGAGGATTTATTGTTTGTGCGAGGTGGCAGCGCACTTGAGAAAGCGATGAGAGCGCTTCTTCRGGAGAATGAAATCCCTCTCTCTCCCTGGGAAAGGGCAGCACTGTGAACTCAGGCAGCAGCTGGATGAGGGAGAGATGGATTTGTCCACGATGGGGACACAGCTCACTGGTCAAATCCACAGAGTCACAACAGAATTTAGGCTGGAAAAGCCCTCCAAGGTCAACTCCAACCATTCCCCCTGCACTGCCAAGGCCACCACRGCCCCATGTCCCCAAGTGCCACATCCACAGGGCTTTTAAATCCCTCCAGGGATGARGRCWCCACCACTGCCCTGGAAAGAGGGGGCAGAGATGATTATCAGTGAGAGAATCCCAAATCGTAGTTATTGATCGGGTCATTGGCCACAGCCCTGATGGTCAGGGATTTCAGCAGCAACATKATTGAGCATTAAAATCCCTGAAAAAAACCCCACTAAGAATGAGCATTTCTGCTTTGTATTTGAAGCTGGGCCTGTGTCTGAGCTCAAACCTGAGTTTGGGTTGTCTCCTTAACCTTGGGTTGCTCATTCACGCTCAGGTGCCAGCCAGGGAATCTGATGYTTAGGAAAACGTGGGTCTGTCCTATTTCCTTGGCATGGATGATGTTGCTCCTTGGCCACCCCTCAGAGTGGCAGATTGATAAATTGGCTCCAGAGCCATTCCTGAGAGARCCCCAGCCTCACCTGCTGTGGGCACAGCTGGGATTTCAGGCAGCTGGAGCTCAAACTTCTCTTAGAATACGAAAGACGCCAAGCACTGAAATATTAGAGTTGAGCAGAAGTTTATTTTCCATGTGTCTCTTGCAGATACAGAGTTGGGATCTAAGGAAGAACCCCCAAAACAAGTTAAATCACCCTTGGAAGCAGTTTCATACAGCCTTGGTGTGCCCAATTCCATGGGAGTTCCAATGGCCCCTCTGCTCTGGAGCCAGGCTGGGAGAGCTGGGGGTGCTCACCTGGAGAAGAGAAGGATCCAGGGAGAGCTCAGAGCCCCTTGCAGAGCCTAAAGGGGCTCCAGGAGAGCTGGAGAGGGACTGGGGACACAGGGATGGAGGGACAGGACATAGGGAATGGCTTCCCAGTGCCAGAGGGCAGGGATAGATGGGATATTGGGAAGGAATTCCTGTCTGTGAGGGTGCTGAGGCCCTGGCAGAGATTTCCTAGAGAAGCTGTGGCTGCCCCTGGATCCCTGGAAGTGTCCAAGGCCAGGTTGGATGGGGCTTAGAGCAACCTGATTTCGGTAAGGAAATAACCAAGAGCTCTGGTTATCTCTGTAATCAAGGGACAGTAACTGCAATTCCATCATCAGTTTGTATCTTCTGCAGGAATTGTCCTCAGGAAGTTCCTGCCTCTTCCCAGAATCTCCAGGAGCTGCCTGGGCTCTGTATTCCTGCAGCTTGCTTAAGCACCTGAATTAGTAGCAGAAATCCCAATTCTGTACTTTTTGGTGCATTAAAACTTAAATTTGAAGTTCATCTCTGAATGTTTAAAGAAAGAACATCGTGAGCCACCAAGGCTGGAGGAGGGGCTGCTCCGTTCTCCTGGTTGTGCTTTGAGGGATCAATTCTGTGACTTTTTAACCTGTTCATATCTGCAGTGTTACCAGGAGAAAACTCTCGTGGATCACTGATTCCTATGTATATAAAAATAGTGCATTTAATATTTARTTTATCTTTACTGCCTTTATTATGTGTTAAAAAGGGAATAATAACAGGGTTTTACCATTGGAAAGGAAAATTCTTTGCTCCAGCTTGACAATGCTGGAATCTCCATGACACCCTAAATAAATAATTTCATTAATAATCCCTTAAACATTTATTTAACCAAGCCATCAGACAATTGTCCGTGTTGGTGGTGTTTGTTCCTCAATTTCTTTAGCCAGGAGAGGTTTTAATTTACACCCTTAAACAGTCTGATGTCCTTTGATAATTGGCCATGGGGGTGAATGACTACAAAAATCCTGTCTGAACATCAAATATCTCTGTGCATAAATTGTTCAACTGATGCATTTTYCCCTTTATATGACATATAATATAATCCATTATTGCTGCCACCTCTGCCTGAAAGCAGAAAATTAAATAACTGTTTGCCATTAATACAAATTATTGTGTTTTGACAGCTYCCTAATCAGCTCAGGTAAAAATGGTGCTGCACAAACAGCGCAGTTTGCCTCGTAAGGAACTTTTTTGTTTTTTGGTGTGTGCATGAGAATTCTCCTTGTTTGGGCCTTCAAACCCTTCCAAGGTTTGCCCTCTGTGATAAATTGATATTCAGGAGCATAAATCAAGCTGGTGTTTGAGTCGTGCTCTGATGCAGAGTGGATTTCTCTTTTTAGTTACCCTATAAATAAACTCGGAAAACACTTGACCAGCAGGTGCTGCCTGGAGATGTTCCTTCCACTATGCCCTGCATCAATTAATATGCAAATAAGCGATTGAGCATGGGCAGATTTTTGACCTCACAGTGTGCATTTTGTGCCCTCTCCAGGGATGGGCTGTTTCTGGGGAGCCGAGAGGAAGTTCTGGAGGCAGAAAGGAGTCTACTCCACTCAAGTGGGTTAYGCAGGAGGACACACCCCAAACCCCACCTACAAAGAGGTGTGCTCAGGTGAGTCTGTGCTCTTTGGTTTCGAAGGATCTGGAGTGGAGTCCTGAATTATGAGTGACAAGGAAGAGTGAAATGAGTGACTGCAGTAGCTCAGGAGATTTGGGGTCGGCTTTGCACTGAAATCTGTGTGTGCCCATCCCACTGCTGTCTCCTAATAACTGATGAGTCAATGTATGAGCAAATATTCTGTTCTGATTAATAATCTGTTAATTCTTCACACAGTTCAGTGCACAAA
>CADDXX010000639.1:143047-175409 GCA_902810485.1 Alauda arvensis
TACATTGCAACCTAGGACATCCACCTAAATTTAGATGTTTCCATGGGCATGGAGGGGCTCAGCCCCCACAGGTGTTGGGAAAGATCTGGTCAACACAGTTGGCTTAAATGAGGCATCAATGTTTGGTCAGTTTTGGTTGCCTGAACCATAACTCAGTCCCAGCTTCACCAATAAATATTGATAAAAATTTCAATCCCTTCCCATGTTCATAGAAKCATGGAATTGTCTGAGTTGGAGAGGACCTTAAAAACGATCTCATCCCACCCYCTGCCATGGGCAGGGACACCTTCCACCATCCCAGGCTGCTCCAAGCCCTGTCCARCCTGGCCTTGGACACTTCCAGGGATCCAGGAGCAGCCACAGCTTCTCTGGGCACGCTGTGCCAGGGCCTCACCACCCTCACAGGGAACAATTCCTTCCCAATATCCCATCTCTCCCTGCCCTCTGGCAGTGGGAAGCCATTCCCTGTGTCCTGTCCCTCCATTCCTTGTCCCCAGTCCCTCTCCAGCTCTCCTGGAGCCCCTTTAGGCACTGGAAGGGGCTCTGAGCTCTCCCTGGATCCTTCTCTTCTCCAGGCTGGAAATTCCCAGCTCTCCCAGCCTGGCTCCAGAGGGGCTCCAGCCTCTGGAGCATCTTTGTGGCTTCCTCTGCAGTTTCTGCATCAGACTGAGGCTCATCCAGCTCCCAGACAGATTTTTAAGAGAAAGTRCCTCTGAAAAAGCCTAATGCCTTTTTATGGCAGAAAATGTCTAAAATCCTGCCTAARCCCAATTATTTAACTTCTGATTAAAGTGAAGTCAAGTTTGATTAAAGTAAAAGCCCCCTACAATAAGGTTAGTGCCATTAAGGATGATTTATGTGCCTAATTCACTGTTCTATTCATCTATTCTCTGCACTACTGGTAAATATGAATTTTCAATTAATAATTAGAAGTGGATTAACACTTTTGCCTGCCTGTGATACTTGAGACACTCATCCAAAACAAACCTGTGAGGAGTTTTTTTCTGGGCTCAGGTTGATGCACTTCCTTCAAAGGTTTAAGTGGATTMAAAAATGCACTTATACATTGTTATACCTGAAGGAATTGATAAATAATGAATATACAGGGAACTTTTCTTCTAAACTTTTCTTCCTGGAGAATTTCTAGTTTTTAAAAATGTGTATAAAATATTTGAAGTGCTGGAGGAGCAGTATTGCTTCTGGTATGTGAATYCTGGAATGSTTTGGGTTGGAAAAGACCTCAAAGACCTTTTCAGTGCAAAAAGAAGACCAAAACCAGAGTTTCCTCCTTGACACTAAAAAACTCTGTACATTGAAAACTTTCTAAACCTTGTTGACAGTGCAAAACTTTTCTTTATTGTGTACAAGCTCAATAATTCTCGTAAACCTCCTGAAGAAACCCTTTTCTGTTTAATTTATRCTTCCTGCACCACAGCACCTTGAAAACCATCCAGGACTCTCAATGCACAKCACGGTGACGGAATTTCTTCCCTATTAACATTTTCCTCCTTTAATCATGTGCCATAAAGAGTTTTACTTTCCCCTGGCAACTTTTAAGCTGTATGGATGTAATCATTAGAGTGAGTGATGACATCAAGCCAGGGTGACATGGTGCAATTGATTTTTACTAAATAATGATATGATGAGCTGCAAGAAGGAGTTTTATTAGTCTTAACTCAGCAAGGATTGATTGGGGAGAGGAAAATGACCAATCCCTGTCTCAGGTTGCTGCAGGTATAAAGAAAATAAGTGACAGCGGCGGGAAAGTCTATAAATCATGGGGAAAAAAATTATGATAAAAATAAGAGCTATGAACTGCCCTTTAAAATTTCACTGGATGGCAGAGAAGAGTGGAAGAGACCTCAGCCATTTATCTCCATTATGCCTGAGATCCTCCGAGAATAGCAAAGTTGACGGATGATGCCATTACATTTTTTTTATTATTTTTAAATGGAGGGAAGATAAGGAGTGCTGTGTAAGTGTTACTTTCAAGTCATTAGAGGGTYGAGTCTTCGAAAGAATTCCTTGATTTAGCCAATAAAATGAAGTGTCTTTTGCTTCTTTAGCTTTCTGTAGGTAATGTATTAAACATTGGCTTTTTTGGGCAACAAATCTGCTTGTTTGCAGTTTCTGAAGAAAAAAAAAAGTAGTACTGGGAAATCTGTTTTGTTATTGATCAGAGAATCACAGAATGGTTTGGGCTGGAAGGGAACTTAAAGATCATCTCATTCCACCCCCCTGCCCTTGAGCAGAGACAACTTCCATTATCCCAGGTTGCTCCAAGTCTTGTCCAAATTGGCCTTGGACCCTTCCAGGGATGGGGATTCCATGTTCCAGTCCATATTCCAGTCATCCAAACCAAAGGAGAGCCAGCATTTATTGCTTTGATGCCAGAGATTGTGAGGAAGACCAAAACKAAGTTRTTCCTACCCAGGTGCATCAGAAGAYACCAAAGTGTTGGKAAGAAAGGGATTTTTAGAGCCATTTCTTTGCCTRCAATCTACATTTTGGCAAATAGCAGCTTTCCCAGTGTGTTCCTATTCCTTGGCAGTCTCCACTTGGGAATCATTCCTTTGACAGGATCTGGGAGCCCATCACAGCTCCCTGTTCTCTCCAGCCATCATCCTCTCACCACAGATTTCCATTTCACATAAAGCAGAGCTCAGCTCTTGAGGGCTTTTTTGTGGTGGATTTGTGCTCTGGGCTCTGCTGGCACAGCAAGGACATTTCATGTTCTCCAGAGTGGCCAGGGCTGAGCTCCTCTGAGGTGCTTTGGTCAGCCAGGGGTAAATTCCTGAATGTGATCCATGCCCAACATCTGAACTCATCTGGAGCTCCAGATGCCCTCATCCACCCTGGTTCTCCAGAGACAAGAGCTTACAACGACAGCCCAGTGCTCACACAGGATCTGGGCTGSTGCATTTTGGGCTTTTTTATACTGTGGCACCACACAACTATATCCAAACCCCACATGTTTTTATCTTTTGCCAGAGAGGTGCAAATTCTCTGCTTTTCTCTCTGTTCTAAAATCAGCCTCTCTATCAAAGCATGTCTTTAAAAAGAGATTTTCTGGCTGTTCCCAGCAGATCAGCTGATTTTCTTTATTTCAGGTCTCACCAYTGAGTGCCAGGCTGTTACCTTGGAGGTTTTTTTGTTCCTGTTCCTGCCAGGACACAGGATTTGCTTTTTCCAGTCTCTGTCTTGCCCCACTTTGGTAATTTGGATATTACCAAAGTAGATCTGGATGAGAACAATTCCTTCATGGAGAGGATTGTCCACCAGGGCAGTGGTGGATTCCCGTTCCTGGAGGAATTTAAAGTCCATGTGGCACTTGGGAGCATGGGTCAGTGGTGGCCTTGGCAGTGCTGGGGGATGCTTGGATTTGATCTCAGGAGCCTTTTCCACCCTCAGTGATTCTCTGATTCCTCARGGTTAATAAATTTTCTTACCAGCTTTAAGAAGGAGCCTGTTTATCCTCTCAGTCCTRAATGAAAGGGAGGTTCAGGTCCTGCTGACAGATTTCCTGATTATCCTTGAGCAAAAGATGGATCTCCTGGAGCTACCCTAAAAACTATCCCTAAACTGGCAGGTTTTGCACGAGGCAGGGGTGKGACTGGGTGATCTTTAGGGTCCCTTCCAACCCAAACTGCTGTGTGATTCTGTGAAAATGTATTTCCTTTAAGTGAAGCCCTCAGGAATGGACTGTGGCTTTAGGTGCATGGGTCAAGAGATAATTAATATGTATTTATCCATATGTATAATATCCATGCTCTTTGTTACATGGATATTGTTTTATTTCCCACCTGGATTTTGGATACTTTGGCTTTCAATTGCCCTTCCAAGTTGAACAACTTTGGCAAGACTGAAGAACTTCATTTCTCTGTTTTCTTGGTTTTTTTTTTTCCTCTAGAAATGTATTTTTAATTTACAGTTAGTTCTCCTCTTAACCTTCTCTTCAATAAATTAATTAAGCTCACTGGCTCCCTGGTACAATGTCATGGTGGCACATGCAGATATTAAATAATCTGACTTTTTCACTCTGCACGTGAGCTCATTCCAAACTTACCCTCCTAAATCCACGCTGGAAACCAGCACCCTCTGTYAGTGATCCTCCATTTAGGCAGATTTTTGTAATCCCCTCCCCAGCTGGTTGTCAAACAGTTTGTTAAGCAATAAATAGATTTGTAAGATGTTATTGCTTAAGCTCAGACATCAATCAGCATTAACTCATCCTGGCAAAACTAAAGCTTTCCTGGCCTGSCCTCATTTTATCCCAAGCTGGCTTTACCAGAGCTCCCTGCCACCCTGGAAGAACTGCCAAAGGAATGAGCAAAATATCCTCTGGTGACACTTCACACCATTAAGTATTGATGAGGAGCATTGTTGTTGTTTTTATTGCAATAATACATTTTAACAGCTTAAAAAAATAACCCAAGTCATCAGAAAACTCCATGAGATGTTTTGGAATCAGATTCCTTCATGTAACTGATGGTCATCGAATGGAGTTGTCGTCCTAATACATATTTTAAAATATTTTTGTGTCTTGTTGTTCATAAATATTTCAGGCAGTTTTTGTTTGTGTATTGTATTTCCCTTTAAATAATTTTTTTGTTGTTGCCTTGGGGAGTCCGAGAGGGATAAATCCACGATTTAATGAGGAGCAGTGAGTTGATGGCATCTTTTCCCTCCAGTACCACAGGCTYCTTCCCCACCCTCTGCCCTTTGCCAGGGGGGGTCTCAGGACATCCATTTCCTTTTCCATTTCGTCTCCAGAATCCTGAGAGTTGATGGGAATCCTCAGAAGGGCTTCTGCAGCCTGGTGGCAATCATGACACCAATCCTGATGATTTCCAATTTGTCTCAGATTGCAGCTTTTTGGGAGGACTCTGCTTRAGAAACTCCAACTTTTTCACTCCCCCAGGTTCACCCACACCACAAAGTCAAAATTATCACATTTTATTCCAGCAAAGCGTGAAGTTGTGTTCTTGRACACAAAATTGGGAACAAGGGGTGAAAGGCAGTGATAACAAAGCTGCAAAAGTGCATGTCCAGATCGTTCTTGATGCAAAAACTGTTTTGAGGCTGTTGTTTGACTTTAGGGAATGATCCGCAGCAAGGCTGGCTGGAGAGAATGGGAATGGGAGTGGGAGTGGGAGTGGGAACGGGAATGGGAATGGGAGTGGGAACAGGAGTGGGAATGGGAATGGGAATGGGAATGGGAGTGGGAATGGGAATGGGAGTNNNAATGGGAGTGGGAATGGGAATGGGAGTGGGAGTGGGAATGGGAATAGGAGTGGGAATGGGAGTGGGAATGGGAATGGGAGTGGGAGTGGGAATGGGCATGGGAATGGGAGTGGGAATGGGAATGGGAATGGGAACGGGAATGGGAATGGGAGTGGGAATGGGAGTGGGAATGGGAATGGGAAGCAGCAGTGGCTTCCCAGGATTGCAGTGCCAGCCCAGATCTGGGCTGGTCACCTGAGGGGACACTTGTCACCCTCACTTGTCAAAACTCTCTGCTTTGGCCCAGTGTTTTGTAGCTTGGTAGGGAGGATCCATCCCAGATTTTGCAAACTTGCACATGAGCAGCTTCATACCTCAAGTCTTTTGAAGGGGTTACACATATCAGCAGGAATATCCCTAAATCCTGGTGCCAAMATTGCCCATCCAGCCTGGCCTTGAACACTTCCAGGGATGGGGAGTCCACAAGCTCTCCCAAAAATAACTATTTTTCCCCAAAATAATTTTGTACCTTTCTCCCATTAAATTGTGTTCCCACAGCACAAGAAGGATTATAATCATTAGATAAAAATCAACATTTTTTTGGGGTAATCATTACCATAGTTCAAAATCAGGTTTTTTTAAGAGTGCCTTGTTTACAGTGCCTGCAGATTAATTATTTAAGGTTTGACATCTGTATTTGACTGTTGTGTGATGGAACAAAACCGTAAAATGCTCATATTTTGGGTTTTTTCGACATTTAAAAGGAGATATCAGCATTGAATCCCTTCAGGGCTCCTTAACCAAAGACTTGGACCTCCTAAAATTACCTGCCGAGTGTGCATGGAAGAAACTGTGCTAACCCTGAATTTAATGGGAGGTGTCCCATTAGTGGCAGGGGGTTGGGATGAGACGAGCTTGAAGGTCTCTCCCAAGCCAACCCATSCTGGGATTCTGTGAAAYGTGGGTGTTTGGAACATCTCCCAGCAGCCAGGGAGGGAGGGAAGCTGATCCCCTCTGGGGGCACCCCTTTGGGTGCTCCTGGGGGCTCGAGATCCTGAGGGTCTTGGGGCAGAGCCAAAAATATCTATACGTTTGATTTAACCCCCTGGAAAAAGCTGCCGTGTCTGAAAGAAGAAATGCAAACCATGTGGGTTTAATTAGCATAATTATTGTTATGTCACAGGGTGAAAAGTAGAATTTTTAAATTTTACTATGTAGGTAGAATGGGGTAAAGATGGAGGAATTTGGGTGTGTCCATTGTCCTTTTCCTGCTTCTTCTTCCCCTCCGTCTTTGCAGTGGTGGTGGCTTTTTCTTGATTGGGTTATGGTGAGATTTCACTGTCTGACATGGGTCATGGTTACTGGTACTTAAAAGAAAGCATTGTTAAGGTAATTTAGATTATAAAAGTAAAGGTGTCATTGTGGGTGGGTCAAATCTCGCTTTTCTGGCTTCCTGCAAACTTCACTGGACAGAGAGAACTTTTAGAGATAACGACAGAATAAACAACCTTCAAAGACCGACATTCCGACTCCGGCTCTCCTTTATTACTTTATTACTCACTCTCAAGGCTCAAAAACACATTAAATCTTGTGAATTTAATGAATTATTAAATTATCAAGACTCTTAATTAATTAATTAACTAATTAGGAATCCCCCTGTGTTCTGCCCCCCCAGGGATGCGGCAGGGGAACGACGTGGGCACTCAGTACCGCTCGGCCATCTACACCTTTTCCCAGGAGCAGATGGAGGCTGCCCTGAGATCCAAGGAGGAATACCAGAAGGTAAGGCTGGGCAAGGGGTGGGATTGCTTCACCTGTGAGCACGAGGTCAAACATATCCCCCCAAATTAACACCAAACCACTCCGTGTGCTGTGCACTCTCTGTGCTGCCGTTGCAGCTCCTCACCCCGATGCCCAACTTCCCTCATGGTTGCTTTAAATTCCAACTTTTAGGAAATTCCTTTTTGTGTGAGGCATTTGATAACCATGCAGAAAGATAAATAGTTCCTCATGCAGAGATATTTTGAGTCTCTTCTACAGATTTATTTAATGTGGGCTCACCAAAAATCTGTGATCTTAAAGCTATTCAAGCTTCTCCGGACCCCAAACCCTGAAGGGTGCACCCAAAAATCCCAGATCCAAGAGTTCCTGAACATTGCTGATCCATAATAGAGCTGGATAACTCAGGATCACCCACCTGATGCTTTTGGGATGCTCCTCTCAAGCCTTTCCATAAATTGTCTTGGATGAGACGTGACAGGCTGTGACTGACTGAGAGTATTTGTTGTGACACAAGGATTTGTGTGAGAGAACATCCACCAATTCCCTTTCTCACACAGATTTTTTTCCCCCCTGTTTTCTGGGGAAGATGGGTTCTGTCTCTTCCCTGCCACATTATTATTATTGAAGTAAAGGCAGAGGGATTGGTATCCTGCAGTGTTGTTGTGCAGTCCAGTGCTCTTCTCAATGCAAAATCCAGATTCTGAAGCAAACAAAATAATTAATGATTATAATTTATATTAAAAAACTCGCTCAGCTTTGACATCAGGGCAGTAAACTTCAGTAGGACTAAAAGAAAATCAGTGTTCAATACMTTTAATTATACAATCACCTCACTGGTGTTATGTGAAAGAACCAGGAGTTTTGGTGTACATTTGATGTTAAAAGTAAAAAAACTCCTTTTACATCAGGCAGAAGGCCCCAAAAGGCAGCAGTTTGTTCTTTACCAGTGTGGGGATGACTGGGTGAGCTCCTAGGGCTGGTTCCCACTTGCAGTTGGAATTGTTTTGAGTGCAGAGAGGTGCTCAGAACTGCAGGTAAGTGATTTCCAGRTCTGATAACTGTCTATGTAAATCAAGTGCTCAGTGACTTATATTTYCTCCTCATGGGGATAAGTCAGTCTTGCAGGTGTTCATCTGGCAGTTTTGGAAGATACTTAAAATTCAAAACTTCTTTTTTTTACTCATTATTTACCTTACATCCACTGCTTTTCCAAATTCCTTTTTTATTCCTTTCTTTTCGCAATTGCTGACCACCATCATCCTGCAAAACCTCGCAGCTTTAATTTGCTTCCCCAACTCCGTTATCCTCTGCTGTTATTTGTCATTAAATAAACACCGACACGAGAGCAAAATTGCCACGTGCGAGACTGCAGCGTGATATTACAGAAATTTCCATCGTCAAATAGATTTCCTTAATGGCACCATTTAAAATTTACCTACTCTGAAAAGTGTGTGTAATTAGTACATTTATRTAATTAGGCACAACTGTAAGGGAGCACATGTAGGGTTTGTTTTTTGCGCTGAAGTGGGGAAGGAAGGGGACGGTGTTGCCAGCYAAGGAAACCCAGCGAATGTGCACTGAAATTCCTTAGGGATGCGTGTTTCCCATGTATTATTAACAACAATATCTCCAATATTATCTGCTGGGGGTATTGCAGGAGCAGTGGAGTGGTTGTGTGGGAAACACACTGAGCAAACAATTTGTTCAGGAATCCCTTTCCGTATTAAGTGCTGCGCCTTCCATTATTTTAATGTAAATGTAATGCAGCCACTTTCCTTATTATTGCAGCAATTTAAAAACAAATATCAGGCTTTCCTGGCGGTGACACATGCCAGATAATCATGGATAAAAATGTGGGAATGGCACAGTTTTTGCTGTGAGAAGCAGTGGTGCCTGCAGCAAGGGAGGGAGGACTAACAAATATTACAATAACTGCAGTGTGCCTGGCTGACTCCAGCGTGTTTTGGCACTGCAAAGGAAGGAAAATAAAATCAAAATGTCATTTATTATTATTTTTTTTGTTCGCTGAATAATTGTGCATGTGCTCTTAGATGTGGGTTGAGCTGAAAGAGCCCTAAAAAATGGCCTTTCAACCAGAAAATGATGGGTTTGCTGGCTGAGGTTTGGGTCTTTTCCCAGCTGGCTTCTGGTGTCCAGGGAAGGGAACAGAGCTGGGGAAGGGGCTGGAGCACCAGGAGGGGCTGAGGGAGCTGGGAAAGGGGCTCAGCCTGGAGAAAAGGAGGCTCAGGGGGGACCTTGTGGCTCTGCACAACTCCCTGACAGGAGGGGACAGCCAGGGAGGGTTGGGCTCTGCTCCCAGGGAACAGGGACAGGATGAGGGGAAATGGCCTCAAGTTGTGGTTTCGATTGGATATTTGGGAAAAATTCTTCACAGAAAGGGTGAGCAAGCATTGGAACGGGTTCCCCAGGTCAGTGCTGGATTCACCATCCCTGCAGGGATTTAAAAGCCATGTGGATGTGGCAGTTGGGGACATGGATCAGTGGTGGCCTTGGCAGTGCTGGGGGATGGTTGGATTCGATGATCTTGGAGTGTTTTTCCAGCCTCAGGGATGCTGGGATTCAATTTTAAGTGACAACAATCAGATTTATTACCGGGCTGTGAGCGAGACCCTGGGCGTGCCCCGAGCTCAGGTACCCTGCAAGGTCACATCTGTTTAAAGTCGTGGGACTTGTTGGTGACTCCTGCAGCTGCTCTGAGAGCTGAGAAGTGGCAGCAGAGCTCTGGGTTCACACTGAGCTGTGGGGGCTGGAGCTACAGCACTCAGAGTCAGCTCCTGGTGACTGTAACACAATAGTGCTGCTGCTGAACGGTGACACAATGGAAGGGTGAGCAGAAAAAAAACATCAAATGAGGGCCAGGCCTTGGTGAAAATCGCTGTGAATGAGCAGCTTTGCCTGAAGCTGAGGTTTTTTAATACAGGTGAACCTGAGGTTACTCAATTTTCGAGACAGTTGCTTGGCTGGGTTTGGTTTTCAAATGAATTATCRAGGCAATTGTAATCCAGAGAGTGAAATCAGGGTGGGAAGAAGTTTGTATTCATTTTTTTTTTCTCAGAATCAGACCTTGCAATTGTTTTGTCAAGCACTAGCACTGGGTTTTAAGGCTCCAAGGATACACTKAGTGCCTCCCTTTCATGGAATCACAGAACAGTTTGGATCGGAAGGGACCTTAAAGAAACCCCCTCCCATGAGCCGGGACATCTTCCACTGCCCCAGGCTGATCCAAACCCCATCCAACCTGGCCTTGGACACTTCCAGGGATCCAGGGGCAGCCACAGCTTCTCTGGGCACCCTGTGCCAGGGCCTCAACACCCTCACAGCCAGGAATTCCTTCCCAATATCCCATCTATCCCTGCCCTCTGGCAGTGGGAAGCCATTCCCTGTGTCCTGTCCCTCCATGCCGTGTCCCAAGTCCCTCTCCAGCTCTCCTGGAGCCCCTTTAGGCTCTGGAAGGGGCTCTGAGCTCTCCCTGGAKCCTTCTCTTCTCCAGGTGAGCACCCCCAGCTCTCCCAGCCTGGCTCCAGAGCAGAGGTTTTGGGATGGATGCATTCCATGGAATGAGGAACACAATGAGTTAGCCCTGGCCAGGAGAAGATGCACCAATCCCTGCAGCACAGCACTTCAGCAGGCACTGGGGAGCTCCCATCAGCTTTCTGTGATACGATGTGGGAACAAGCCAGCAAAACCCTCAGGTGCAAAAATAAGACCTTTACATTCGATATTAGGGAATCACAGAATCACAGAATTTTTTGGTTGGAAGAGACCTTCAAGATCATCGAGTCCAACCCATGTTCYAACACCTCAACCAGATCATGGCACCCAGTGCCACATCCAGTCTTTTTTTAAACACATCCAGGGTTGGTGACTCCACCACCTCCCTGGGCAGGTGATTCCAGTATTTGACCACTCTTTCTGTGAAGAACTTCCTTCTTAAATCCAGCCTGAATCTCCCTTGGCGCAGCTTGAGGCTGTGTCCTCTTTTTCTGTCTGTTGTTGCCCGGAGAAAGAGCCCAACCCCCAGCTGAGCACAGCCACCCTTCAGGAAGCTGAAGAGAGTGATAAGGTCACCTCTGAGTCTCCTTTTCTCCAGGCCAAACAACCCCAGCTCCCTCCCTCAGTCGTTCTTCATATGGCTTGTGTCCCCAGCCCCTCACCAGCCTCGTTGCTCTCCTCTGGAAAAAGAGAATGAAAAGCTGGAGCTTCCAAAAGCATTCTAAAAACAACGAGCTCTGGAGCAGCAACCTGCAAGGAGGTGAAGTTGTCAGGATTGTGTTTGTCAGAGCTGGAGGAAGGGCTGTTCACAGACCTCTGGGATCTGCAGCTCGGGGTGGKTAATTCCATGAAGGAATGCCTGGCGGCGGGAATTCACAGCCTTCATCYGTGTTTTTATCTGCCATGCTCGTGTGAATTCAGAACAGGCTTTGCCTGGGAGATGGTTTTTCATGTGATTTTTGGCTGGGAGAAGTTAAACAGCTCTTTTTMAAAATGAGATTGTTTTTATTAAAGCAATACAATAGTCAATAAAAAAAATAACACCTGCTTACCCCTCTTCAAATTACGCCTAATTCAGAGCTTTATGTGCCAAATTATCTCTGCTTCACTCTGCCCTGAATGGCAAYGACTTGATTCCTGATTGATGGTGGTAGCTCTTGTGGAGACAGGCAGAGCTGATCTGATAAGCTGAGCCATTCTTTGGGTTTGTAATCACTTTTCTGTGCTGCAGAGATACCCTTTGTGTGTTCATCCCTCTCGGAGAAAGCTGCGTTTGGCCACGGATGAGGAGGTTTTGTGCGAGCAGTTGTGAACTCTTTTCGTGTTACTGGAACTGCAGAAAATTTGACTTTGCCACTCTTGATAAAACTCGGGCATCTCACAGCTGGAAAATCTCTCCAAACTAATCCTAATCCATTTCTTGAAGGCAGTGGCTGCAAGATAAAAGCATTAATGGCGTGAACTGAGGCTGAACTTGTGGATGTGTCTACCTGGACTTCAGCAAAGCCTTTGACAGCRTCTCCCATGGTTTATTCCTGGAAAATCCAGCAGCCCATGGCCTGGGCAGGTTCCCTCTGGGCTGGGTTTGGAACTGGTGATGGCTGGGCACAGGGAGTGATGCTGCACTTGGTGACAACAGCCCCCAGCAGAGGGGCTGGAAAAGGCCCTGGGGGTGCTGGTGGCAGTGCTGGACATGAGCCAGGTGTGCCCAGGTGGGCAAGAGACCAAAGGCACCTGGGCTGTCCCAGCTCTGGGGTGGCAGCAGGGCCAGGGCAGTGCCTGTCCCCTGTGCTGGCACTGCTGGGGCACCTCCAGTGCTGGGGACAGCTCTRGGACAAGGACATYGAGGGGCTGGAGCATCCAGGGAAGGGAGCAGAGCTGGGGAAGGGGCTGGAGCACMAGGAGAGGCTGAGGGAGCTGGGAAAGGGGCTCAGCCTGGAGAAAAGGARGCTCAGGGGGGACCTTGTGGCTCTGCACAACTCCCTGACAGGAGGGGACAGCCAGGGAGGGTCGGGCTCTGCTSCCAGGGARCAGGGACAGGATGAGAGGAAACAGCCTCCAGCTGCACCAGGGGAGGTTTAGTTTGGACATCAGGAGGAATTTCTTCATGAAAAAGRTGATTAGATGTTGGAAGGGGCTTCCCAGGGAGGGGGTGGATTCCTTAAAGCCCATTTCATCCCACCCCCTGCCTTGGGCAGGGCACCTCCCTCTATCCCAGGGTGCTCCAAACCCTGTCCAACCTGGCCTTGGACACTTCTGGGGATGGGCATTCCCTGAGGCAGAGAAGTGCCACCCTCCCATGCTGAGTGCATCCTGCTACTATTCCAGTTCCCTGGGAATGCAGCACATGATGTTTATTTTTATTAATGCTGAGAAAGGCAAGATTTATTTTTTTTTTAATACCTTTCAATTCTGCATTTGTTGTCTTCACTTGATAAAGGCCAGACATTTCACTTGGCCCTTTGACTGTTGCAAATGCAGCTGATTCTGTATCTGGGTTTAGAACCAGGAGCAGCAGGATGAAACCAGGCTCCGTGTTTTGCAATCATTTTTTTCATCTCTGAGGTCGTGGGGGTCGCCCAAGGAGCCGTTTGCTTTATTGCACTGGGAACGTGAAGTTTGTATTGGACATTTAAACTAATGCTAGAAATTGCCCTGTAATAAACGAATGTAAATATCAAATGGATTTGCCTCCAAGAGTGGGCTGTAAATAAAACATTCCCTGCTCTGCGTGGCTTGCCCTGCTCAGCCTGCCATTAATGTGAAATCACGCTGGATTTGTGCAGACATCCCATTTTCATGTCCTTAGGCAGATGAAGCCTCMATCTCCAGGACAGATCCCCATGTTGCTTCAGAAAAATGAAGRTTTAAAGGGCTGAGCTGTTGTTTGAGGGGTGTGACCTGGCCTCRGGTTGGGCACWGCTCTCCTGYGGCTCCYGGGTCAGCCCAGTGCCAAGGAGAAGTGGTGGAATGGGCACTGATGCCAACACAGAGCTTAAATCCCTTCCCAGCAGCCTGGAAGTGTTCTCTCACACAGTTCAGTGCTAGCTGGGATCCTTCTGGGATCCTGGAAGTGTTCTCTCACACAGTTCAGTGCTAGCTGGGATCCTCCTGGGATCCTGGTGTTAGGGTCCGCAAGGGTCTGCGGAGTCCTAATAGGTTCGTTTTAGGGGGATCTCAGAGTGCAGAAGACACAGCACAGGGACAAAACCAGTTTAATTCAACAATGCACTTTTATTCAGTGCCAACAACAGTTATGCGATAGAGGGAGAGAAAAAAGGAAAAGAGAGAAAGAGAGAGAAAAAAGGGGAAAAGGGATCAATAGCTACCACAGAAGAGACGGAGTCCTTGAGGCGATCAGGCCCATAGATGCGTCTTCATCCGTGGGGTGTGCACAAAGATAGGGTCCCAAAATGCACAGTTTATAGGTCTTCTTCAAAATGAGAGGCCTTTTGCCAGGGTGGGGGAGTAACTGGGCCGAGAGGCTGCCATTGTCCAAAACCAGCTGCACCTGGTCATGGTCTGTGGTGTGAGCAGTGCTGTGGTTAGGGTCGTTTCGACCCACACAGCAGGGACTGAACTATGTGAGAGAATAGAATTAGTCCATTGTTCCCAGTCTCTGGTCCAGTAAGCACACCTGTGAGTCCTGGCAGCCTTTCTCCCCCCCTTGTACAGGCCAGAATCTCAGAGTTTGGGGGTCTCAGCTCGGAGACCCTTTGTTGACTGTTGTGAGGCAAATGTGGCATCTTGGACTGACTCTGACACCTGGAAGTGTTCTCTCACACAGTTCAGTGCTAGCTGGGATCCTTCTGGGATCCTGGAAGTGTTTTCTTACACAGTTCAGTGCTAGCTGGGATCCTTCTGAAGAGCTTCTACCCCAGGCTTTTGAATTTCTTGATCTTGATTATGCATCTGCTACAGCCTTTCGTGTCACAAGCACACGAAATGTCAGGTGCATAAGTGTGATAATGACCTTAATCGTGGTGGTTTAAGTGAGCACAGGGAGCAGGATGGGATTCCTTCTCTTCAGGAAGCTCTCATGGAGTTTAGTTTGACTGAGRRATTAGCTGTGGGGAGGACAGGACARACTGAAAAAGGCCAAGGTAAAAGGAACGTGATGGTCGTTAGCTGGTGCTGTTCTTGTTATCTTTGGGTTAAACACAACCTTTAAAACTGATCTAAGGAAAAAATTTCCAGGAATTAAACCTGAGGAATCATCTCCAGATGTGCTCAGTCTCATCATGTGTGATAATGTTGTGTCTTAATTCTGCTCTGCCCATCCATGTCCAGGTGAGGGATAAGATCTGAAGTGGGAATCTCTGCATGGACTGAGAAGGGGTGGAGAGAGATTGGCCTGGTTTGGGGTTTCCATACAMATTKAAAAAWTCAGGARAAAGCCTTTTTTAAAGTGACTTGTSCACTTCTGATGAGCATGGGAGCATCACTTCTGCTCTCCACACAGTTTGTTTATCCCTAGTGCCGAGCTGTGAGATCCAAGAACGCTCCTCAAACCTCGTTTTCCCGGGGACAGAAGTGTGCCTGAGCCAGGATTCAAATGAACACTCCTGGAACACTCTCCCACTGTTTACCCAGCTCTGAAATACGGAGCAGAAAATGTATCTGAGCACGATGACACTTCAGCAAGTTCTGAGTTCCACAAAGCTCTCATGTGGAAATGACAGATACTCAACATTTAGAAAAATATCCTGCTCAGGCCTCTGGGTATGGACATAGGAGGGTCCACTTAAACACTCAGGTCCCYATGGTTTGATAACCAGATGGTTGATAACCAATTGTTTGGACAATCCATCCCTGCTGAAGTTGTTTTCCAGCTGATGTTACCGTGTGCTTCAATAACTCTCAGGATTCCCTCACAGCACCCGGTGCAGATCATCCATGAACTGCAAATCCAGAGCAGCACCATCCAAATCCATGGAACTACTCTGGATTTCCAGTAATGCAACTGAGATMAAAATCTGGCCCAGGRGTTTGGTTCCTCTCAGTGTTTTTGYTGCCCAAAGTGCTGTCATAGGATTGTGTGTATTATTTTCTGGATGAAGTGTGCCACTACATCAAAGAGAGCTCTCAGCTTTGGGGAAAACAAGTCAGTATTTCCTGGAAGGAAAAAAATCAGAGGATGATTTAGCAACATCGTCATGTCTGGTTTGATCTCGTGATAATTTTTCAAGGTTTTTTTTCTCCTTTACTGGCTTCAACAGATCTCTTGTGGACTGGTCTTTCCTCTGGTTTTATCACGGAATCACAGAATTCCAGGATGGTTTGGGTTGGAAGATGTTGGTGTATTTTTTTTTTGAGATAACTCTGGATTGTGGTGTTGAATSGTTGTTTTCTTACTGTTCGTGCTTGGAAGAAGGGGTTAGAGAGTCTTTGAGTTGTAGTTTGAAGATGCTTATTTTAAAATMTTTATCTCTAAGTTTTGTTAGATTAGTGTGGTGTTCACAAGTAGTTGGAAGAGTGAATTCTCTCTGCTTTGGAATAGTACTTAGGTTTTTATAATTTAAATTAACATTAACATTTTCTTTAATTTAATAACTAAAATTTAAGTCACACAGTGAAATTATACTTTTACTTAATCTTAAAAACTTAACACTTTGTGTAAAGAGGAAAGGGAAGAGAAAAACAGGAAAATGTGACTTTATTACATGGATTTGCTTTTGTATTTGCTTAATAAGAAGAATATAGAGAAATCTAAAATTAATATCTATACACTTAGTGATATAATAAAAAACACACTAATTAAACTCTCGTGTTATTCCACGTTTTCCCCACTCCTCAGATTTTCCACTTTTTTTTCTTTTCCCTCAGGCCTGTGTTTTTGAAAAACCTTCCCTATTTTTTTAATCCTTTCAGACAAATACAAACTTGTGGTTTGTTTTTTTCTATTTATAAGGTGTCATTTGCTCACTGGGTCTGAAAGTGAATCCACCATAAAGTGCAGAAAATATATTCCCTCTTCCTGTTGCCTGGAGCATCCCAAGGCACCTTCTGGGGCAGGGCCATGGAATGATGTGCAGGAAGAGTCATCAAAGGCTGAGAAATCACTTTCAGTGAATCCCTGCTTCAAGCCCCAGCCTTAAATCCGGCGTTTAATCCTGACCTTTCCCCGAGCAAGCAGCCTCCTATGGATTTTTGGGGTTAATGCATTTYCATTGTGGCTGCTCCTCTCTCCTGTGCTTTGGTTATTTTTAGCTGGCTCGGTTAAACCAGGCCTTTTTTTTAAGGTTTAAAGGAGTTGTGTTTGAGGTGTCCACAGAAGGGAAAAAAAAAAAAACTCTTTTACACATCAAGACCCTTTTGTGAGGTGGTGGGGAAGGGCAGGAGGAAGAGCTGTATCCAGACAATGGGTGAAGGTGGAATTTTGGATTTTTTTTCATGGGGGTAATTTGAGATTTAACTCCATTCCAATGATCTCAGTGACCCAGGGCAGTAACTCTGATCTCCCAGCACTRATTTTAAAATTATTTCTAACTCTGATCACTGCAATTCACAACAATCCTGCAGAAAGTCCATCTAAATCCAGTTATCATATTAATACCGTTTCTGCACTTCTTTTTTTTAATTAAAATAATTTTATGATACTTAATCAAACAGAAAATGTTCACTGCACTGGATCTGCAGATTTGCCTGTGTCAGCTGAACTTGTAATAGCATCAAAGACAGATGTTGGGGGTTTTTTTTGACCTGTTTTCTACAAAARCATTGATTGGCACTAATCATAATCCCTGTCATTTGAATGTCATTTCTTTTGGGGGGAGGTGATTTTGTTTGGTTTTTCTTTTCTTTTTTTTCCTTTTTTTTTGTTCTGTTAATTTTGTTTTGGGTTTTTTTACCCATGTGAAAATTGTCCCACTGTGGTTTGTGTTGTCTTATTTTCCCTTTTGAAGTGCTCAGGGAACTGGTGCTCATTCCCTCTTCTAAAATTTTCAGTATTAATCACCTACTGATTGTGTGAAACCCACATTTTCCCTAAAAAACCTAAAAAAWTAGACAAATTTGGCTTTATTGGCCAGTTCTTCGTGCTGAAGGACACCCAAATTTAAAGGTTTTTGCACTCCTTAAAGATATTTTCTAGATATTTCCAGATAATCTTGAATACTTTTTTAATGTGTGAAACACAATAGTTAAATATATATTTATATATTTTTAAATATGTAAAACACAATAGTTAAATGTATATATTTATTGATCAACTATTTAATAAATACAGTTGTTTTTATCACAAACGGCTGTGTGGCTGTCCTAGAAATTTAGAAAAACCAGTTTTCTCCAGCAATGACAACTTTCAGCCCAAACCACGAAGTTTTGTGGAGATTAAAACACGCAAAGAAAAATCCAGGAAAAAAAAAATAAAAGAAAGGGGAGTTGAAAAATTGAAAAAAAAAAAGAAAGGGGAGTGAGGGATTGCAGCATCCCTCCTCCTTCTCCACACACACACAATTGTGCACTTTTAACATCATCATCATTTTATTTTCTGTAATTTTTTTTAAATTTTTATCTCAATCAGCTAATTATATCCTGCTTGGTGATTTTTCATCCAGCTCTTCTTGCCTTTATGTGTATGTGGCCGCTATTTTATGTGCCAGCAGTGCTAGGAAATATATTTCCCCATTATCCCGTGATGTATTATCCCGGGGAAAACCTTCAGAGTGAAAYCAGGGGGTTTTCCAGGGCTGGAGAAATCCTGATTTCTTTCATTGCCCTCTAGTGGGCTCGGGCTCTTCTGCAAGGGCAGGGAGCGAGGAGCTGTCCCCCTTCCCTTTGTGCCACCCAAATTAATCAGGTTTTCTGTCATTTCAGTTGTTTGTGCGTTGTTTGTGTCGTTCCTGGGGCGTCGTTTCAGAATCGCCCTGCTGGGGTTTATAAATGATGGCAAAAAGGGGATTCTGTGCTCTGCTGTGGAAAGCAGGAGAAGGGCATCCCCCAAATGAGCATTCCCCGAGRGAATTTTGGGAAGGACGCTCGTGGATGTTGGGCTGGCATTGAAATATTTRCAAGCTGGAGAAGCAGATATCAGGTTTATATAATTCCCTGTGTCGAATTGWGAATTCGTCCCGGAGTCCAGCTGAAGGAGGGCTTGGCAAATGTTGCATCCCATTTTTTTTTTTTGTGATTTCTCATAAAATTCTAGAATGGTTTGGGTTGGAAGGGACCTTAAGGATCATGAGCAGGGACATTTCCCTCTGTCCCA
Organism: Alauda arvensis; assembly: GCA_902810485.1. NCBI lineage: Eukaryota > Metazoa > Chordata > Aves > Passeriformes > Alaudidae > Alauda > Alauda arvensis. The sequence continues at coordinate 161,775 of CADDXX010000639.1, forward strand.
GGTTGCTCCAAACCCCGTCCAACCTGGCTTTGGACACTTCCAGGGATCCAGGGGCAGCCACAGCTTCTCTGGGTACCCTGTGCCAGGGCCTCMCCACCCTCACAGAGAAGGATTTCTCTCCCAATATCCCATCTAAATCCCTGCCCTCTGGCAGTGGGAAGCCATTCCCTGTGTCCTGTCCCTCCAGGCCCTTGAGGCAGAGATTAATTTTGAACAGTAAGATCAAAGGAAATCAAACACGACTCCAGACTGGTTGTGATTTTTTTTTTTTAATTTTGAATTAGCAAACAATTTGCAAATGTATAACATACCATAATGTATTATGGCTTGCTGGTCTTATAAAGCGAGTGATTTTTTGATGTAAAATCACTGTTTAATAGATGCTGGCTTCATACAAAGTTGTATTTCTGCACTGTCCTGGAAAGGGTGGAAGGGAAAAAGCTCGAAAGGGCATTTTTGGAAACGTCTCAGATACTTGGGTTAGATCAAGCATTAATTTAAATCATGAGAAAAATCAAAGTGTTCATTAGAGAGCAGAGCACGAGGGAGTCAAGCACCTGTGCAAGAGGCAAAAGCAGGGTTGTTTGGAATCAAGGAATAATGGGATTGTTTAGGTTGGAAAAGCCCTCAGAGATCATTGAGTCCAACCATTCCCAGCACTGCCAAGGCCACCACTGCCCCATGTCCCCAAGTGCCACATCCACATGGATTCTAAATCCCTCCAGGACTGGGGGCTCCACCGCTGCCCTGGGCAGCTGTGCCAGGGCTAGACAACCTTTTTGGGAAAGAAATTATTCCTGATATCCAATCTAAGCCCCCCTGGTGCAACTTGAGGCCATTTCCTGTTGTCCTGCGTGATGGATTCACATCCACACACGATGGCTCTGTATCCACTGRCGTGATGGGTGTCACATTCGCTGCCTTCCAGCGGACTGGGATCTCCCTGGTCTGCCAGGATGTTGAGGAATGATGGAATGTGGCTCAGGGAGTGCTTCTGGCAGCTCCCTCAGCACCTCTGGGTGGATCCCATCCCACCCCTTAGCGGTGTAGCGGGYTGGTGGCAGCCTTGGATTACGGGATTCATTCTGCTCCCTGTTTCTCTCTGGAGAAGAACTGGTCTGACTGKTAAAGACTGAGGCAGAGAAGGCACTGAGCACCCCCACCTGCTCCTCATCCTGTGCCATTCCATTCCCCCTGCATCCAGCACAGGACGGATGTTTGTACGTCCGTGTTTGCAGATGTGCATTGAGAGCAGCAGGGAAAAAAAAATCCTGCAGCTTTGCATTCGACTTCAGGAATGACTCACTCCCTCTGGTGGGAACATTTCATCCTGAACGTGTGGTGCTGCTTTCCCTCCTCCTCCTCCTCCTCCTCCTCCTCCTCCTGCTCCTGCATCCCCACCCCTCCCCACATTCCCATTCCTGCTGCTCCGTGTGTGACATCTGCTCCGTGTGCTGCAGAGCAGCGCTTTGGTTTCTATGGCAGCTGCTGCAGCCACTGGACCCCTGGACTGGGAGGGAGAGGAGGAAAAAAATTGCTCAAAGTGGCCAAATTCAGGTGCAGGATGTCCATTCTCCGTTGGTCAGAGGGCTGGGATGTTTTGCGAGTCCCGAGGGTGGCAGCTGCCAGGATATTCCAGGGTCACTTCCTTCCATGTCCTGGGAAAAGTGCCTGCAGGGCAGCAGTGGRATGGAGGGTGTGAAGAGCAGCAGATTTTGGGTCTGGTTGAACTTCACGTTTCCTTTTGTCTTGTTCAGGTCTCCAGGTTGCAACAAACTCTCCTTGGCTTCTGCCTTAAAGGTGGTGAAAATGCAGGTGCCAGGCCTAAGATATTGTAATTAAGTGTCTATTTATAACAGGGTTTGTCATTAGAATTACCATGTCATTCTTTAAACAAGGGAGGATAATGCCAGTTCACAATCTACACCTGTAGCTGTGGGGTTTTTTTTCTTTTTTTTCTTTTCTTTTTTTTTTTAATTATTTTAAATGCAGTTCTTCTTTGATTTGTTCTGGCTCTGAATTCATTAAGAAGCCCGAATTAGCATCCTGCCACGTTGTCTGGGGCTTCTTCACTCCTCTGTCCCTTCAGGTACAAACACCAGGATTCCGAGCCAGGATTCTGAACTTCAGCTAAAAAGGGAGTTGGCTAAAACACAGAGCCCACTTCTTCATCTTTAAACATTCTTTGTAGGATGGAATCAGGATTTTAGCAACAATTCCTTCATGGAAAATGTTGTCCAGCCCTGGCACAGCGGCCCGAGGCAGTGTTGGGAGTCCCCATCCTTGGAGGGATTTAAAAGCCATGTGGATGTGGCACTTGGGGACATGGGGCAGTGGTGGCCTTGGAAGTGCTGGGAATGGTTGGACTCAGTGATCTCCAAGGGCTTTTCCAGCCTTAGTGATTCTGTGATTCTGTATTGCCATTTTCTCACACCACAGCAAAGATAAATCCATTTTAGAGCATTTTTTTTTTTCATGGGAGACAAAGCCAGTGGGAGCTGGGATCCACAAATTGATAAGAACTTCGTAAATCACAAAATCATGGAATGGTTTGGGTTGGAAGGGACCCTAAAGATGATCTTGTCCCAACCCCTGGGAGAGGACAGGTTGTCAGGGGTGAAGGTTGTGCCTCCTGTGACCGTGTGAGGCGTGTGGGCACACGGATGATCCTGAGCTCTGGCAGATCTCCAGAGAGACAGGTCCTGCCTGGGTGAATTCAGTGCTGGATSTACTTTAGAGAACTCTGAAGAGCTCCCTCTGTGGCAGATGAACAGGTCTTTTCCAGGTCCATGCTTTTATTTCTTTTCATTGAAAAAAATGATTTTTATTCCATTTCCTGTAATCCTTGGAATTTCAGGACGCTGAGGACAAATGTCACATCTTATGTGAAGAATATTTTACATCTTCAGCATTCCTGCTGTACTTGGTATGATTCTATTGTACAGCTGTGTTTGCACCTTGCATCTTTTTTTTTTTCATTCCATTTTTTGTCACTTATTCCCATTTAATCCCGTATAATCTTTCCTGGAGTCTTTATCAGCGAGCCAGACCTCAGCTCCCCTCAGCCTAAGCAGTTGTCAATGACATGATAAATCCTCAAAAATCAGTTGGARTCTGTGGAGCTCTGCTGCAGTTCTAAAACAGCCCAAATTGGACTTTTTAATGGAAAACTATGGCAAACTGGATTTCTTTTTATGGAAGGCTGTGGCACAAGAAGAGCCTTTCCCACGATCCCAAGCATTTATGGTTGTCTCCCAGCTTTAAGGTGCTGCTTGTCTCCCTGTTTTACCCTCAGCTTGTGTTCCCATGGGTTTTACAGATCCTCTTGCATGGAAATCCCAACCATGCTTAAGGACATTCCATTTCTATTTGTCATTAGCAGTYCTTATAAACACCWTTTTTCCCCTTTTTATCCCCCTTTCTGCCTCTAAACTGGCTCAGCTCTGACTTGAATCCCTTGAGGTGTCACATCGGGTAAATCACACGCAAAATCACGGAATCATTAGGGTCAGAAAAAAAATCCAGTGTAATTAATTCCARTCTTTAAATCCCACTCTTGCCTTCTAAACCTAGACAAAAAAATAAAGTTAAATCTCCTTAAAATTTCATTAAAATGAAATTATCTGGGTCCTCCCCCTCACAGAATCATTGAGGGTGGAAAAGACCTTCAAGGCCATTGAGCCCAACCTGAGACTGTTCCCTGTTTGTCACCCAGCCCAGAGCCCYGAGTGCCACATCCAGGCCTTCCTTGGACACTTCCAGGAGGGCTCCCTGGGCAGCCTCTTMCRATGTTTAACAACCCTTTCCATGGTGAAATTCCTCCTGATATCCAACCTGAACCCCTCATGGAGGGCACTGGAGATTCCACCTGGTTTCCATTATCCCATCATGGTGCATAATTGCCATAACCTCAACTGATTATATTTTTTTTTTTAGCTAAGATCATCCCACATTTTTCATTTGTTGGCCCTTTTGCATCTGTTGTTTTTTTCTTTCTTGAGCTTAGTTTATGACTTATCTCTGCGTGGATCAGTGTTAGAGGATAATATTAAAAGGGGGATTAGCACGTAGCAATGATCTATTAAACAGTGTAATTCAGCACTGTGCAGAGGCCATCGTTAATTTAATTTGTTTAATTAAAATAGCCCATTAAAATGGATTTASTTACTGGCACCCAACCACTGCTGCCTTCCTTTTTGTTACTGGGACATTTTGTTATACGAAACCTCACCAAATTCAACATTTTGCTAATTGAGCCAGCGGCTCAATTTGAAATGAGTGTTGCTGGGAAGGAGAAACAAATCAAATAGAGAACCTCGTTAGCATTTAGGACTTAAGACAGGGGGTTTCCTTGTTTCCCTTTTCAGTGGCTTTGAGCAGGAGGTCAGGTTGTTGTGTGCACATTAAAAAAATGTCATCCCCCGACCTGCAGTTTGCCCGACAGTGCCTCRCGTTTATCCTGACAGGAAGAAGCAAACAAAACAAAATGAAAAGGTAATGAGGTAGAGCACGGAGGGGATGGGAAATCTTCCCCTCAGAAAGCTCTGCAATGTTTATTAATGCTGCTGGGTCAATGGAAAAATGCAGCCTGCAAAAAAAAAAAAAAAAGCTCACGGAGTGTTTTTCCATTTCAACTTGTCCTTTTGGAATTTGCCCGTGCTAGAAAAGTTAAAAAAGATGAAATAATTCCATCTCTGAGCATAAAAGAGCAAAGTATATCATGCTCAGCAGGTTTTGTTTCTTGTGTGGTTTTGTAACTGTGCAGGGAGTGGAAAAAGTCCCTTTCAGTGAGGGGTCTTAATTGAGGAAGTCTTAATTGTTAATAATTATTTTAGAATCGTGGACTGGTTTAGGTTGGAAGGGACATTAAAGCTCRTGGTGACTCAGCACGCTGGATTTTCCAGGATGGATGAAGTCATTCCATGGAATTACTTTTGGGAATGAGAAGGACTTGCACTGGTTCCTTGAATTGTGATGAAATCAAGGAATACTCCCAATAATCCACCTCATGTCAAGCCTGCTGAGAAAAYTGATGGAATATTGGGCAAAAACCCCACAAATTTCTCTGGTGGTGGGAGACTCTCAATTATCCAAGCAGACAAGGAYCATYGGATGGGGCTTGGAGCAGCCTGGTGCAGTGGAAGCTGYCCCTGCCCATGGCAGGGGAGTTGGACCAGATGAGATTTGAGTTGGAATGGACCTTAAATGGATGAACTTAATGAACTTTTAAGGTCCATTCTGTGGTTCTGGGACCTGGGGACACTTGTGGGTGACGCTGTGAGGTGCTGGGTAAATCTGGGATCTGTTGGCCGAACTATTTCCTGCAGAGCTGAGGAATGGGGTGAACAGGGAACATGGAATTATTGAGTACAAGAAGACTGTGATTTGTTACCTCAGCAAACAAGCTGAGCAAGGAAAGAGATTTTTATTTTTCTAGAAATGGTAAAAAATAAATATCAGGAAGTGCAAAAAAAGCTGTTTAGGGTGAAGAATGAGGGTAGCACAGATCCAGGTGGGTATAAATTGCCCATCTCTACGTTTAGGATTGGAAATTGGATGTTTTATAATCATTAGAGCAGCTGGGTTCAGGAACAGCTTCCCAAAACAGAAAAGAAGATGTGAGAAATGTGACAATTGATGCAACAGGGCATGCAAAGTTCAAGAAAGGATTGATTTGAGCTTCCAGTGGCAGGAAACTCAACTGGATAACACAGGAGGAGGTTTTCCAGACCTGTAGCCCCATCACTACAAAGTGCTACTATTTTATGAACTCATTTCTCCTCAATTTTTCCCCATTAAAAATAAAAAAAAAAAAGCTGTGACTGCATTAAACCATTGCACTGCATCCTGTGCCTGGCCATTATGAATTCACAGATTAATTGGGGGAGCCAATTGATCAATATTCAATTTCCTGATTTCCTGGGCCCTGTGTTTTGTGTGTCCCACTATTCCCAAGTTTTGATGAACAGAAAATCAGCAAATTCCATGGCCAGGGAGAGCTCCAAGGTCTCTTCCCTTCTCCAGGCTGGATGTTCCCAGCTCTCCCAGCCTGGCYCCAGATCAGAGGGGCTCCAGCCCTTGGAGGAGGTTCATATTTTATACAAACTCACACACATCCTATTTATTTTTAAAATCAATTTTACCATTTCCAGCTTAAAAATATTATTGGAAGTTATAAACATKAGCATGAACAGAAAGTCCAACCAGTTCACCCACAAATGATGGGTGTAGGATTTATTTCCACCACTGAATTCAGAGGGAATAGAGATCACAAGCAGCTAAAAGATTGAAATTAGCCTTTTTAGGTATTGAATAATTAGAATAAAAAGAGCTGTAATTCATGGAATAAAATGATAGTCTGTATATGGATGCAAAAGTGGTTTTRGGTCTTTTGAACAGACCCTGTTTTCAAATTTCAGGCTCCATTTTGCCAAAAATCGTCAAGTAAATCCCAGATGTTGGTGGTCCATGGTATCTSCTGCAGGACTAGAGCTTTCCTGTCAGGAACCCTGTTTAATTCAGGTGATCAGAGTCTCTGAAAACTCTGCTGAATATTCCAGCATATCCCTGATGTGGAGAACTGGGTTGCAAATGCACTTTAGTTTGTTTTTTTTTACCTACGAGGTTAATTATTGCTTTGATTATAGAGCTGGAATTGCCATCTGCCACCAGCTCCGTGGGATGACCAAGCTTCTTTTTGGCGTCGTGTTTTCCTACATAGAATGTTTATTATTCCCAAAATACTGCAATGTGGGACAGATCCCATCATCCTGGGACTGCCTGCCACGTGATGGCTTTCTCATCCTCACACTGCACTGAAAATGCAGCTCTGTCTCCACGTGCCACCATTAGGCCGTGAAGGATGTGGTATTAATTTATGCACAGCTCAGAGAGAGACAAAAAAATGCTGCACCTCACTGATAGGTCTGTTTAATTGATATTATTTCCATGGAGAAGTTTGCCAGGAGCTTTCTGGAAAGTTGAGAAGAGAGGGTGTCACTGTCAGATGAAAATATCCTCATTTTCTTGAGATCCTCCTCAAATCTGTCGCAAAACAACCTTTTCCTCTTGGGCGTTGGGAAGCTGAAAGATCAAATCTCCTGGTGCTGACAAAGGTGGGGAAGCACTGGAATGTTYTCCCAGARAWKCTGTGGCTGCCCCTGGATCTCTGAAAGYGTCCAAGGCCAGGTTGGATGGGGCTTGGRGCAACCTGGGATAGTGGGAGGTGGCCCTGCCCATGGMAKGGGGTGGAATGGGATGGTCCTGAGGGTGCTTTTCATYCCAAGCCATTCCATGATTCCATTATTTTAKKGCTGTATTACATGGCAAATGCAGAAACAAATAAAGGGAACATTTAACTGYCATCCCAAACTGGAAACACTTCCAGGTGAGAAAGCAAAATAGGTGGAATTGTCACTCAATGAACAGGCAGCTGTGTCATCCCTTAGCTCAGGGCTGAACTGAGCTTGGGCCTCCAATTCTGGGACAACACATTGTGAGCCTTGCTGTGGACTGCAGCTAGTGGCACAATTTTGGGGGGAAAAAACTCACATTCTGGGCCAGAACTTAATTAAAAGCTCATTTCACTCACTGGCAGGTTCATACAGTGACACCACCAAGGCCTCGTGCAGGTATTTTTTCCCCAAAAAACCAAGTAGAGGAAATCTGTGGGATGTGTCACTCTTTCCTGTTTGCTCCCTCCATGGGGCATCCCATCCTGTCACTCCTTCCTTCTCCAGGCTTTTCCTTGGCATTTTTTGATCTAGAAACAGTAAAGGGTATTTGAACCCAAGATGGGTTTGTGGAAAAACTTCAGAAATGTCGGGGGTTTTTTTCCCTCCCGATGTTTCACATTAAGCAAATCAACCCTAAAGGAGAGGGCTGGGTTGTTACCTCCTTTTTCAGTTTATTGAAGTGTTGCTGATGTAAATCCTTCTGACCATTTCCAATTACATAAAAAGGAGGAAAATAAAAGATGAAAAATTAATTGTCAGCAGCTTTCATGATGAGCTGTACTGACAAAATGTTGTGTCTGTCTATAAGCAGTGAATAAAGTGTTTGGGAATTCAAACTCTGGGAGATGGGAGATAAGGAAAATAAATCCTTGGGTGTTTGGGGTTGTTTTAACCCCTTTTTTCACGGTTTTCCTGTGGAACACACTGCAGACAAATTTCAAACCCCCGTTYACAGCACTTTGCAATTAAATCCCCATCAAAACCACAAATGGAAAAATCAATTTGCTTCATCCAGCGGGTCTAAAGTTCCTCAAATTCAGCCTGAAAAAGGACAGGTTGAGAGTGGCATTTCCCTCCCTCCCTTGTTTAAAAAAAACCTCAGATATTTTAGAGTTTCMCCTCTGAAACTTCAAATAAACTCAGAACTCTTTCCCTCCCCTCCACACCTTCCCTAGCGGGATGTGCCCATGGCAGAGGCTTGGAACCAGGTGATCTTCCCAAACCTTTTCAACCCCAATCCCATCCCGTGATTCCGTGATTAAATGCGGCTTCTTAGAACCCGCCTGGCCCTGACTCTCGGTGTGTGTTTCCCCAGCTGTTCCGCCAATAAAACCGAATTCCTCCTTGGAATCCGCCGCTCCCTGCGTGCTCCCCTCCAGCCATGCCCGAGGGCAAATCCCGAGCTCTTTCCCAGGGGGGGGGACCTCAGAGGATGCTCGAGGAGCTTTGGCATCTTCAGAGGAGGYGGCGGGCTCGGGTCCCCCGGAGCATCGGGGATGTTTTTTGCTGACCCGTCTTTGCCGGCAGCGGAGGCGGAGAGAGAGAACCCGGCTGCCGCGTCAGCATCATTTTAATTAAATTGATATCGCTTTATTTAGCCGTGCGGATGGCACCGCTCCTGCTACTGCTTCCAGCAGAGGACTGGAATGCAAATAGAGACAATTTAAGCGCGGGGAGCAAAGTGGGGGGAGTTTTAGAGTAGGAGAAAAACATCCAAATGAGACGCGGGGTGGGGGGAAGAATCGAGGCTGGGCGATGATGCTGCGATGGCAAACTCGGCTGAAATGTGCATTCACCCGTCATCCTCGACTCCTCGTGTGCACGCAGATCCCATCGGCAGCTCCTCCCGAAGCCTTGCAGACAAGGCTCGGGGTGTTCCGGGCAGCGTTATTAAAGCAGCATATATTAGTATGCAGGGAGATGCTGCTCGCCCTGCCGGAGCGGGGCTGCGAGCGCTCCCCTCCTTTTGTTATGACAGGCGCTGCTCCTCACGCTTTGAGGCAGGGCTAATGAGACTTAAAAGCAGAGCTAAATTAGGGAGATGGGGAAAGTGAGGGCCCGGGGTAGAGAGTTGGCGTGATGAAAAAGCGTGGGCTGGTGGGAAAGGCGGAGAGAAGAGGGGGGAATGGAGACGGGGAGAGGCTGGGGAGAGCCCCAGCAGGAGCTGAGGCTTGTCCTGGGTCTGGCGTGATAAAGGTGGCTGAAGGGTCAGCGTTAAAGGCTGAAAAATGAAATAAAAACCCAACCCAAAGCAGGAAAACCCAGTGAAATGATGCTGTCAGACACGTGGTGGGATCCTTGGGGGTGTTCTGTGCAGAGTCAGGATTTGGACCCTGTGGGTCCCATCCAACTCAGGAGATTCTCTGACACATAAAAAAGAGGGTGAGGAGTAATCAGGATGTAACACACAAAGAGAGATAAACGGCTGGAAAACTGGAATATATCTGCTAGAAGGAAAGAAGAACATTCAAGCCATCTCTCTCTCTTTTTTCCCTACAGACTTTAGACCATGAGTGCTCATAACCAAACAGACACRGCAGTCCTGGTCCTATATGGTATTTTTTAACACTTGCCAAATGGTGTCTGCTAGCTTGTAACAGATGTAAAGGATTATTTCCCAAATCTGCAAGAATTGTCACTTTGCACTTGCAAAGTGAAGACGTCTTGACTGGAAATACAGGAAGAATGAATTATGCATGGGAAGTGCTGCATGCCTATTTTTAATGGTGCATGGGCATAGGCTAAAATACCATTTTTTTGGGCCTCAGCTCGTGTTGAAAAGTGGGGTGAGTAAGGAAAGAATGAGAAGGTGAAAGGGGAAATCTGCCTTAGGGACATGTGCTGGGTTTTCCTGATGGCAGAGACCCCAGCCCAGCACTGCAGAACAATCCTGCTCTGTGAGGAGCTGGAATTAGTGTGTAGGACATGTTGGTAACTTTATAAAATCATGGAATTATTTGGGTTGAAAAGGACCTTAAAGACCATCTCATTCCACTCCCTGCCATGGGCAGGGACACCTCCCACTATCCCAGATTGCTCCAAGCCCTGTCCAACCTGGCCTTGGACACTTCCAGAGATCCAGAGGCAGCCACAGCTTCTCTGGGCATCCTGTGCCAGGGCCTGCCCACCATCCCAGGGAACGATTCCTTCCCAATATCCCATCTAAATCTCTCCTCTCTTAGTTTAAAACCATTCCCCCTTGTCCTRTTACTCTGTGCTGTCCCAGGTGATAGATGGTGCCTGCCCCCAGAACACCTCTCAGATTCCATATTTATATCCAGTTGTAAAGGATGGGGAGAGTGGACAGCTTGTACATCACAAAGTTTGTATTGGAGGAGAAATAAATGAGAGAAAGAAGTATTTCCTAGAGGCATTTGAGTCTTTTGAGGAGTCTGAATGAAAGAATTCCAAACAGAGAACGTGTCCAGGTTGTAGCGCATATCAACAGGAATGATTAGAGTGGTGAAGTCACAATATTCCATTCTAAATCGAATTTTGACYCCCTTGGTTGATTAAAGCAGATTTATTTCCAATACTTCTATCATACTTCGTAGACTTTGTGCGGGGCAAGTCAGAAAACAAGTTCTGTTTGTTAGAAAATATCATGGTTATCAAGGTTTCACATTAAAGCAAGTTCTAGAATTATTTGATTTGTGTGTGTGAGAGAGAACAGAGATCCTGAGAGAAGGAGGGTTTGTGCATCCTGCCCAGATTGCTCCCTAGCACTGATTCCTGGATGATCCTGGTGGGATGGGATCACCCTGCCTGGGTGCAGTCCCCTGATAGGAGGTGATCCCTTCATGGCAAGCTGCAAATATCCCTTGGATTTTCATGGAGAACTGTGGAAGAGAAGAAGGTCGACTGAGGCAGCACAAAGAGCAGGAAGCAAAGCTTGGTTTGGGATTTCCTCCAGCAGGTGAATGGGACCTTGATGGGTCTGTCCCTTGGATAATTCTTCCATGCCCTGGGAGACAACAGTGGCCTCTCAGCATCTCCTGGTTTTCCTCTCCTTTTTTTTATCAGCTCTACCAGTGGGAATATTGTTTGACACTGGTGTTAGATTGGTACTTAGCTCTTCAATAACTCATAATTTATCACCAGTGCACAATGGAGATGGGGCGAGTTGGGAAAATGTGTAGTTAGAGAGGTAAAAAGGCCATCAAGACAACCCACATACTCTGTGGGAATACTGCTGTGGAGCTGGAATGGCACACCTGAAGGGTTTGTGCACTGYTTCTGAAATATTTACATCAACGTGCAGTGCCTCTGACCAGTTTCCAGAGTTTTCCATATGTTTTTTTTAAGGAATTTCATCTTGCAAAGGTGTGAGGACACAAGTCTCACACCTTTGTGAGGACAAAGCTGTGAGGAGCAGCTGAGGGAGCTGGGGGGGCTCAGCCTGGAGAAAAGGAGGCTCAGGGGGACTTCCTCACTCTCTTCTCCCAGGGAACAAGGGACAGGACAAGAGGAAACAGCCTCAGGTCGTTCTGCGGGAAGTTTAGGTTGGATATTGGGAACAATTTATTCACCAAAAGTTGTCCAGCCCTGGCACAGCTGCTCAGGGCAGTGGTGGAGTCCCCATCCCTGGGGGGATCTGAAAGCCACGTGGATGTGGCACTTGGGGACATTGGGTCAGTGGTGGCCTTGGCAGTGATGGAGAATGGTTGGACTTGGTCATCTCTGTGGGCTTTTCCAAACCAAACAATTCTGTGTAAAATCAAATGCTTGAGAGTAGTCAGGGAGTCACATTCCAGCTACAATTCCAGTAAATTGTTGGCATACCCAGCAGCTTTTTGAGTAAAAGTGAAACCAGTACTCCTGTAAATTCTGGGACTGTCACTCCTGCCACGTGTTTGCCATCCTGGCTCCGTGCCCACTGACTCCAAGGGAAGCAATTAATCCACTTTTGGACTGAGGAATCTGGGTTCCATCCTTTAGCAAACATCTCTTGGTTCCTTGGAGAAGAATCTTTCGGATGTGATGGGGTTTGCACATGTTTTATGTTCTCACGGAGTTGCATCTTGTGCACTGCTGTGGAAATCTGGGATAGTGGGAMCTGCYCTGCCCATGGCAGGGGGCTGGAATGGGATGAGCTTTGAGGTCCTTTCCAACCCACACCATTCCAGGATTCCATGATCACAGTGACCTTGAGCAGACAGATCATTAACCAGCACAAATAATCACAGTTCTGGGATTTTCCAAGCATTCCCTTTCTTTTGTGCTGAGATTATTACCCGTATCCTTTCCAACCTGCTGTGGCAACAARCTCAGATCCCAATCCTGCTTTCAGCAAACTTGGGAGACTTTCTGCAAATGGTGCCTGGGGAGGCCCAGGTCCCACAGCTTTCCTTCTGTGCTGCTCCCAGTTTGAAGGGTTGGGAATATGGGATGGGGAGGGCGAAAGGCAGCAGTGCTGCTCTTCATCTGTGCAAGTCCATTTGTTGGGTAGGCTGTGTTCTTTTACTGCTTTCCTCAAATGCCATTCTGTAACAGTAAAATGCTCACTAAAAATACTCAAATATTTTTAGTTGTCGAGTACCAGTCAGATTGAGCTGCACATTTCCCTCGTGAGTGAAAAGTGATGAGTTTGTGTTCATTAACTCGGGGCCATCTGGTGCAGACGYGCTGCAGTCTGTGAATCAAACATGCACCAAACTCCAGGGATCGGAACAACCGCCAGGCCCGGGGCTTGGGGGGCTTGGGCTGGAGGGAGGGAGGRRGGAGAGRGTGGTGGACATRGATTTCACYCTTTTTTTAAAAAATTTAACYCTGCTCTTAATGCTGCAYTGCTGTAAAACTCTGTTCCAAGCTCATCAGCGGCCATTCCAGCAGCCCTCAGGGTGCTGGTGTGCCATTAAAGTGAGGRTACCCATCATCCCAGCTATTCTGTCTGCAAAATAATTAAGCAGAACCGTTTCCCTGCATGTTTAAAGAATGCATCTGGAGGGGTGCAGCTACACAGATGCAACTGARAAATAAATCTGAGCTCGGTTTTTCCGGGCCTGCGCTGGTGGAAGTCAGTGGTGTTTCCACTCAGGGTCAGATTTTGTAGAGTTTCACGGAAAACTTTGGGAAAGTATGTTGTAGTTGAAGGCTCTGATTCCATCTTAAAGATGCTTTCCAGCCTGAATGAGTCTTCTTCTTCCCTGTGAGGGTGGGGAGGCCCTGGCACAGGGTGCCCAGAGAAGCTGTGGCTGCCCCTGGATCCCTGGAAGTGTCCAAGGCCAAGTTGGATGGAGCTTGGAGCAACCTGGGACAGTGGAAGGTGTCCCTGCCCATGGCAGGAGGTGGAATAAGATGGTCTTCAAGATCCTTTCCAACCCAAACCATTCCATGATTCCATGAAATCTGCTTCAGTTACCCCCCTGGCAGACTCTATAAATTCCTCTCCCAAATGTTT
>CADDXX010000639.1:175528-213321 GCA_902810485.1 Alauda arvensis
TGTGCTAAGCCCACACGTTAAAGAGATGATCCAAAGTCACCAGATTTCACTCACAAACCTTGTGTATAACCTTGTGAGTTCACCACAGAATGACTCAGGTTGGAAAAGCCCTCCTGGATCATCAAGACCAATCATTGTCCCAGCACCTCCAAGGCCACCACTGAGCCGTGTCCCCAAGGGCCACATCTTCATGGCTTCCTATGAGTGCCCAAGTGCAAAGTTCCTGGAGGAGAAYCCCATTTCATTTATTTTATTAGATCTTCGGAGGTGGAAGTTGTATTTTTCACATCTGCCATGTGTTCACTGGCTTTTAGACTAAAAAAGCTGTGTCCATCCATGAAAAGGATGGGATGTTGTGATTCCTTCCTGAACCAGAGCAGTTTTTCCTGTGGCTGTGCCCATGGGCCACTGCTGCAAATGACAAACAAACCAGCTGAAATCCAGGATGAAATCCATACGGGAGACAGGAGAAGATTTGGGCCCACAGGCTGTCACTGATTTAATAATAAAGAAAAAAAAGTTTTGAAAAAAAAAATCTATTAATCAGATATGAAGGGCGAGCAGGAGTTAGTGATCACTCCTGAACAAAGCTCATGTTTCCATGACAATACCCCTGTCACTGGATAATCCATACAGCATAAGCCTGTCTGTCCTGCTGGGATGTATTTGGGCGTATTTGGAGAGAGAAATTCGGAAACTCGGAGTTGCGCCTTTGAAAGAGTTGTGTTTTATTGAAAGATTCCCATTCTTTTCATCACTCTCTYAAATGACTCGCATTCATGGGACCCAGTCAAAGGATAGAACAGCACTGCACAGCCCCTGCTTCGTTTTTCTGTTCTCTTTGAGCCTCCTCATCAAAATGACCGTCCCTGCTCCGTTCCCTAATTTCCTGCCTGGATTCAGTCACTCTGCTCTCCCATTAAGGGCAGTTTCGTGAATGACATCTTTGAAAGCTTTCATTTGCCTGCGAGGGAAATGACTGCTTACTCATTCCCTCTGGGAGAGCGAGTTTACCTTCCAAAGAAACATCCCTTTTCGGTACTTTGTGGCGGAGTCTTTGGAATTTTCTCCRTGCACTTGTTGGCTGCTCCTTTGGGCCACCTCCAGGAAGAGAAGCACACGTTCACGCTCGCTCGAGCAAAATAATGGGTGACTTTCAGGCTCTAATGGCTCGTTTTTTCACATAACTTTTTTTTTTCCATAGGACAAAGTGATTCTCTGCCAGCTCCTACTGAAAGTTGTTTCAAAGTTGCACCGATTCCTTTCTCCGTAGGGTTGCTTCTCCCCCTTCAGCCTCGTGATGTTTCAGTTTGACTCTTTGGATTTTGGAGGCGAATTAAATTCTGGATTCTGCTTCTTTTCATATTGCCTGCCTTTACTTAAGCTCTTTGGGACCAAGGGAATGGCAGGAAGCTGAGGCAGGAATTAGGATGGATTTTAGGGAAAGGTTCTTGTGTTGGGTGCTGCCCAGGTTCCCCAGGGAATGGGCACAGCCCCAAAGCTGCCAGAGCTCCAAGAGGGTTTGGACAATGCTCTCAGGGACAGTTTGGGATGGTTGGGGTGTCAGTGCAGGGCCAGGAGCTGGACTCGATGATCTTTGTGAGTCCCTTCAGGATATTCTGTGATTCCATGAGTTTTTTTATCCTTCATGGCTCCTTTCAGAGCAACTACAGCAAGTTTGCAACAAGGCTTAAGCAAAGATGGAGATGAGGCTCACAGATTGTATCAAAAGATCACTGAGTGTCCATCACAGCTCTTGATCTTGCCTTTCCTTGAGCAGATACAATCAGAGTCTTTAAAGCTGGAAAAGACCTCCAAGATCACCGAATCCAAGCATTAACCCAGCATCGCTGTGCCCACCACTGAACCCTGTCCCCAGGTGTCACAAAGACATAAAAAACTTCCCAAGGCCACCAAAACCTGAGTCCCAGCTCCCAAGCACATTGTGCCTCATCCTCCAGGACCGCTGGCTCCTGCAATTTGCTCTCCACGCTTTTCCTCACCAGGCAGTTTTTTTTCCATTTCTTTGAAATTACACGGTTTGGTGCAACGCTCAGTCAGACAGAAATACCTCAGCAAAGTGGTTTTCAATTTGTTTTTCACCGAGACGCTCACTTGTGCTTTCCTAGGGAGACTTTGGAASTGCTGATCTCGGGGAGCAGAGATCCCAGGGGCTCTAGGGGATACAGCARGGTTATTTTCTCAGATCTGCACTTGCCTTTGTTTCTGGTCTCTTTCTGGTTGCTGCATCTTGTGTCAGAGATTAAAAAGAAGGGGTTTTATTCAGTCTCTTGTCCTTGTTATTAGTCTTATTCCTTTCTTTCCTCTTTTTTCACCTTTTGGAGTAGGGAAGTGGCCTTTCCTGCAGACCCTCAGAGACTGAATAGGCTCAGCCCCAATAAACTCAGTGAAGTTCAGGCTCCTTGGGGGAATTTCAGACAGGTTCCTCTGGAATCTAACGGGGACAATGACTGTCACACGCTGTGCCAGCACCATGGAGAGATGCCAGTGCCGTGTCACGGAGCTGTGGCACGATGTGAAGTGACAGGGTAGAGCCAGCCTGTCCTCCTTTCCAGCCGTGGCTGGGGTACAGCTGTGCTCCTGCACGGGGCTGTGTGGGAACAGCATCCATCTGAATGCTTTAATTCCATCTGGATCTTCCTGGCTCAGTTCAAGAGCTCTCGTTTGAGGCAGCGTAGCTGAAACGACCCCGTTTTAATGCGCTGAATAATCCACTGCTACGTGTTGGTCAGAAAAGAAGGATGAAGAAGTCCTAATTAATCAGATCTCTTCTTAATTGGCCGTGGCGAAGAGATCTCTCGGCGTGCCAAGTGCTCGCAGTGGCCTGAGTGGTTGGCTTTGCCTGAATAAGAGAGAGGCTGTTCCTACAACTGCTGTCCTGGATTTGTTTGGAATTTGCTTTGAGGAGTCGGCAGCAGAGTTGTCAGGTGGATTAATCCTGGCTTCTGTACATCCTGTCTCGGAGTGTCATCCCCGGGCCTCCCACCCAGTTTGCCCAGGAGTTGTGCTGCAGCGTTTTTAGCCTTGCATTTGGAATTGTTCTGATRAGGGTCCTGTGAAATAAATCGAATTTGACTGGCAGCTCTGGAGCCAGGGATGTTCCAGTGGGTGAGTGAGGGGAATTAAATTGTTGACTGTGTGTCATTAGAGAAAGGAGAAAGGGATTTATCCTCCTGGCCAGGAATTTTAARAATTTTTCTTCAGAAAACCTTTTAAGCACCTCGATTGGACAATGCAAAAAGGGCAGCTTTGCAGCATTTGCAAGCATTAAAGTGTGACGTTGACCATTTCCATTGGTTACTCGTCTGATCTTGGCAATTTTGCATCATGTCTCTGGCCTAGATCTGCTCCCTTGGTGGGGGAAGATCCAACCCACAGCTGCTGGGCAGGAATCCCTTGTCAGCTGTGTCCAGGCTGGATGGAGAACTCTGGGTGCTGTGAATGTGTCACTGAGAGACATCCATGACCCCCTGGGCCCCTGAGGTTCTGCTTTTTCCACACCTGCAGCRTCTCCAGGAGARCTGGAGAGGGACTGGGGACAAGGGAGGGAAGGACAGCACACAGGGAATGGCTTCCCACTGCCAGAGGGCAGGGATGGATGGGATATTGGGAAGGAATTCCTGCCTGTGAGGGTGGTGAGGCCCTGGCACAGGGTGCCCAGAGAAGCTGTGGCTGCCCCTGGATCCCTGGAAGTGTCCAARGCCAGGYTGGRCAGGGCTTGGAGCAACCTGGGATAGTGGAAGKTRTCCCTGCCCATGKCAGGRRGWGGAATGGGATGAGCTTTAATGCCCCTTCMCACCCAAACCATTCTGGGATTCTGTGATTTGAACAACCCCCCAGGAAACACTTTGAGTTATGCCCAGACATTTGAAAGGAGCCTGTGCTGCCCTTCAGCCCTGCCAGGAGCCCCTTTGTGCCAAACAGGAGGAGCTGGTCTGTACCAGCCCATCCCAGGAGAAACCTCCCCACAGGGTTTAGATTCCCAGTGATTCCTCATTTTCTCCATCACACAGATTAAAACCAGCAGCTTTTCCCACACCAGCAGCAGTACAAAAGATGAGATGGGTACAAGTGAGGAGATGAGATAACACCGGGGTAAGAATGGCTGCAATCACCTTACAATGAGATCATATCAAATGTGTTGTGAAAGTTCCAATAATTAATTGTTTCTTAAACTGTGCAGCCTGTTTGTTTGATCTTCCCTCTGCATTTCTATAGCAGTGTATCATTTATTTTCCTTCATCTCTCTCTTTTTTTTTCTTTGCCTTGTGCACCATATTTCTATACTTCAGACTTGATTCAGTAACCATAGCAATGAAATAAATGCATTGTCTTCATTTACAATGGTGTCTAAATAGGTGCTCAGCTYCTCTAACAAGGGATGGTTCCCTGCCACCACAATGAGAAGGCTTTGGGTGATGTTATTGAAATMATTTTCGCTTTGATTTCCTGACACCGAGTCCAAAAAGTCTCTGAAAACGCATTTGTGTCTACTTCGTTTCTCAAGAGCGTGTACRTGGAAATATAAAAACCCCAGAACTTTCCAGGGGTGCTCTTTGTGGAGAGAGGGAACGTGGTTGGCTTTATGCCTTTCCAGGTACAAAGAGATGCATTAATATCTTTTATTTGCCCACACTGTCCTCACATTATCAACAACCCAGAAGTTTCTGCGGACAAAGAACAAAAAGAATGCAGGCTGACTTCTTGTCTTGAGATGGAGTGAGTGTACTCCTGTGCCTGGGCAGTCCTTACAGGGGTAGATGCAAACTGTTTTCATTCTGAGGGTTAAAAATAAAAGCTGCAAAGGAAAAAAGGAAAAAAAAAAGAAAAGAAAAAGAAAATGAAGAAAAAACCCTCTCCTTTTGCGTTCTTAACAGATTGCTTTTGCAACTCAGTGGCAGCCACGTGACTTCATTCACCTTTTGTATATTAATTCTGTTTGTCAGAGTCTTATGCAAACACAGTTCAGGCGTTTTCTGAGAATGCAGGCTGAGATTCCTTTCCATTTGTGCTGCAGCCAGGTTGGTGCCCCCACAGCTCCTGGAGGAGTTGCACTTCACCTCTGGGCAGCACTTTGTTTGATTTCGTTGGGATCACGTGGCACAATCAGAGAATCRTGGAATGGTTTGGGTGGGAAGRGACCTTAAAATCATCTCATTTCACCCCCTGCCATGGGCAGGGACACCTCCCRCYRTCCCARGYTGMTCCAAAMCCTGTCCAGCCTGGCTTTGGACACTTCCAGGGATGCAGGGGCAGCCACAGCTTCTCTGGGAAACCTGTGCCAGGGCCTCACCTCCCTCACAGCCAGGAATTCCTTCCCAATATCCCATCYATYCCTGCCCTCTGGCAGTGGGAAGCCATTCCCTGTGTCCTGTYCCTCCATCYCTTGTSCCCAGTCCCTCTCCAGCTCTCCTGGAGCCCCTTYAGGCTCTGGAAGGGGCTCTGAGCTCTCCCTGGATCCTTCTTTTCTCTCTTCCTCTCAATCAGAGAGTGCTGGGGTGGATTCTTGCTGGAATTGCAGCCTTCCCTCTCTGCATCCCATTCTTCCCCTGCCTCTGCCACAGGCAAAACTCTGGGTTGGTGTCTGCAGTGAATCCTGCTCGGATAAATGCAAAGTGAGCGCTGCCACATTCCCCACCAGCCCCTCTGGGATGGAGCAGAGTTCCAGCTCCTGAGGTTCACATTTAAAGCTTTCAGCTCCAGGCATATTCCTTAAAAGAAAAGCCTTGTTATCCATTTTACATCTGAGGCTTGGATTTCAAGGAAAAGATGAGACAAGAAAGGATTTCAACCASCAGCAAATTAGAGCCCTAAATTAGRCTGCCCTGARAATTTTGCRCAGAAAWAAATWTTTTTGGSCAAAAATATGGGTTTTTAATTAAGGGACATTGTCTCATTAGGATGATTTTTTTACTCTTTGGATACTGAAGCCTCTCWAAAATCCATTTTAGACTGTTGATTGTGTGTATGTGTGTTGACATATGGGTGTGTGTATGTGATGTATAAACAGCCATTATCTGAATTTTTGGTTTTTTCTTGACAGTTRGAAAAATCACAGGGGTAAGAATAGATTAAAATGAGATTTATTTTTTTTTAAATTTTATTTTATTTGATCTCTTCAGGGGAAAGGAAAGAATTTTCCTACCAGCTCTACTTTTATCAGTAATTCCTAGCTTCTGGCCATTGCCTGTGTGTTATAAATGCCCAACTGCAAGAGCCAGGTGCTGACTCTGGACTTTTAAACTCTGTATATCTCTAATAGACTAAATCAAGGGGGAAAAAAATCTCTTGCAAGTGCATGGCACGGGCAGCAGCAGGAGAGGCAATTTACCCATTCCCTGGGGTTTGCAGGGAGTCTGGAAAAATTGGAATGGAAGCTTTGCCCTGTGTCCTGGGGACATCCCTTCTGTGTCACACGTGGTGCTGAACCACTTCTCACCTGTGGCACCAGTGGAGTTTGAGCCTTCCCTGGGGGCTGCAGCAGAGGSAACTCTGCATTTTGGGCACTCCCAGAGGACTTTGGACACGCAGGGGGGGTTGTGCTGGGTCTCTCCAGAGGAGAGCTTTGTGCTGTCCTTGACTCAGGAGAAAAAAATCCTTTTATCTTCTGAAAACCTTCTCAAGTGCGCAATTTCTTTTTATTTCCCTTAGTGCTGGTTGAGATGTCAGTGCTAAAGGATAATGAGTTTGGGGGTGATGTTTTTTAGGGGAAGGAGTTAAAGGCAGAGGCTGAGCCTCGAGATTGCAGTAAAATGGGAGTGAAGCCTCTTAGCCTGCTCCTAAAACAGAAGTGTAGTTGGACAGAACCCTGAGTAATGACAGCAGAAATCAGGAGATTTTGGTGCTGATCAGCCCTTTCTTTTGTGTATATCTCAGAGCAATAGGGAATAGAAATGTTATAGGAAAACAAATCCTCTCCCAGCAGAAAATTCACAGGATTTGGAGCARCCTGGGATAGTGGGAGGTGTCCCTGCCCATGGGGGATGAGCTTTAAGTCCCAGCCTAGACCATTCTGTGATTCTAGTACTCCTTTCCCAATAAAAAAAATATTCTCTTAATCCTGTTTGGGTAATTCCCACTCCAGCCTTGTTTTTCCATCCTCTCCCTCACTTCTTTGCCCCTTGGAAAACAACTTTGCCAGCTCCCAGGATGTCACAGGGTGTCATCCTGTCATTGCAGCTGCACTCTTCAAAGCCTGTGCTTTGCTGGTTTACATAATTGGGTGGGGGGAAATCCAATCCTCTGTGTTTTCTTCTCTTCACTTTTGAGTGCAAACATCTTAAAAAAAAAGTAAGAAGGGAACCTAATGGATGTGTTTTCCATGCTAAAGGTGACAGCATGAAAAGGGGGAACCTGATTTCTGACAAACCATTTTAATTTAGATTTTTTTTAAGACAGATTTGTGCAAGTCCCAGAAAGATAAGCAAATGCTCTTGTTCTTGTCAACCATTTTCTTTCTCACCTAATGCAACCCAAAATAGGCAGATGTTCATGACAAACCCCAGTGTTTTTCTTAGCATAATATTCAGGTTCCCCATATTTTATTATTAGAGTTTATTATGAATTATTGTGGCAATGGGCTAATTGAAAATACAGTTACTATAAAATTGCAAGGGATATTCTCAGGTTTAATTGTGGTTTTGAGCCCTGAGAGTCAGTAATCAGGTTTGAAGGAGAGCCAGAGTCTGAGCATCTGTCTTGGAAGATTTATTCTTTTCTTATCTCTACAAATTCTTTCTGCCCAGCGTGGAGTGTGCAGGAAGCCAGAGAAGCAAAATCTGACCCTCCTACAAGGGTGCCTTAACTTTTATACCCATTCCTACATGAACAATGTTTTCCCCTATGCACCAATACCTGGGACCCAAGTTAAACTGTGAAACTCCACCACAATCCAACCCAAAAAGCCACCACCTCAGCAGGAGATGGAGTGCAAGAAGAACCAGGAAAAGGAGAATAGGCACACCCAAATTCCTCCATCTTTGCCCTCTTTACCACTATGTTAAAATCTAAAAATTCTGCTTTTCACCCTGTGATATACCCGTAATTATGCTAATTAAACTCTCGTGGCTTGCATTGCTTCTTTCAATGTCGGCAGCTTTTTCCAGGGGCTCAGATCAAAGGCACGGGTATTTTTGGCTCTGTCCCAAGACCCTCGGATCTCTTGTGAGGGTCTCGAGCCTCGCAGGGCACCCAAAGGAGTGACCTGGGCTCCCACAGGATATCTCCTGCTTGCAAGTTCACTTCCAGGGGTGGGGAAGCTGGGAAACCTGTGCCAGGGCCTCCCCACCCTCACAGGGAAGAATCCCTTGCCAATATCCCACCTATCCCTGCCCTCTGGCAGTGGGAATCCAGAATCCCCTCCCTCTCCTGCTGCCCACAGGGGTCTCTGGGCTGGGCCATGTCCAGCTCTCACCCACCAGCATCCCCAAATCCTTCTCCCAGGGCTGCTCCACCTGCTCATCCCCAGCCTGGATTGACCCTGGGGGTTGCCCCCCTGACTCAGGTACAGCTTGGTCTTGTTAAATCCATGAGATTCCCATGGGCCACTGCTGGAGCTCACCCAGGTCCCTCTGGAATCGCACCTGGCTGGCACTGGGTGTGTGGTACCTGAACTCAGGTGTCTGAGCCTGATCCTGGTTGTCCCTCGAGTTATTTAGGAATGGGTTCTGTGATCTGTCACTCAAGGCCACCAGGGAATTCAGCCCAAGCATATGTCAGTGTGGTGGATGGCTGCACTCCCTGGTTTCCTCGGGACATTTAAGGAATTCATTTCCGAGGCAGTTTCTTTTCATGGCCGTAATTGGGTCCTAATCATCTCTGTACACGTAACATTAAGTTTYTCATTTGCCTCATTAACTGTTGCTCTCAAATCTCGATGGCCAAATATTGATGAAGTACCAGGCTCTGGCGCTGATCATCTCTTCATTCACCCAGTCCAGCAGGGTTTGGGGTTTTTTTTTTTCATATTAGAAATTTTCATCAGTTCCCCTGTGTGCACAGTTCAGTCACTTTTCCTTTCGCCAGAGGAAAATTTATCACAGCTGAAGTGTCCAAGATCAGGCTGGATGGGGCTTGGAATGACCTGGAATAGTGGAAGGTGTCCCTGCCCATGGCAGAGAGGGAATGAGATGAACTTTAAAGTCCCCTCCAACCTAAATCATTCTGTAATTCTGTAATAATTTGTATTTCCTGGACATGCAGAATTTGAAATCACCTGGCAATCAAAGGCGGGCTCTCCAGTCCTGCCATTCCTACTCCAGGCCTTCCTCACAGCATCCCCAAGGTTTYCAAGATCCCTTTAAAAACATGGCTGGCAGGAGTGGATTTAATATTCCAACATTAGTCTCGATGCTTCCATAAATGAAAATCAAGTCACTCTCTCCTCCCACTCCTCCTCTGCCGTGCACATGTCCGTGAATTGCATTAGTGCTTTTCATCACAGCGTYCTAATGGCATCCCAGTGCTAAGCTTTTTGGCTACTGTGACCCCTAAATTACTTTCAGATGCTATTTTCCATTATGTAATCCTTTGTTCTCTCCATTCCTGCTTTCCTGCTCTCCTGGCTGAGCACACAACTCAATGTATTAAAATATGGGTTTGCTGATTGAGCCTAATGTACTGAGGAATCCAAGCTGATTTTATGGGCTCCTCACACTCCTTAATACTTATTATGATGTCAAACTTTGTGTCATTCCCAAATGTTATCAGCGATGGTTTGGTGTTTGTTTCCAGCTCCCATAAAGAAAATCTAATAGTGCTGGACCTGAGACAGGGCCTTTAAAAGGTGATGCAACACTTGGGCAATGGCTGGAGTGGTTTCCTTCACAGCCAGTGGGAAGCAGGGGGTGTGCAGGAATAATTCAGRGATTCCCAGGGGTGCAGATGAATGGGTAAAAGTGATGCTTGTGGTGTTTATTACTGGTCAATATTGTCCAATAAAYCCATTTTAAAAAAGAGTAAAAATGAGGCAAACATGGGCAGGTAACTCAGCTAGCTGGGCTGTCCCTGTTCCTGCTGGGGTTACTGGAGAGAGTGGAGCTGGGATTTGGACACTGGGGATTGCCTCCTCTCTCTGCAGCCTGTTGAAGGATGTCAGCATCCTCTCTCCTGCCTGAACCTGGGCTCAGTGAATTATTCCATCCCCTCAGCATTTAAACAATGATCTTCCCTTCTTCTGGCTCTCTAATTTGGGGTGCCAAGCCCCTGTGGAATTCCCTGAATAAATAACACCAAGAACTCGCATCAACCTCTCAACATTCAGGAGTCATTTCAGGCTCACGTTTCCCAGGTGGCCTTTTATACTTCCCCTGCCTGCTTTGGATTTACAGGGATCTTTAATTTCCTGATTGCAGACAGGTTTTCCAAGTAATCCAGTGCTCTGTACACACATTTTCTACAATTTTCAGAAAAAAAACCCAGCACGATTCGAGCAAAGTAATACAGGACTCCTATATAATCTTCTACATGAGAATGTTGTAGAATACCAATGTAGAGCTGAGGAAATATCCAGCTCTGCTGGGTTTTGTGGTTTTTTTTTTTTTTTTCATATAAATTAACTCTGTATCTAATTACCTCATCTGCCAGTCTGCAATTTGTGTGTGTTCACAGGTATATTGCTTTTGTGCTTAACTGCTTAATTTCCATGAATTGCTGGCAGAAAGGGGTTGTAGAGCTTTGTGCTGCACGATTGCTGCTTGCTGAAGTACTGAAATCCACACCTTAGAGGGAGGAAAGATCATTTAAAGCTGATTAAGGTGATGTTAAACAGAGTAAGTATCCATGAAGGAACGCTGCCTACCCTCATAAACAACCAGCACTGGAGGGAGGTCCACGAAATGATAGACAGCACAAAACAGCAGAATCGCCSTAATAAACCAAATTTTCCTCCTACAAATAACTTCATTTATTTCAAGGGAGTTGGAACAGAATTAATCTGGGCAAGACTGTAGAATTCCAGGATGGTTTGGGTTGGAAGRGGCTTGAAAGACCATCAAGGTCCAGTTCCCTGCCATGGGCAGGGRACACCTTCCACTAGATCAGGTTGCTCCAAGCCCTTTTTCAAGATGAAAGGAACCATGTGTGCTGTCTGGGGGCCAGAGGGAAGTGTGCAGGTGGCATTTCCTGATTTTGTTGATTGCTTAATTGCAAAAAAAACCCCCTCATACACTTGGCTGAGAGTGGAATTTCTTTAACTGAACACCACTCAKGGCTCGTTAGCACCCAGCAATACACAGCAGGCAACATGGGCACGGYTCAGAAATACCTGGAGGAAGCATCCAGGCTGGAAATGATCACACAGGAAAGCTTGAACGTGGATCCAGAGTCTTGGAGCATGCGATCAGTTAATTAATGTGCTCCCTTGTAATGAGCTGTTCTTCCCTAATGCTGCTTCTTTACTGCAAGGTGTTAAGAGTTGAGGTGTGTGTGTGTCCAAAACCACTTTGTGTTGCTGGGTTGTGGGAAGGATGAGGTGAGGTCAAGACTAAAGTTTGACGGCAGACTGATCCTGCAGTTGTTCTCTCAGGAGAGCTTCAGCCTGTGTTACAGCTGGAATATCTGCCCTCTGGGAAGAAATGGGATGAAACAGCCTCCAGTTGCACCGTGGGAGGTTTAAATTGGATATTAGGAACAATTTCTTCGCTGAAAGCGTGGTCAGGCACTGGAACAGGCTGCCCAGGGCAGTGGTGGTGGAATCACTCAATGATCTTGGAGGTCTTTTCCAACCTTAATTGTTGAATCACAGAACCTGGGTTGGAAGGGATATTAAAGATCACCCCATTCCACCCCTTGCCGTGTCCAGGGACACCTTCCACTCTCCCAGGTTGCTCCAAGCCCCGGCCAACCCGGCCTTAAACGCTTCCAGGGATGTTCTTTTCTGCCTGATCCTGGCACAGTTTTGGCCCTGGTGAACTTTACCCTTCCCAAGCACAGTTTGGGAGATGGCACCTGCCAGAGACCATTCCCAAAAGGCACTTTGGATGCTGCTACCCAATTCTGGATCACAGAGGATCATGGGCACGGCCAGCCCGTGCCAGCTGGCCCTTGGCACCGGGTCAGCCGAGCTGTGGGAGGTGTAAAATTTCACTCCACAGTTGGAGCAAAGTTCTGCTTTAGAGCTCCCACCCTTTGTGTCGGGATCCAGCAGAGCTACTTTTAGCTCCCGCCGAGTGCGATGGCTCCTCTGAGCTCCCAAAGCTGCGGGAGTGCAGGAAGCTTGGGCTCCTCCAAAGGGCGSCTCATCCCACTTAGTTACCAATTTGGGAAAAGCCAGCAGCAGGTGCTGAGCCTTCCTGACTCGTGGCAGAGCAGGTGCTGATGGCAAGGRGAGGGCAGGGAAGGGATGGGAGCAGGGATCATGGATTCCTCGGGAGGGGATTCTGCTCCTCTTCCCTGCTCAGGTGAAACCCCACTGGCAGAGTTGTCTCCAGCTCTGGGGACCCAGCATAGGAAAGACGTGGAGCTGCTGGAGAGAGTCCWGAGCAGGCAYCAGGATGATCAGAGGGATGGAGCAGCTCTGCTGCGAGGAAAGGCTGAGGRAATTGGGATTGTTCATCCTGGAGAAGAGAAAGYTTTGGSGTGACCACCCCGTACCTGAAAGGAGCACACARGAAAGATGGAGCAAGTTTATTTACAAGGATCTGGCATGACAGGACAAGGGGTAATGGTTTTAAACTGAAAGTAGTTTTAGACTATTAGGATATTCAGGATATTAGGAAGGAATTGTTCCCTGTGAGGGTGGGGAGGCTCTGGCACAGGTTGCCCAGAGAAGCTGTGGCTGCCCCTGGATCCCTGAAAGTGTCCAAGGCCAGGTTGGATGGGACTTGGAACAACCTGGGATAGTGGAAGGTGTCCCTGTCCATGGCATGTGGTTGACTTGGGTGAGTTTTAAGGTCCCTTCCAAGCCCAAACTATTCTGTGACTGTGTGATTCAATGATTAAGGTTGGAAAAAACCTCCAGGATCATCGASTCCAACCTCATGCTTGCTCCATCCAGATGGAAGCACCAGAGGCCTGCACCAAGGGGCAAGCACCTGGCCAGCTTGGACAAGCAGGGATGGCATTCATCCCTCTGGGAAGAGCAGCTTTGTTCCAGGCCTGTATAACCCCCAGCCCTCGTGTGGGGTGTGARTGGTGCAGAGCTTTGAAGCCACCAGGGCACAGCACGGAAAGGAGCCCTCAGCGAGGCAGCGCCGCGTTTGCGTGAACCGCGACAGCGCTCGCTCTCATCTCCTCTAACTCCCATCCAAAAAGTGCTGATTGGGAGAAGAAAACTTTCAGCTAATTACTGTCATTTTTTTCTTTTCCCTTTAATTTTTTTTTTTTCCCCTGTGAGCTCTGACTACTGTTCTTAATTTCCTGACCAGCTTGCGCCCTTCCCCCGCGCCTCTCCGAGCATCTGTGGTCGTTTCAAATTGAGCTGTACTACCTGCTGCTCCGACTTTCCAACATACCCCACCAGTTGGTTTGCCAAACAGTGAACTGCCAGCCATCTGCCATCCGAGGCAGAATTTACATTGTTTCATCTTAAAATAACGCCTTCGGAATATCAAGTAACTCTCGGCACCGGGTTTTTGCGCGCTGAAAATCGGCCAGGATTCAAAACAAATACCAAATGTGCCTTGGAAAGGGAGCGGGGAGGGGAGTCAGGGGGGAAAGTTGGAGAGGTAAAGTTTTGAATTTGCTGGTTACCTGATGGGGGGTGAGAATGACAAGGCTGRGAATTTTAACCTTGAAAAGGCAAACTCCTTTAGGATCATGGAATACGGGAATGGTTTGGGTTGGAAGTCACCCCCTGCCATGGGCAGGGACACCTTCCACTATCCCAGGTTGCTCCAAGCCCCATCCAGCCTGGCCTGGAACACTTCCAGGGATGGGGCAGCCACTGCTTCTCTGGCCAACCTGTTCCTTTTTYCATACAGAGGCAATTTCACAGGAGCTGATGGGTTGGAGCAGCAGGATCCAGGACTGGTTTCTGTGCATAGCCTGGTACCCTCTGACCGTTTTTTGAGTCAAACACTCCTTGGCCCTCAGTTTTCCCTGTCTTCAAATGCTTGAAATTCAGTATTCCCAAGTTCCTTCAGTGYGCAATGTATGGTTTTCATGGCTACACAAGTAGCTGTGGATTAATGAGGCCRTTCATGGAATCACAGAATATCCTGAGTTGGAAGGGACCCACAAGGATCCCTGAGTCCAGCTCCTGGCTCTGCCCAGGAYGCCCCAACAATCCCACCCTGTGCATCCCTGAGAGTGTTGTCCAAATGCTCCTGGARCTCTGGCAGCCTTGGGAATGTCAGCATTCCCTAGGGAGCTGTTCCAGTGCCCCACCACCCTCTGGGAGAAGAACCTTTCCCTGATATCCAACCTAAACCTCCTTGGCACAGCTCCAGCTGTTCCCTGGGTCCGTTCCCTGGTCGCCAGAAGAGATGAGTGCCTGCCGTTGTAGCAGAGTATTAACTTTGTGGAGATCTAAATTACCCAAATCCTTAATCGCAGTCATTATGAGGAAAATTAATAAATTTACTAAAAACGAGAAGCGCATTCTGCTGTTTTTTAAGAAATCAAGAGGCTTTTGGACACATCCCTGCCCACAGGGGGTAGAGTGGGACCAGGTGATCTTTAAGGTTACTTCCAAGCCAATGGAACCATTCTCTATCTTAGTGACAGTGGCCTAAGAAGTCTTGTGGACTGAAACAACACCCACCACTCTGTACCTGCACTGAGGGTCTCCACAGGCGATGTTTGCTTGTAAAACTTCCTAAATAAAAGAGGGACCTGATGACTGACCACGGTTCCTCTGATTGTCGGAGTTATCTCTTCTGAGATTTAACCCTGGCAGTGTAAATTTTWCTTCTCACTGGCCCGTGCTTGAAAGAAGGAATTGGAGAACGTCTGGGTTGCGGACTGCAGATGTTTATTTTACAAATCTTATCTCTAAGTTCTTTCTGTCCAGCATGAAGTTCACAAGCAGCTGGAAAAATGGTTTCTCCCCCTGCCCACGACAGYGCTTGGGCTTTTATACCCTAAACTACATTAACATTGTTTTTCTCTAAACACCAATAACTAAAACCCATGTCATGCAGTGAAATTACACCTTCACCAATCCTAAAAACCCATCATCCTTTGCAAAGAGGAAGAGGAAAAGGAAGACAGAAACATGTGCTCTTATCACACGGATCTGCCTCCATCTTTGCCCCATTTCACCTATACAGCAAAAACTAAAAACCCTATTTCTCATCCCGTGACATAACAAAAATCACACCAATCAAACCCTTGTGACCTCCAAACCCTCAGACARCCCTGRCAGTGCTTTTCCCATGGGCTGAGACCAAAAGCCACCACTGTTTCWGRCACAGGCCAGGGAGGATCTAACCCCYCATCCAGGCTCCTGCCCATCCAGGAGAMCCAGAGAGATRCTCTRGTTTSCCACATCTGATCAGTCATGGTTCCTGGTTTCTAAACCCTAATTTCAGCCAATGTCTCTGCTTGGAAAAGTCCATCAGCACATCCAACCTGTGGCCTGTTATGAAAGGCAGTGAAAAAGGGGTTAAGATATCACCAAGAGTCTTTCACTTGCCTCTCCCTCCTCTTCCAAACCTTCCACATGGTTCTAAAATTTCTTGAGCCCTAAAAAAATTGCTTTAATGTGGTGCTTTCTTCAGGCAGCATGCTGGAAATATCCTTGTTGGCGAAGGAATCATGGATAGTGACAAGTCCAATTAAATCAGTKGCTTTCAGTAATGGAAGGTGCAGGAACACAGACACAGGAATGTGTGGAAATGTCAGCCCACAAGATGCATTCCCAATGTATTTAGTTCTTGTAAAGGGGAAAATAAAGTGCACATCCCAGCACAGGGGGTAATGGCASGCTTTTCTCATCTCCTGGAAAGGCGCATTTGGAGCAATATCCATTTGTTRACAGCAAATTCATCCTTTCAAATGGAATCATCACAGAACTGACATGTCTCTGTCTCGGCCTGGGGCACCCTGTGASAGTCAGTGCRGGTGGTCCCTCTCTTCTAGGGCTGGCTCWGCCCAGASGTGACCCTGCCAYGATCKGTGRGTCGAGGACACACACAGACCSCGGTGGGTGCAAGAGCGGTAGAAACCTTCCTGCTGCCGTTGGAAAAAGAGGCTGACTCCTTTGGGGGTCTGAGTTCTCAGGGTTTATTGAGCTTGGCAAATTACCCTGAGAGGGGAYTGCCCAAAGGAGCCCCTCTCTGGGGTGTGCAACACCTTTTAACAGGGGGAGGGACAGGAACAACAAACCAATCAGGAGGGATCGGGGTGTGGTTACAATCTGATAGACATCAACTGGGAGCAATGGGGAGAACCCAAGGGAGGGACAAACTTGAAACAACCTTGAGGAACAGGGAGAACTTTCCAGAAATGGGGGAGAGGTTTAGGGAAAACTGACAGGTGCCAGGGGAGGGCACAAGGGAGATGGACAGGAGCTCAGGGAACTTTCTGGAACAAGGGGAGAGGCTCAGGGGAGACGGGCAGGTGCCAGGGGAGGGCACATCAGGGAGGCAGAGCAGGCAGAACCAAGGGCAAACAGCAAAAGGGGGTAGCTTGGAACAAACCAATASAATCAGGAAATAATAAACCCCAACAAGTCAGATGGCTTTTCTGTGGTGCCTAAGACATGCTAAACACTCAGGAACTCTCCAGCAGCATCTCCTCCAGGATCCACAARCGTGGGTGGAACTCGTGTTTTGGGCCAAAAGACAGGAGCACATCAGTTTGATTACTTAAGCCCTCAGAGGGGGACTGATCTCACCTGGCTTTAGCTGTTTAAGAGTAATGGCCTTAACCTGAACATGCCATTATCCATGGAAAGGTAGCAGGTCCTCCTGGGAACAATCCAACATGTCCCAGGATTGGTCTGGAGTCATTCTTACTCAATGGCAATTTCCCCTCTCCTTTCTGCTGAACCTAAAAAATTAACTAGAACTACCTGCCTGCAATTCCCACGTCCCTGGAAGTGTCCAAGGCCAGGTTGGACAAGGCTCGGAGCAACCTGAAGTAGTGTGAGGTGTCCCTGACCATGACAGGAGTTGGAACTAGATGAGTTTTAAGATCCACTTCCAACCAATCCATTTTGGAATTCCATGATCTTACGACTAGATTTTAAATGAACCCTACTGAAATAGATGCTATCTCCCATTTTTTTTGTTCCAGAAATGACACACTGGGTCTTTCTCCTGCCAGGATCCAACAGATGCATTTGAATTTTATTTTTCTTCACTGATTTTCAAAAGGCTGAGCTCTTTTCAGTTGAACATTTGGCCTCAGGAGACCACTTTATCTTCCAAGTCAGGGCTGGATGTCCTTGGTGGCAATGCTTCATTTAGATGTTTAATCTTCAAATCAAGTGGATTGACCCATCTTCACRCCTAGAACTGTGAATTACTCTTCAGAAGTGCCTGGGGCCAGGCCAGTATTGTTCTGTTGAAGAGCCAGGCAGAGTTTTGGGCACTTGGAAAAGTCATTCTTCACACTATTAAAATGATATCAGGATTCCTGGTACAGATTTTAAGCTGGACAGTGACCAGGCATGGTTAGAAAACTTGGACAGACGAGGAGCTGTTCCCAGTTGGCTCTTTGGATGCAACCAGTAGGTTTGGGAAGGAAGGAAGTTTAGCTGTGCCAYGTTTTTTTGGGCCTCAGGGGCAGCAAATGGGAGCTGGCCAATTTTTTTGCCAGTCTAGGTGGTAGCTGGAGTCTCTTGATTGAAGTGCTCTCAATTCATGCCAAGCACCTGCATTTTAGGTGTCATAAAATCTGAACAAGGACCTGGAACAGCCCAAGGTTTGCTTGGTTTGCTCAGAACTGGACAAGAACCCAGGCTCTGCTTTTGGAACTTTCATGCATTTTTATATTTTCATATTTCAGTAGCCMCTTACAAGCCCCAGACTCACTTAGGCCGAGTGTTTGCTGTCACACAGCACAAGATTG
This sequence comes from Alauda arvensis, assembly GCA_902810485.1. NCBI lineage: Eukaryota > Metazoa > Chordata > Aves > Passeriformes > Alaudidae > Alauda > Alauda arvensis. The sequence goes on from CADDXX010000639.1 coordinate 193,505, forward strand.
TCCTGTCTTCAAACCCACTTCTGATCCCTGTATGAGATGAGAGGTTGGAAGTGTTTTCAAGGAACAGATGGTGGGAATGCAGGATAACAAAGAGATCCATTAGTGAAGGCATTCAATGAATTTCCTCCACTGCCTCCTCTCCCTGAGGTCTCACAAACGGTGGTTTGGGCTAAAACTGCTCCTAAACCTCAAGAAAACAACTTGTTAGGGCTTGAGGGTGGCGAGGCTCAAGCTAGGAGATGTGACTTCACTGCAGCTCCAGAAAAAACTAGTGGAGGATATTGATGCCCAAATTGCTTCCAGAATGGTTCTGAACTGGGAAAATTACCCATGCTGAGCTTCAGGCTGGCACATCCAACCTACTCACAGGCAAAGTAGGTGTTTTAAAGCCATCAGCACAAACCCTGAGTTTTTCTGGTCGCTGATGTGTCATGTCTCTCCTCATTCATTCTGAGAAGCTCAGCCCCTGCTAATCCTTTCACCTGCCAGCTGTGTTTGAAGATTAGCAAAAAATATCTGTTTCCCCTTGTCCAAGGTCTCAGAGACGCTTCATCAGAATTGAATTCCAGCTATCCRATGCTCTTAAGCTTCACAGAAACACTTGAAAACAGCTCTCCTTTTAGAAAACTGAAGGATTAGATCATGTTCTGTGATTTGCATTTATCAGTAAATGCATTTACGGGGCAAATCTTGTGGTTTCTTCTTTATGCCGAAGCTGAAGGTCAGCCACCAAAAATGCTCAGCAGCTGTCAGGGAGAAAATGAAAAAGGGACAAGAAATAGCACCTGGCAAAAATTGCTYTTATTTTGGGAGAAGTTCTGGACTTTTTAGGTGGGCTCAGGCTACGAGAATCCAACTCCTTCAGGTTTCTGGAAAAGAAATCTATGTTTGACTGTTAATCTCTTTGATGTCTCTCTGTTAAAGAACTTTTTATATGGAAAAAGAAATGTGAAAGTCAATGTATTTTCACAGTATTGTTGCCATCAGTGATGGAATAATCCACAAAAGATCAAACATCATATTTTTCTTCCAGTTCTGTAAATAACTTCAATCTTTTAAAGCCCAAAGAAGTGGATCAATGAAAATACTGGGGATATAAATGTTAGTGTCCATCACCCCTGTGCTGTGATTTGTAAGAAACCGAGGAAGGACAGGAATGGTAGGTGGATTAACTGAAAAACAAACTTTTTTAAAAGAAAAAGGCACAATGAGCAACCCTGTGCTTGGTGCTGTGCCCAAGTTCATGCGTGGAGGGCTCTCAGACTGTTGTCATCTGAATTATGTCATTTTGAAAGGATGTAATGGGTAGGAAGCTCATTTCCATCCTGAAATAAATGGACTCGTCCATTTTGTGGAACAGAAGAGAAGCCCATCAGAATTAATTCCAGGCCTGTATAGAGGCCATTTATAAGACCAGAATAGATAAGACTTGGGCAAAGGAAGCTGCTGAGGTCAGATTTAGCCATGGGAGTGATGTCACTGAGGAGCAGTCGGCAGAAATGTTCAYAAAAAATAATGGAGAGAGGATCACTGAAGGACAAAAGCTGGAGGGAGCTTTTCCCTCAGTGCAACCTCTCTCAGCCTGGGCAGCGTCTCTGCTGTGTGGAGAAAGGAATGCTTTCAGTCTGAGGAAAGCCATTCATTTGTTTCCCCTCTGAGAGGCTCATCCTGCACAAGATGCTGCCTGTGGGAGGGTGGAATTCAGGAAATGTCCAACTCCTGCGCTGGGAACGGGGGCTGTGGACTGAACTCCACCTCTGTGCTCTTTGTGCCTGACAGGGCCTGACCTTCTCCACAGAAACAGCACTGATGTCATGGGGAGTTCATGTGTTCAGTGGTGGAGAAGGCAAATTGTGGAGTCAATATCCTGGAACCCAATAAGAAATGATCCAGTGAGTGAGCTGCTGCCTTGTGTCTGATCCAAAGATGACAGACGTGGCATGAGTGGGGTATTGAGGGAAAACAGGTAAAGGATCTTGGAGTTTCTTGTGATTTTGAGGCAGTTGTTGACACCCCTTGTTCAGTTCTGGATCCATTTGGAAATGAAAGCCGTGGGAATTAGATAGAATAGAAAATTAGTGGGTGGGTTTAGATTAACTCTGAGGGAGGAATTCTTCCCTGTGAGGGTGGGGAAGCCCTGGCACAGGTTGGCCAGAGAAGCTGTGGCTGCCCTTGGATCCCTGGAAGTGTCCAAAGCCAGGTTGGACAGGGCTTGGAGCAACCTGGGATGGTAAAATCGAAGATATTTGAATATTAGGATTGTGGAGACTTGGATAATTTAGACTGGAAGAACCTCTGGAGGTCCCTGGTCCAAGCCTGTGCTTAAAGCAGCTCTGACATACCTCAGGCTGCTCATGGCTGTGCCCAGGTGAATTTTTAATGAGTGAAATGCTTTTCCCTGTTACAGCYTGTGCTTCTCACCCCTCCACTCTGCACCTCTAAAGGAGCCTGGGTTTGTCTCCTGTACCCCCTCTTTAATAGTCTAAGAAAGCACTAAGATCTCCACCTTCATTGGAGGAACCAAATTCTCAGCCCCTCCTTTGTCTGGTCTGTCCCAAACCCCCCAACAATCTCAGTGACCTTCAAGGCAGGGACAAAATTTGTTTGAAATTTTTGCCAGGGTGCATTTTCCCGAGAACTTGTGTCTGAATTCCTGAATTTCTGTTTCTGTGGTGATTCAGCAATTCTATGGGCTGTCCAGGAAGGTTGTGCACCACTGAGTCTTACAGTACGGAGAAGTTGTTGATGGGGAAATGCAAGAAACCAGATCAAAAGGCTCCTCATGCTGTACAAAAAAAGGGCTTTTTTGGGGTTTTTTTTGCAGATTTTCATTTTAGTTTGGATCAGTTCCTTGGTGTGGTTCAGAAAAGAGTGGTTGAGCCATTCTTCCTGGAGGTGCTTTTGGGTTTTTCCTTGAAAAACTCGAACACCTGCTGCCTGTCACACATTCCTAGAGGCAGTGACATCCTTGGAGTGAAATAAACTCATCAATTTAGCGAGAGAAAGGGGAAATTCACAGCCAGCAACCTGGGGCTGGTCAGAGATGTTCAGTGCATGTGTGTGTGTGTGTGTTTTCTGTGTATTCCTTCTAATACAGCTCCTTCCAATCTGGGAGTTCTTAGCTGAGCTATTTTGTGTGTGTGTTTTCTGTGTATTCCTTCTAATACAGCTCCTTCCAATCTGGGAGTTCTTAGCTGAGCTATTTTTGGGGAGGGAGGTGAAAAGGAAGGGGGGAAGTTATTGAGCTGTTGGCATTTTGGAGTTACACTTTTCCAGAAATGAAATGGAATTTCTGATCCTTCCACCGTGAAGCCATTTGTGAGGAAATCACATTTTTGCTGTGTCTTTACCCTGTTGTTATCCCCRTTTTGACCTGTAATATAATAAAAKATGTAGTTCTYYGCTACTTTTTCATTATTTCYTGGCCATCTTTTATTTCCYTGCTATTATTTTTGATGGTAAGGGAGGGAAAAAGACAGGGATAAAAAAGCATGACAAATGTGAATGYAATTGTGATGCACAGAGAAAGCCAGAACAACCCTAATTCAGAGTTCAAAAACGGTGATTTCTTAGGAAAATGAGAATATTCCATAAAAATGCGGCTTTGCCACTGAAGTTTTCATTTCCAGGCAAAATTCATTTTTTTTTCCAGAAGAAAATCTAATGGCTTCCACATTTCTGTTCAGTGATGCTGCTGCTCTAAAAGCCCTTTGCTGATGGTTGCTATAGAAAACCTTCAGAAGAACAGGTGGGGATATATGGGAAGCTTTTAGCCAAGAGCTTTCTCCAAATTATTTTCCTTTTACATTAACGCCTGATCTTGACAAAACAGATTTGCAGATGGCCACGTCCTAAATCTCCTTTTAATTAGGGCAACTCAGAGGCACTTCCTGAGCATCCCTGAGAGTTTGCTGCAAGTGGGCAAATCTCTCTGCTGTGTGTTTGTTTTATGGTTTTATTTCCCATGGGCTCYGCAATTATTTATTTATATTTGGCTTAAACATCTCCCCCCCGAAGGTGACACAAAGCTCAGTTTTAGATGTTTTTTTTTTTTTCTTTAGCAGTCCAGCTTGTGCCCCAAAGCGTGGTTTGGCTCGCTGAGCACGAGATCCTTTCGCATCCCTCCAGCAAAATCTTCCATCAGGAAGTCGTGAGCCCTGAGAGAACTTGGAGAGAAGTTATTACATTATTAATAAACTGGCTGATTAAAGGACACGCTTCCCTCTGGCTTCTCCTAAACTGGTTTTGTTCATGGTACTTTAATCCGGGCACATTTTGTAATTAAGACATTTTGATTCCATATCTATTAACGGTGATAAAGAACCAAAATCATCATAAAAAAACTGAAATAAAAGTGGAGAAAGGCCTGAGGGCAGAAGCCTCGGAGAGAGCCCAGTGYCCTGCAATTTTCCATAWAGGATAGMATTCAGGTKGGAAAACATCTCCAAGATCATCAAGTCCAACCTGTGGCCTGGTGCCAAGGCCACCACTGMSCCGTGTCCCCAAGTGCCACATCCMCATGGCTTTTAAATCCCTCCAGGGAYGGGGGCTCCAGCCCTGCCCTGGGCAGMTGTGCCAGGGCCTGACCACAGTGTAAAGGTCCAAAGGAAATAAATCAAATATGCAAGGCCCACAAGTGCAGAGGAATTCTCTGAGCCATTTGTTTGCACATTTCCCCGCGTTAAGCAGAGATTTGACCGGATTCTGCCTTATTAGACAAAGACAAAAGGTTTAATTGAAGAGAGAGGCTTTAATTATGTTCAGCATATGCGGTGGGTGTTAGCAATGCCCTTTGGATAAAAACAAAGCCCACAGGAGCTGAGCTGACACCAGGCAGGATCGCTGACTTCCAGCTGCACTGAGCTGAGCCCAGTTGTGAGCCAAGCCCAGCGGAGCTGGATCCCACAAACCCCCACCACTYCAATGTGCTCCAACTGGAGCCCAATAAATACATCTCTATTAGGAACCTAAATGCAGCCAGGGCAAGGGCTTGGATGCTGCCCTAGGGTTTTTAGTAAAGCCTCTGACAGGGTTTTGGCCAGATTTAACAGGGCCTTTCCCAGATGGGGCTGAGGCAGCACGTGCCAGGTACCAAAATGACATTTGGATGTGGCCTCTTGTTTTTGGAGTATGTTTTGCATGTCCTTGAAAAGAACCAGGGACAATTGTCCCWTCCYTGGRAGTGTCCAAGGCCAGGTTGGACAGGGCTTGGAGCAATCTGGGATAGTGGRAGGTGTCCCTGCCCATAGCAGGGGGTGGAAYGGGRTGGRCTTTAAAGTGTTTTCCAACCCAAAACATTTTGGGATTGATTCTGTGATCTTTAGACCAGAGACCAGTCCTTTATCTATTGTAGAAACCCTCCAAAGGAGCTTAGAGGCAGATCTATAAAATTAATCATCACAATAACAAAAACATATTGTTCCATATTAACCCAACATTCAATAAAGGAAATTTCTACATGTTTCATGCCTACACTTCTGTGTTCTCAGCATCTGTTATGGAGTCTTTACATGTCCTTCTGTAGTGGATTTGTGGCTCAGCAGCTGCAGAAAGGACACATTGATGTTGTCAAATACCTGCCCACAGGTGCAGAAATAGGTTAGCTCCAAACAAGAATTGGCAGCTCAGAGGTAACATGGGAATGTGGGTCTGGGTAAATGATGCAGGAATGTATCGAGGCAGAAAGTAAGGAATGGGACTTAAAATGGGCGGGAGAGTGACTGAATACTGAGGATTTTGGGGCAAGTGTCAAAGATGGGCCTGATGGAGCCAGTACAGAGGAGGCCACAGAGCTGCTCTGAGGGCTGGAGCCCCTCTGCTCTGGAGCCAGGCTGGGGGAGCTGGGAGAAGAGAAGGCTCCAGGGAGAGCTCAGAGCCCCTTCCAGTGCTTTAAAGAGGGTCCAGAAGAGCTGGAGAGGGACTTGAGACAAGAGATGGTGGGATAGGACACAGGGAATGGCTTCCCACTACCGGAGGGCAGGAATAGATGGAGATATTGGGAAGGAATTCCTTCCCTGTGAGGATGGCAAGACCCTGGCACAGGGTGCCCAGAGAAGCTGTGGCTGCCCCTGGATCCCTGGAAGTGTCCAAGGCCAGGCTGGACAGGGCTTGGATCAGTCTGGGATAGTGGAAGGTGCCCTGTGGCAAAAGGCTTGGAACAAGGCGAGCTTTGGGAGTCTCTTCCCACCCGAACCATTCTGTGGCTCTGTGATTCTGTGGCTCTGTGGCTCTGTGCTTTAATTGACTCTGTGATTCTGTGACTCTGTGGTTTCTGCTTTAATTGATGTCTGAGCATGTCATATGCAGAAGAATTTATTCCACAGACTTTAAGGAAGAGCTGTTGGGTTTGTCCTTCCCACCATTTGCCACCTGCACCGTGGCAAACGAGGGCAGGCCAGCCTGCGCCTGCAGGAGATGCTGCTGGTCACAGATTGGGCATTTCTGTGCCCATTTCTGCTTTTTGAGGAGCTGTATTGACTCCARTTCTGGTGTGAAATTGGTATTATGATGAAGAACTCTCAGGTGGGTCATGGCAGTGGCTCAGAGCTTCATGTAACCCCATCGAGGGCTGAAGCTGAATTCAGGTGTCACCTTGGCCCTGACACAGGGGTAACTTCACCCTCAAGCATCGTGGCTTTCAGGTGGAGGGTGAGGCATCTTTCAGGGTGGATGGTGAGGGTTTTGCTTCATTCTGACTCACCACTGGCTCAAGGAAAGGTTTGTTTTTCTCTCCCTGATGTTTGGTGCAATAAGCACCACAAGGAGCCTCTGCTTTGTGGGCCACCCACCCGTTATTCTGCTTTACACCTTTCAAAGTGCTCCTTCACTCACAGCTCTGGGATTTTCCCAGCCTTTCATAAAAGCTGGGCTCCACGAGGGTCATCAGAAATGAGCACTGTGAGYTTGGCCTGATGGAACAGCCGGAGCTGGAACCGCCTTTCACACCCCAAATAAATAAACCAACCCACGGAGATGTGAGCTCAAACCCACCCTGCCCTCCAGACTTCTGGAATTCAGGGGACATTTCCAGAATCCTTGTGTTGCTCTTGGATGTTTTGTAGCCCTTCCCAGACAGTTGTGTAAAAAAAAGAAGGAAAACATTTTAATTTTACGTTTCAGATATATTTATTCGGTATTGCTGTTCCCTAATATTGCTGCAAAAGGATGCCATGAGCATGTGCCATCCCAAAGGAAGCTCAGAGGAGAACAATATTCCAAAGCAGAGACACTCCTGGGGAGAAAGGAAACATTCTCATTCCTAGGCCCCCTCCCCAAGCCCCCGGAATTCGCGGAGTCAGCTCTTTCTGTCTCACCGAGGGGTCCCTATTCCTTTGCAATATGGCAAGCCGTTTCTTCCCTCTCAAATTCAGTTCCATCAGCAGTTGTGGCTCAGTGTGGGGCTGCTCAGAATTCCGCTGCTGCTTTTGCAGGTGATTACAGGACACTGGTGTGGCTGTGCACTCTCACAAACATCTGTTGGGACTGACACAGGCAGAGCCCAGCCTGCCTCCAGGGAAGGCYGGGTTAGAGGTCCTTCCCATCCTATTTTCACTTTTCTTTTTGGTTTATTCAATTGCCTGGTTTTCTCTCTTTTTTTTCCCTCTTTGTCATTATCTGCCCCTCATCTTCTTCTRTTTTGTTTTGCGATGCCCCAATAATGAGCTTTTGTCATGTACCATGACTACATCTTGTTTTTATCCCCCCCCCCCCACCACCTCCCTTTATATCATAATATCATCTGCTTGGGATGTTTTGAGAAAAAATGCAACAAGCTATGATAAATCACCCTGTCAAGCTCCCCGGCAATTCAAGCTGTTGCTGAAGTTACAGATAAAACCCAGCGAGAGGCTTTGTGGGGAAGGGAAGGTGGGGGGGAGGAATTTGGTTCCTCAGCGCCTGCATCTCTCTGGTGCCTGCAATGAATCCACGGGTGGGATGGAACGTGGGGGATGTGTCAACCTTGCTGTTGTTCCTAATGAATCAAGGAGCTATTTTGAAGAGTTTTCTCTGTCTCTCAGGAGCTGTTTCCCATGTTTGTGGAATTTTTTCGTGCGTTTTGAGCGGCTCTGCCCTCCCAGCCTGTGTCTGCAGTGCAGTAAAGTGTATTTAAAATGTATTTAGCTTTGTGTGGGGCAGGTTAGCAGGTCCAAGGGTTGGGTGGAGCCGGCTGAGAACTTTCTGGAGCCCTTGGCAGAGGTTTTTGCAGCAGGAAGTCGAGGCACACCCTGGTGGTTTCAGAGGTGTTGTCTCTGTGTTTGTTGTCAGGGATATTCGAGGCAAAAAAGCTCTCTCCTTTTCTAGAGGCTCAGTGGTGCAAGTGCTCACAAGACATTCAGACCAGTCAGTCTGTGAATAGCAGAAGTTTCAGAATTTGCCTTTGCAGTCCCTTCAGCCAAAAAGTGAGTTCTGGCAGAGCAGGAACATCCTCCTTTCATATCTGCATCTGCTCACAAATTAAGAGCAACCGCATCCCTGGAGAGTGAAGGACTTTTCTCTCAGATGAAAGGAAAAGGACACAGGAAATCCAAACCCAAGGGTACGACGCAGGATGTGTTTCTTTTCTCTGAGAGCAGCCATCTTAAACTGAAATAATCCCCTCAACTGCAGCTCCTCGTGGCAGATGGGGAGGGAAACTGCCTGGATACTGAGCTGTACATAGCAGTGAAAAGCAGGAGAGATCCACGATTGCAGAGAGAAGGAAGAGCAAAGTTTTAAAATAGTTCTACTCCCCGTTCCCTCTCTCCCCCAGAAGCAGCAATGCCTCAATAGTTTAACACATTAGTGGAAAAAATAGCACCCAGGGAAGGCATCATCCGGAGGAACTGAGATACCACCACTCATCTAGAAATGCTCCGTGCATCAGCAGTGGGAAGTGAGCCCGGTGTAAATCAGGGATTTGACAGAATGATTTGGGCTGGAAGGGGGCTTTAAAGCTCATCCAGCTCCATCCCCCTGCCATGGACAGGAGAAACTTCCCCTGTCCCAGCTTACCCTAAGCTGGCCTTGGACACTTCCAGAGATGGTGCAGCCACAGCTTCTCTGTGCCAGGGCCTCCCCAGTCCCACAGGGAAGGATTCCTCCCCAACATCCCAGCTAACCTTGCCCTCTGGCAGTGGRAATCGATGCATAAAGCACAGCCTGACTTGTCCCTGTGCATTTATTGTGCCGTGGGGATGCCCCTTGGCCCATCCTCATCCTCACCGGTCCCTTTTGGGCACGTCCTTGGCACAGTGGGGCTGGCTCTGGCACTATCCCAGGTGGACAAGCCAACACGGGCCAAGGAGCATTCCCAGTGTGGAATCTGCACGTGGAAACCCATCAACACGGGCCAAGGAGCATTCCCAGTGTGGAATCTGCACGTGGAAACCCATCTTGAGGGCCATGAGAGAGGTTAGTGGATGGCTGAGAGCCGGGCTGTGACATTTAAGCCACGGCGAGGTCTCAGGTGCGTTCTGTGAGAGGCAGGAATCAACGAGCGATTTCCCCTACAAAAAACAAGATTTCTTGTAAACATCCTCTGCAAGAAAAGATATTATTATATTGCCTTTGCACACATATCAGCAAGAATGGCGTTTGGCTGGTGTGAGGCTGGGAACAGACATCTTTGAGCAGGAATGCTCGCACTGGAACGCAACCACCAGCCCCAGCTTCGCACAGCTGCTCGCGTGGGGCCTCTGCTGCGCGGTGCCAGATGCCAAAACGTCCCTTTGTTCAGCAGTTCCACACAGTTTGTTCAGCAGACGGTGACAATTCCGTGTCGGGCTCATTCAGCTGAGCTCATCTATAAATGATGGAAAGGGCCTGGGATTTCCCTGCCTGGGAGATAACCTGGCTGTCTGTGCCACACGCCTGGAGCACAGGCCAGGGGTGGGTGCAGTGCACTCCCAGAGCTTTGGGAATCTCCAACCCAACCTTGCTCTCAGGGGATGAAGCAATCCTGCAACTCAGCTGTTAATGTGGGAGAAAAAATRTCATGGAGAAGCATTATTTAGAAGAAGAGATGGGTTTTTTTTTACCCCCCACTCTTTTTTTCCTGGTAAAAGATTGGAAATCACATGTGTGTAGTGTGGATTCATCTGGCTGAGCTTTGAAATCATTGCAGAAAATACCTGTGGTGTGTTTTTCACCCTCCCAAGTGCCCAGAGTGGACATGCCCTGTGCCTTGGGGTGCCAAATTTGAAAGTTCCTTGGGACAGAGACCCACCCATCCTCATTATCCCAACAAAGGCCATACACATCTTTCTGATACACACACATATATGTATAAATAAATATATCTATAAAATCATCTTGCCTATAGACCCAGGGTTGTCATGGTGATTTGAAAGCTGCTGTAATGCAGTTAATCTTATGCACAGACCCACTCTTATTTCAAAGCAACCATACAACAGCTCACCCCTATCTGTGACAGCATCCAACCCACCCCTGGGGCACCAARAACTCTCCATGAGCTTGTGCAGGTGCTTTTTTGGGGGGGAGGAGAGGGAGTATCCTCCTGCTTTGGGCCTCACCTGGCTGCCAGAGGCTGTCAGCTCTTCCTGCAGCCCTGAGAATATTCCTGCTTATTTATAATTTTCCCAATACCAACCAGGGCATTTTTTTGGGGGGGTTGGGGTTCTGCTGCAGGAAGAGCCTGCCAGGAATTCTTAGTGACACCTCAAAAGTCCAGCATGGAGGTGGGAAGCTGCTGTTCTGTCCCTGTGCTCTAGTCCTTAAATATTCAACGAGGAGACAACCAGAGGAGAGGGGGGAAAAGGGAAAGAGGGATTAATTTTGGCAGCCCTGTAGAGATGCTCTGCAGGGAGCAGTTCAGCCCCAGTGGAAGTCAGTGGGATGGGATCAGGTCTTGAAACAAAAAGGAGGTGGGAAATTAATATTTAATYCTCAAGGGCTGGAAGTTTTGTGCCTTTCCTGAAGAGAGGCCTCTCTGTACCCATCATTGTTCTCTGTGGCCCTTCCAACTCAGGGTGCTCTGATTCCATCATTAAGTGCAAAAATTTGTGATTTTTCCCCCCTTCTGTATGGAAAATTAGTCTGTAGATAAAGACAAGATGCTCTTATATGTAAGATATATATCTTTCTATTATATATCTATACATTATATACGACATGGCAAGTACAAAGGAAATCTCACCATGTAAAATGGAATCATTACTTCCTAAAATGTTTCTCGGCACTGGGAAGGAGCAGTTTCAACTCTGTTCAGTAGCAGAGCAGGGAACAATGGGTGAAGCTGGGGGGATTTCTACTCTGAGCAAGGACAGGACCCAGGAAGTGGCTGGAGCTGTGGCAGGGRGGGTTTAGGTTGGATATCAGGAAAAGGTTCTTCCACCAGAGGGTGGTGGGGCACTGGGACAGCTCCCCAGGGAATGATGAAAGCTCCAAAGCTGTCAGAGCCCCAGGAGGGTTTGGACAATGCTCTCAGGGATGCACAGGGTGGGATTTTGGGGTGTCTGTGCAGGGACAGGGTTGGACTGGATGATCCTGGTGGGCCCCTCCCGACTCAGGACATCCCACGATTCTCATTCCACGGTAACACTTTGCAGCCCTGGGATGAACACCAGGGAAAACCAAGTGGGATTTTTCACCTTTTGAGTTGCCCTTTTTAACTCTGGGAAGCCAAGGGAGTCCGAGGCAGAGTGGAAACGTGAATCCTTCAGCGTGTCCTCTCTCCTCATTGTGAATCCCTGTGGTCCAGGGCTGTTCTGGAATGTGTGGATGTGGGAAAGGTTGCGGAAAAAAGGTTATTTAAGAAACAGTATGCAATGATCTGATAAAAGATGACAACATAATTAATATCCTCGAGGAGGCAGAGTTAAAGCTCTATGAGCCTTGCATTTCTCATTTCCTGACTTTTGAGTGCTTAACTGTGCATATTTAATGTTACATTAAAATAAAGGAGAGGCTCACGTTGYAGGCAAAGAGCCCCTTTCCTGCTACTTGAGGATGCTGAGTTATTTCACGGCAGATGCATTGTTTTGATGGGATCTGCATGATGTGAGCTGAAGTGACATCAGCTGCAAGCCACATCTCTRATTCTAATTTATAATATATTCCTCAATCGGGCTGTGCATGATTCTCTGCAGTTACCAGAGGACGTGCTGCTTCCYGACAGACACGGGCTGAATGTGAAATCACAGAATCCCAGGATGGGTTTGGGTGGGAAGGGACCTTAAAGCTCATTCCATGGGGAGGGAGAGCTTCCACTATCCCAGATCACTCCAACCTGGCCTTGGACACTTCCAGGGACGGGACAGCTTCTCTGGGCAGCCTTTAGACAGAGGCAGTTCCATGGGAGCTGGTGGGTTGGAGCTGAAATGCCTGGAAGGGTTTTGTCCTGATGGAAACAAGAAGAGGCTGAGGCTGCTTTGCTTCCCTGTGAGTGCTGCTCCGTAGAGCAACTGGTTTGAACTGGGGAGGAAAACCTGGCCTGGGGAAGTGACCCAGAATGTGTTCATGGTTTTGCTGCAGGGGATGGTGGAAGCTCCTTTATTGCAGGACTGAGCTGAAAGGAGGTAAAGCTGCTTAGAAACAGATTTCCAAACATGAGGTAGTGACTTCTTAAGAAGCRCAGGGGAAGGGGCTCAGTGGGGATTATTCCCAGAGATGTCACGGAGACACACGACAAATGATTCCTCTTGTAACTTCTTAGGAGAAAAGCCTGAATTCTCAGCAGGCAGTGCCACTGCTCTGCTCTTTAACGTGCCTGTGCCTGGCTGTGCTGCCACCTCCCAGCTCTGGTGTCAGTGTCACAAATCTGCACAGCCCTGCAGATGGAAGAGCACCTTAAATAAGAAATTCCCAAATTAATGCACAGCACCTGGAGGTGGAGTGGAGATGGAGTGTTGAGGTGATGCTGAATGAATGGCAGCTCTTGGTGTTCGTACCATCAGACTTGGATGGCTGGAGTGGCATCAGGGGAAGTTTAGGTTGGAAATCAGGAAAAGATTCTTCCCCCAGAGGGTGTTTGGGCACTGCCCAGGCTCCCCAGGGAATGGGAACGGCTCCAAGGCTGCCAGAGCTCCAGCCTGGACAGCACTCTCAGGGATGTTTTGAGGTTTTTGGGATGTCCTGTGCAGGGCCAGGAGTTGGACTGGATGGATCCTTGTGGGTTCATTCCAACCCAGGACATTCTGTGATCCCATGAAATCCTGCTCTCATCCTCATAGGGCTTTTTTCCTCACATCTGAACCTTCTCTGTGTTCCAAGCACCCAGGAAGGCTCTRTCCAAGTCCCAACCCCGCCTTGGCCCAGGCAAAATGTAAATTAGGTCMTTTTTGCAGGCACTTCAGGAGTTGTAAGGCTACTGCATTTATTGTTTTAAAATTTGAACAAACCCTTGTAAAACATATTTACATCTGTCTCCCCGGGGGCACTCCCCGCAATAAATATTCTTATCAGATCAATAAAATGTCTGGGTAGGTGTGGAGGGGAATCTGGGATGTGCACAATTGGGGTTTAATGGACATTTCAGGCATTTTCACCATCCCTGGCACTACTGATGCAAACCTGGCACAATCCTGTCCATGGATGTGGACCCAAACCTTGCAGGAGTCAGATTAGGCTCAGGTCTGTTCTGTGGGCAGGGAATTGCAAGCAGCTTTCTGCCATCATGAAGCCAATTTCCCTTCACCCAATCTGTTCTTCTGGAAGGCAGTGAATTGTGCAAACTGCATAAAAACACAGGACCAGGTGTGCTGGGGATGACCAAAGGTCCAACCCAGCCCCTTGCTCCCATGGCAGCCACCTGGGCTGGGCCTTAAACTCAGCCTAAACATGATGAGGTGTGGGAAAAGCGGAGCTCAAGCCTTCCTTTTTCAGACAAAACCAGGCAGGTTTGGAGACAAGGTGACTGGAGTAGGAGCTGAGACCTCCAGATTAGARCAATTCCTTCTTTTTCCCACAGGTATTAGGAGGAAAAGGACAAGCTCTGGGTAMTGGAAGATTCTGATGTCATTCGTTATTATCTTCCAATGATAAAGATGCAAAGAGGAGGTGTTTTCTCGGAGATTTAGAACAGGCTTGAGAAGGAATTTGAGATCCTTCTTTGTGGATCCCTTCGATCCAGCACTTTTCAGACAGTGGGACAGATTTGGTGACCCACCTGGTTGATCAGGCTGGGATGGAGAGCTCTTGCTCTGGCCAGATTCCCAAAGCCATCTGCAAATCCCAGCCTCTGGGGGTCTTGCTCTGTGCTTTGGGACGTGCACAGCTCAGAGCTTGTGCTGAGGAGCAGAAACTTCCATCRTCTGAGGCTCTGGAGGATTTGCAAGATCTTATGGCACAGAACAGGAAGAGATTTAAATGCCACAGGGAAGCTTGGCCAGACTGGGGGAAGAATATCCTGAACCCTGCTTGGATGTGGTTGTGGAAAAAGGAAAGTTTTAGGTTTATTTTGCTTCTACAAACCTTTAAAAGTTGGTTGAGAGGCTGAACTCTGATAAGGTGAAAGGCTCCCAACAGTGTGAACAAAGCAGGCACCATCCTTTCGTTGGGATCCAACAGGAACAAAAATAATCCTTCCTTTTATAAAGCCACAATTAATTTCTAATCATAACCAGCATCCTGGATGTTGTCTTCTGCTGCATTTGCACTCCTGACAGAGAGAGGAGCTGCAAACCCTGACTGCCAGGTGCACAAATAATAAGAATAATAAAGAGCTGCCAGGTGAKGTAAACTTTGGAGAAGGAATTTCCGTGGAGGGGACGTGAGTCAGGACTCTCTGTGCCATCACTGCCAGCAGGCTGCTATGTAGGACACCGTGGCTTGTGTTCCCTTCACACCCATTTTGCATCCAAAATAGCTCCTCTGGCATCAAAGTCTGAGCTGCAGCAGGAGGAGGAGGAGGAGGAGGAGGAGGAGGAGGAGGTGGAGGATCAGATCCAGGTGCAGTCGCACGACTGGGGAAAGAGGAGAATCCTGGCTTCTCCTCTCTCCTGCTGCCCCCTTCCACAATTCCACATGGATTCCTGTGCTGAGCCACTTCTGAGATCTAAACTGACCCACTAAATATCGTGGGTCAGTTTTCCACTGGTACAATTCCCTGGGCAAATTGTCCAGAAGGCAGCAAGAGCTCCGGGACTCACCTGAGGAGACTGGGAGAGCTCTGAGCAAGTCCCTTGTGCCTTTGGCCAGGGGACAGCAGCACCTCAGCTTGTAAATTGTAAATTGTTTTTTATGTAACTCAGTGACTTGTTGGGCTCAGCAGCCTTGGAGGTCACAGAGTCATGGAATGGTTTCGGTTGGAAGGGACCTCAAAGCCCATCTCACTCCACTCCCTGCCATGGGAAACCTCCCACTATCCCAGGTTGYTCCAAGCCCCATCCAACCTGCCCTTGGACACTTCCAGGGATCCAGGGGCAGCCACAGCTTCTCTGGGCACCCTGTGCCAGGGCCTCACCTCCCCCACAGGGAAAAATTCCTTCCCAAAATCCCATCTAACCCTTCCCTCGGGCAATGGGAAGCCATTCCCTGTGTCCTGTCCCTCCATGCCTTGTCCCAGTCCCTCTCCAGCTCTCCTGGAGCCCCTTTAGGCTCTGGAAGGGGCTCTGAGCTCTCCCTGGATCTTTCTCCTATCCAGGTGAACACCCCCAGCTTGTTGAAGTTGGTTGCTGGGCCAAAACTCATGGGTCTCACTTCCTACCTGAGTCTGATGGAAATTTTGCCTCAAACCCATTAACTTCATTCTTTGTGACATTAASTTCAWTCTTTGTGACATTAAGTTCAATCTTTGTGACACTGCTTTCAGTGACAGCTTTGAATGGGCGAGATCCAAGTCTGAATTCAAGGAATAGAGCAGGGCATCCTGGAAGTGATTCCAGGTGAGGGGCCCTGGTACAAATATCTCTCAATTGAGAGGTTTTCCATCACTTCCTCTCTCACAAATGTGGATGTTTTATTGATGCAGAGCTAAATCAAGTATCTGCCATCACTACACTCTCTTCCTCCACTCCCAGCTGGCATTTCATGCAGCACATATTGCAGTTTTCTTTTTGAACAGAAAAAGAAAACTGCAATATGTTTCATCTTTCATCTACTGGAAAGCAGAAAAATGCCATAGGTGACATAGTTTAGCAGCATTAATCACATTAAATCTGTCTGAACTGCTGCAGATGGGAAAAAATTAAAAAAAAAGTCCTGTTTGCATGTCAGGGCTCCAGGAAAACTGATTTTCCCTTTTGGAGATGAGAACTGCATTTTCCTTTCATTTGGTTTAAAGAGAACAGAAACTYGGGTGTGGGAAGGATTCCCTGGGTCAGCTGATGTGGCTCCTTGTTATTCTGGGCAACCATCTCACTGAATCCTTCCCATAAAAATGGAGCAAGTGCCATTTAACACCTCGTGAGGTTTTTCTCCCAGTTATTGCCGTTGTGAGGGGAATAACCTCATTTATCCGAGAGTAAAAGATTTTGGTTGTAATTTTTTTTTTATTTAATTTCCACATGTCTTCATGGCCAATTGAGCCACAGCTGTGGCTCAGATTCTCTCCCAAACCCTGTCCACATCTGCTGGTTGCTCATGGGCCTTGGACAGGGGACAGAAATGCTTTGGAGGACCGGGATAACGTGGAATGGCAATTCTGCCCTGCCAGATGGTGCCATTTTTTAGGAGAAAACAGTCAGTCATTGCCTGTTGGACTAATTCCTTGTGCCAACCACTACAACAAAGCTGATAATGGGTGATTTGGGAGGTTGAAACCGCGGAGGATTTAGGGATTTTTCTTGCACTGGAGCTTGAGTGAGGTTTTCAACATTGCAGGGGTTGAGGCTGCAGATTCCCTRCACAGCACAAATATGGGGATGGAGCAATGAGCAGGCACCAGGAGGGGGTGAATTGTCCTCAAGTTTAATCGTGGAATCATTGGAAAAGACCTCTGAGATAATCCAGTCATGATGCTCTGCTGCCAAAGGGTGCAGGGAGAGGATCAGGGGCAGAATCCTGAGAGATCCTTGGATAGGTCCCACTGGCTTGCCAAAAAAAAAAAGCTTATTTGGACAGCCAGTTTGATCCCAAAATCCTGGAAAGGCAGCACCCTGCCACTCTGATGGCTGGTGCAGGTTCTGGTTCAGCAGCACTGTGGAGATCACACAGTGATTAGAGATCACACAGTGATTAGAGATATCATGGAGGCAGAAATCACCTAATTCCRAAAGATTTATCTGCAAATATCATCCAGTGGGAGAAGATGGATGGAAGTGCCAGAGCCAAAGTGCCATCCAAATGACAAATGGCTGAAGACTGCTCACCCCAGCTCGTGTCATCAGCACATCAATTAGTGGGATAATGTTTTCAGCTGCTTGGTAATGTACAGGTGGAAGAAAAAAAGAAACAGAACAGCGCTAATTAATGTGGAACAGATTAGGAAATGCCCCAAACAGCCTCGGAAATTGTGCAGTGTGAAAGTTCTGTAATGTGAACAAACTGTGTAGGAAACGCTCTGGACAGTCCCACCAGCAGCCTCCAGTCATTGGAGGAAATTTTTAATGTCCCTGCCTCTATCCAAGAGACTTCTTGGATGATTCTGTCCCTGGATTCCACTCAAGGGGTGCATTGTGGGTGAAGGTTGAAGGGCAGAGCCTGATTTCATCCATGGGATTAATGACTACATACTCTTAATTGACTTTTGGAAACAGGTTGGCCGTGTGCAAACTGCCCTAGGGAATGATCCCTGGGCCCCCATCTTTGAAACTGTGCTGGGAAAGAATGGGAAAGGGATAAAAACATGCCATGGACTGCTTTAAAYCCTTTCAGTTCTGATGGTTATGTTCTTCTGCCTGTGCCCATCACTGAGGTTGGAAAAGCCCTCCAAGATCTTTGAGTCCAGCCATTCCCCAGTGCTGCCAAGGCCACCACTGATCCATGTCCCCAAGTGCCACATCCACATGGYTTTTAAATTCCTCCAAGGATGGGGACTCCCCCACTGTCCTGGGCAGCACAACCCTTTCAGGGCCCTTTTTAGCCTTTTTTTTTTTTTTTTTAATAATTAAGGATTTWGCTTTTCATGCCTGGATTTAAATCTTCCTTTTTCATCCATTTCTGAGCGCTCAACTCTTGATAATCGGTTGGTTGTTTTTCCATGGTTTTCCAATCCTCTTCATATTGATCTTGGAGCTGTTGGCACTCCCAAGTGGCTGGAACTTGGAGGAAGATGAGTGAGGTAGTGAAGGCCTGGAATAAGGAATATTTGGCACCTTTCTTAATGGGAAAGGAGGATCTCGAAGTGTAGACATCAACCACTCGAATTCCTAGAAATACACTGGCACAAATATTCAAAGCCTTCACAAGCACCCAGAAAATCCCTGAAAGCAAGAAAAGGCAACCAGGTCTACTAGAAAGTCAGCACAAAATTTGTTGGAACTCTGAAGTCAGAGAGTTTAGCAAGAGTTTTGATATTTGTTCTGTGTCAAAAGAGAAAGCTGCATTGAATGGAGCTCATGGGGCTCTGGTTCAGGCAAGGGAATGTGACTCTTGCAGTTGGAGTGGAAAACTGCAAGGCWGGGAGACATGGGAGAAGATTGGGAAAATATCCTTTGGGAAAGCTGGAAATGGAGCTGCTTCTGCTGTGGGACAGAAGGATGACTGAGAGAGCTGRGKGTGTCCAGCCTGGAAAAGAAAAGGCTCCAGGRAGACCTCAGAGCCTCTTCCAGTGCCTAAAGGGGCTCCAAGAGCGTGGTTGGACAATCCTAAGTGCAGGACACAGTTTACACATGTAACAGAATGAATTCTTTTGGAGAAATCTGGTGAAATGATGGTGTTAATTACCATGGTGGTAATTAACTAAATGGATCCTCAAGTCCCTTCCCACCAGAACTGCTCCATGATTCGATTTCCAGGATCTCTCCTCTGCGAACACTTCAGAGTCTCAACCTACAGAACCCATTTATTCTATGTTTGGTTCAACTTCTTCAGGAGAATCACRGGAACTTGATTATCTCGTTGCTAGAAGCCATTCCAGATCCACAGGAGAGCAATTTCTGATTCTCGTCTTATTTTAAATCTCCATCCTGCACACACACACACACAGAGCCCAACACAGCACTTTGCTCCATGTGTCTGCTTGGCAGCTTGGGAGAGTTTTKCTGGCATGTGGGAGAGACCTGCAGGAGTCAAGTGCAGCACTAATGTGAGTTCCCAGTGGCTTTGGGGGAAGCTCATTTACTGACCTGGCTTCGGCGTCTTCGTTTACAGTAACGCTTTAAATATTTAATCCCCCTCTCCTCCCTTCCTGTCATGGGCCATTTTCCCTCAATTGATCCCTTGTTTGGGGATGGGGGGCAGGGATGGTTGGGATGCATTTATGCCAGTGGGATTCTATAAATTGCCCTCATTAAGAGGGCCTGGTAACAACAGGCCAGAGTGGAAGTTCTGCGTTGCACTTTTTGCCTCAGGTTCCCGAAGCACTCCAGAGGCACTCGCTGGGTGAAGGTGAGGAGCAAAGCTTTGCTGAGAGCTGGAAAAACAGAGGGAAGGGAAAGCCTGGCACGAGAATCATGGAATGGTTTGGGTTGGAAGGGACCTGACAGACCATCTTTTTTCCCACCCTCCCACCATGGGCAGGGACACTTTCCACTATCTCAGGTGGCTCCAGCTTGGCCTTGGACGCTTCTAGGGATCCAGGGGAAGTCACAGCTTCTCTAGGCAATCTGCCAGTTCCTAATCACTTTTCCCAGCAGAAAGGTGCGTGCTCTTCATGGCTGCATCTCCTGGGACTCCTCACCAGGCTCCCCACGTGGTCAAGCAGTGCCATTCTCAGTTTAGGAAGGACGTTGAGATGCTTGAACATGTCCAGAGGAGAGCAACGAGGCTGGTGAGGGGCT
>CADDXX010000639.1:216862-237140 GCA_902810485.1 Alauda arvensis
AAAAGGCAGGAGAGTTTGGATTTTTCACCAGATTGTCCCTAAGACTGAGCTCTTCCTGATTTGAGCTTCTTCATCTGAGCCTGTGCTGGTGGCAAAAATATGGAGGATTTTAATATTTTAATATTTTCAGAGTGCCCCAAGGGGGATTGCTTTGTAGCAGAGCTCCAAGAGCTGCTCTCAAGGACGGATTTATCCCATGTTTGTTCTGGGGAGAAGCTTCCCTGCTGGGATCCCCTCCCAGCTGCGCGTGGACACCTCTGATTCCTGCTCTCACCATCCACAGCTGAGCTCCACTCCAGCTTCTTCCCCTTCTCTTCTGCATGCAAAGTCAGCACCGAGCTGTTCAATATCCCTGCCTTCCTCAGGCATCCCCCAACCCATCAGGGGAATCCTGGGATAGTGAACCAGGAGGAGATTCCTCACCACCAAAGAGGCTGAAGGGAGGAGCTGGGACATCCCGAGTTGCCCTCTCTGTGCTCCTGCACCGCTGCCCTTTGGCTGGTGGGGAGCAGAAGCTCCCAAGGAAATACGTGACCAGTTTGGAGGGCAGAGGGTGACATTTATCAGCCAGCTCATGCTGTCCTGTGGCGAACCAGAGGATCTCTCTGGTTCTCCTGATGGGCAGGAGCCTGGACAGGGGGGTGAATCCTCCCTGGCCTCTGCCAGAAACAGTGATGATTTTTGGTCCCAGCCCATGGGAAAAGCACTGCCAGGGTTGTCAGAGGATTTGGAGGTCACAAGGGTTTGATTGGTGTGATTTTTGTTATGTCACTGGGTGTGTAGAAGGTTTTTAGATTTTGGCACATAGACATAAATGAGGTAAAGATGGAGGCAGATCAGTGTGATAAGAGCACATGTCTCTGTCTTCCTTTTCCTCTTTCCTCTTTGCAAAGGGTGATGGGTTTTTAGGATTGGTAAAGGTAAAATTTCACTGCATGACATGGGTTTTRGTTATTGGTGTTTAGAGAAAAACAATGTTTACGTAGTTTATTTTATAAAAGCCCAGATACTGTTGTGGGCGGGGGAGAAACCATTTTTCCAGCTGCTTGTGAACTTCACGCTGGACAAAAAGAACTTAGAGATAAGATTTGTAAAATAAACATCTACAGTCCTCAACCCAGACGTTCTCCAATTCCTTCTTTCAAGCACGGGCCGATGAGCAGAAGGATTTACACTGCCGGGGTTAAATCTCAGAAGAGATAACTCCGACACTGTCCTTGGATGCTCCTGTGTCACTGACTCCCCARTCTGTGGCTCCTGAGCCCTCTCTTGTTGTTTCTCTCAGTAACAACCCATGGCCTCTGTTTGTACGTTTAAATTCCGGATGGAAAGACACCCGTCAGTGCAAACCCCTCTCCAGCCCTCCCACTGCAGAGCCAACACTTCCCAAAGAAATGAGGCAGAGTGGATGCAGAGCCCATTAGGGCTGTCCCAGGAGGCAGGGATCCACGCACTCACAGATGTGCTCCCAGAGAGAAATCTGGGAAAAAGAATTCCTGCTGGACCGGYGGGTCTGTGCGGAAGCACACGACTGCAAGTGCAGCTGGGCAGGGAGAAGGGACTCTGTGGGATGGCTTTGTGTGATTTTATCTGGGTTTCACTGCAGCAAGGGCAGATTTACTCCTTTACAAGCAGGAGAAATGGGATTTCTCCCTCAGCYTCGTGCACTCGCTCTCAAGCTGGATGGGTGTTTTCCCATCCAGAAATCAAAAACCAAAGGGTTGGTTTTTTGGGTTTTTTTGGATCAGCATTGAATCCAGCTGTACTGTACTGTACTGTACTGTAAAGCACATCACAGAGCTTGGAGCCTCAAAAGCACTTTGGGAACATCCCTTGTTCCTCAAGGCGCTGCCTGTGTGCATGAGCCTCTGGATTTTCACAGGCTGTGGCAGTGCCACCAATTCTCTGCTGCCATTTAAGAAAATACAAATTTCTGAGGTCAAAGTGGACAGGTGACTTATAAAAAATATTTATCCTCCCCATAACAGGGGATTATGACATGGGGTAGATGGGCAGAAGTAGCTGGTAAGACAARAAATGGAGGATAAAATGAGGAAGCAGGGAAACAAGAAAAATGGGAAGATGTTTGGACCTGAAAGGGCTCCCAAACATTGGAGCCCATTTCAAATATTCCCTTTCCAAGGCAAACCCATCCACTGACCTCCTGTTGCTGTTCATGGAGACAGGAGCTCCTCGCGGTCCTGTTGTTCCTCCCCAAATGATTCCGAGATGTAGGGCTGTGTGGTGAAGGGGAAGAGGAAGAATCCCTGCAGGTTGGCTGATTTTTAGGACCAAAATGGGTCCCTAAAAATGTGACCCAGGGATGGGCAGGTATGGGAAACTAGAGTATCTCTCTGGTTCTCTTAGATGCGCAGGAGCCTGCACGGGGGGGGTGATCCTCCCTGGCCTGTGCTGAAACAGTGGTGGCTTTTGGTCTCAGCCCATGGGAAAAGCACTGCCAGGGCTGTCTGAGGGTTTGGAGGTCACAGGGGTTTGATTGGTGTGATTTTTGTTATGTCACTGGGTGAGTAGAAAGATTTTTAGATTTTGCTACATARACATAAATRGGGCAAAGATGGAGGCAGATCAGTGTGATAAGAGCACATGTTTCTGTCTTCCTTTTCCTCTTCCTCTTTGCAAAGGGTGATGGGTTTTTAGGAGTGGTGAAGGTGTAATTTCACTGCATGACATGGGTTTTAGTTATTGGTGTTTAGAGAAAAACAATGTTAATGTAGTTTAGAGTATAAAAGCCCAGACACTGTCGTGGGCAGGGGGGAGAAACCATTTTTCCAGCTGCTTGTGAACTTCACGCTGGACAGAAAGAACTTAGAGATAAGATTTGTAAAATAAACATCTGCAGTCCGCAACCCAGACGTTCTCCAATTCCTTCTTTCAAGCACGCGCCGGTGAGAAGAAAGATTTACACTGCCGGGGTTAAATCTCAGAAGAGATAACTCCGACAGGCAGGTGTCACTGGGGCTGTGTCACACGGGCTGTGCAGGACAAGTCAGCCATGGGACAGAAAGCGTTGCTTGATGAGGAAAACAAGGAACAGCCCATGCTTGGGAGGTTGGGAAAGCGCAAACTGAATGACCTCACTCCTTCCATGGATGCACAGATGCCCCAAGTGGGGATGAAGGGCAGCAGATTTGAGACCATCCGCGGTGTCGGGCACGGCGGGAGAGGCCACGCTGACTCGTGGACTTGGATCTGTCGCTCGGACGAGGGTGGGAAATCCTTTCATGTGGTTTTTTTTTCTGCCCACTCCGAGTTCTCCGGGTGGTGGCAGCCCCGTTGCTCCCCCTGGAGAAAGGACAGCATGGCAGGGCTGGCAGCTGCCGTTGCCTTGATCACAGCGAGCGCCTGGACCGAGCGTCCTCGCTCCTTCCAAAAATCCCTCCAAAATCCCTCCTAGGACCCCCAGGGAGACGGACACAAGGAGGCAGCCAAAGGGAAGCGGTTGTTCTCCAAAGGAAGGAGTCAAGGRGGTGTTGCTAATGCTGGGATTCTTCAGAGCAGCACGTCCTGAGGCAGCTGCTGTGCCAGGAGAGGCACTGGAGCCACGCGCGGCTCCTCCAAATGCTCCCTCGGCTTCAGAGGAAGCAAAAGGCAGGGGGCAGGGCAGAGACCCCAGTGGAAGTGGGGAGGTGTTTTGGGGGACCCCATCGCTTCTTTTGCTTGCTGTAACAGCCTATAAATGAACAATTTGGAGGTTTCATAACGCTCTTAATTAGGACAGACTTAAAAAGGACCACTTGGCATCCTCGGTGGTGGGAGCCATGTGCTACCTGCAGCAGGCCAAGTCCAAAAATGAAACTGATTTTTCTCCCTCACCTACATTCTGCATTCAGGCAGCTGCTCCTAACAGGTGCTTGCTCTCTTCCCTAGCAGATGGTGACAAAAAAATGGGTTTGTTGGCAGGTTCTGCCATGGAGCTGCCTTCTTATCACACATATTGATGCGTATACAAACACGCACGTGTTATCAGGTGTGGGGTTTCAAGAGGAATTCTCCTTCTGAGAGAAGGTCACTCACGTAGGGGGGGTTTAGCCAGGATGGTCTGTGCCTGTCTCTTTTGTTCCCTGGGTCTAAAGGCATTTGGGGACTTTGCTGCCACGTCAAAACCCCACAATTATTTGGCCATTAGCTCAGATCTCCTGCTGTATCTGAAGGTGTTTTAGGAGGAACATGTGGTGTTAGGCTGGGCCCTTTCGTATTTATCATAAATCCTTAATCACCTAAATAGCAATTAGCTCCAAAACCAGGCAGGTTTTAGGTGGGGAATACCCTGATTTTTGTTTTTCTCCTTGCTCTTGGTTGTGGTGATTTAACAGACATGCAGAAATCAGAGAATCATAGGATGTGTTGGAATGGATCTTAAAGATCCTCTCATTTCAAGGATCTCCCTCTTTAAATAAAACAACCAGTTAAAAAGGTGCAGTGGAGTAGAGACACAGCAATGCCTTTAAACAAAGAAATCCAAGTGCAGGGTTTCATCCTGGGAAATGCACCAGGGCTCCGAGTGCTGAAGTGTTTGAAGCTGCAGGGAAAGCACCCGGAGAGGATTTGTGCTGTATCCATCACCCAAAGAGAGG
This sequence comes from Alauda arvensis, assembly GCA_902810485.1. Taxonomy (NCBI): domain Eukaryota; kingdom Metazoa; phylum Chordata; class Aves; order Passeriformes; family Alaudidae; genus Alauda; species Alauda arvensis. The sequence continues at coordinate 221,458 of CADDXX010000639.1, forward strand.
CAGCTGTCAAACAAATCCCTTTGCTTCTTGACTCTGCTTCCACCTCCCGGATTCTGCCCGGGTGGGGGCTGTGGATTTGTCAAAATGGTGCAAAGCAATGCCAAGTTTGGGGAACTGGGGAACTTTTCCTCCTTCCCTTCCCCGTGCGGGGAGCACCAGGCAGAGCCATCCTCGCCCTGCTTTGCTGCTCATTTCAAAGGAGCAGCCCGAGCCAAGAGAACCAGATGAGGGTGACATCTGGCCATGGAGCCTCTGCCAAGTCGCTGCTGTTCTGTAGCTGGCAGGGGGATGATGTGCTTCAAATGCCAGGTTCTCTCTGAAACGCAAAGTGCATTCCCTGCATTTTCTCTGCTTCCTCTCCAGCCTCGATCAGCTTGGTGTTTTGTTTTACTAATGGCCAAATTCGAATCTCCTTTCCAGACACAGAAATCCATTCCTGTGGTGGTGGGTGGTTTACACAACAAGTGGAATTTGACCCCGAAGYCCAAAAGGGTCTTGTATTTTCTAAGCTTCCTGACAAATTAAMTTGTGTATTTGTAAGTCTCATTCAAATCTCAGCCCCTGTGGGGTGTGTCTGTGCTGAGGGTTACTAATCAAATATATCAGAATTTTTTCTACCTAAACTCTTCCAGGAGGGGAGCAGGCAGAGCTTGGGGCAGGTGGAAAAGCTGAAGAAGCTCTGGAGGTTTCTTTCACTGATACTTTTCTGGAAGCTGAATGTGCACCCCTTTAATAAAAAAATAACTAGAGCTGATCAAAAAGCTTGAGAAATAAATCTGCTGCTCATAAAAGGTAGGGACAGTTAGAAGAACATTTTGGGTTTGGAASTAGATGTRCTTYAAGATCCTTTCTAACCCAAACCACTCTGTGATTCTRTGACTGGAGGTGCCCTGCACACACAATTACTCCCTGTTGTGTCCAGAAGGGGTAGGGATGGTGTGGGAAGCAGCTGAAGCTGTAGGGTTTACCCTGTTTCCTTATGAAGCAATTTTTATTTTCACCCTCGCTGCTGAACTCTCAGCACTTTTGGCAGCTGTGAAAYGGTGCTGGCTCTGCATCTGATGTTCCACCCAAGCACATCCTCTCCTCCTCCTCTGGTGAAATGGTTTTGCTGCACCAATTTTCACAATTGTTTRAGAAAGGGGATTGTATTAAATCATTGACAGGCTGGGAGAGCTGAGCCTGGAGAGGAGAAGGATCCAGGGAGACCTTAGAGCCCYTCCCAGAGCCTAAAGGGGCTCCAGGAGAGCTGGAGAGGGACTTGGGACAAGGCATGGAGGGASAGGACAAGGGAAAAATCATTRMAATTTTRTTTTTAACTTCATCAAAAGTTACCCTCTATCTACATCACGTGAATAGCTGAAAATATTTTGAACTAAAATCAAGTTTTATCAGATTTGCCAAATAAGGGGGGGACTTTGGCACTGAAAGATGTACACAGATACCATGACTAACTTGAAGCCACCAAGCTGATCACAGGGATGGAGCATCTCTCCTGTGAGGAAAGGCTGGGAGAATTGGGATTGTTCAGCCTGGAAAAGAGAAGCTTTGGGGTGACCTAACTGTGGCTTCCCAGTACCTGAAGGGAGGCTGGAAAGAAAGATGGAGAGGGACTTTGTACAAGGGCCTGGAGGGTCAGGACACAGGGAATGGCTTCCCACTGCCAGAGGGCAGGGATGGATGGGATATTGGGAAGAAACTCTTCCCTGTGAAGGTGGGGAGGCCCTGGAACAAGGTGCCCAGGGAAGCTGTGGCTGCCCCTGGATCCTTGGAAGTGTCCAAGGCCAGGTTGGACAGGGCATGGAGCAACCTGGGATAGTGGGAGGTGACCCTGCCCATGGCAAGGGTTGGAACTGGATGGATTTAAAGGTCCCTTCCAACTCCAAACCTTTCCATGATTYCATGATCCTATGGATCAATGCTATGTAACTGCCCAACTGGAAATATCATCGTGAATATTGAACTGATTCTTTAGAATATCTTTAGATTCTGTCCTTACCAATCACCCCATGCACCCTCCTGGAAAACAATCAGTTAACTCCTGAAATTGCCGAGGCAGTATTCTTTATTGTCTGCCAGGAAAGAAATTGCTTGATATTATCCCAGTTCTTGAGAGCAAAACTTATTTTCCCTGGGAAGATAAGGAGCRGCTAATTCAGGTTTTTGCAGAGCACGTGCAGCGTTATCGTTGGGGAAAGGAGCTTAACCAACCTGAAAGCAAATGCTAAATGATCCAGATCTTGGTCTTATTAAGCTTGTGCGTGTGTGTGTGTGTGTTTTTCTTTTTTCTACCACTTAAAAGCCCGAGGATCTGGGTAAATGAGATTTTTCTGGAAGGCAAAGCTTTCAAGTTTACCTCCCTCTCTCTTTTAAGGCGCGGAGGCGACGCCTCTGTTTGCGAGYGCGTCCCTGCTGCAGCGTTCCGTGGAACATCCTTTGTTTATTCACACCGTGCCACTCTCAAACTTCAGATGTAAACAACAAAGGCTTCTTTGTGTTTCACACTATCTCGTACTCACTGCTACCTTCCGAAGTCCAAAGCCAAAAACGCTGTGGAATTTTACCCTCCTCAGCGCTTTTTCCTGCTCGTTGGATGGGTTCTTCCAGCCTTTTCTATTTATAGAGGCWGGAAAACTACTTATCTTCTGATTAAAAACGTGCTCTGTTCATTTTCTCTTGACTTTTCAGTCCTTGGAATGGGCTAAAATTGTATTGCCTGGTAGCCATTTCAAATATAATTTTAGTAGTAATTATGCATATGTTCGATAACAGAAACAATTTGTCATCCTGAAGATCCAAATGGCTTTAAAGCATTCAGCCTCTCTCTGATCTGCTGCGTGGATTGAAAATCCAGCAAATATTCCACTGAAATCAGCTGGACAGAAAGGTCAGAAAGACCTGGGCTGGAAATGCAGCAGCTGCCTGACAACACACACTGAGGGGGCAGGAGAATTTGGGTTCGGTTTTAAACCAGAGTGGGATTTTTAGTTGGAAATTTCACAGAGCTGCGCTGATCCTTGGGATCCAGMACTGGGATGTGCCCCCTGGTTTATACCCCCAGGGGGAAGGACCTCGATTTTCTGTTCCATTCTGATTTTCTGTTCCATTTGATGTGCAGTGTTATGGATCAGTTTCGTGCTGGATCCATCTCCTCTCTGTTTGATGATGTTTGGAGAAGGCATCTCCATGGTGAGGGGGGAAAAAAGGACAATATCCCCAAAACCCAGAAAAACGTGGTGCTGATTTTTCCCTTTCCCAGGACCATCCTTTATCATCCCTTCCCCTCAGAGCACAAGCAATACCTGATGGGCCATAAATGGTGGCCTTGGCAGTGCTGAGGATGGTTGGACTTCATGRTCYTRGAGGGCTTTTCCAGCWGAAAAGATTCTGTGGTTTTAGGATTCTGTTTTGCTGGAAYATTCAATGTGTAACATAAATAGCTCTGCTGTAAATTATTGGGAATATTAAACCCATTTTGGATCCTTCTGAGTTATTTCCATACATAAGAAACCACCAATACAGACTGAAAATAAAGGTGACAGCATTGAGTTTAGCAGGTGAGGCTCATGGCACAAACCTGGCAAAGTCAGCTAAGTTGTTCTCCAGTCAAAAATATCACAGGGGTGTTCAGGGTGAGTTGTTCACCTCTCCAGAGAGTGGTCAGCAAAATAAAAACCACCTCCCAGCTTTCTGGGGGGGTGAAATGATTTAGGGTTATAAACCAATGGTCATGGGAGACTGAAGAGAAAATCCCAGTGTGCAAAATAAGTAGCAGGGAGGACAGGTTTCCCAATGATTTCCAGTGCCAGGATATTTAAGATATTCCAATATAGCAAATTGTATGATTTTAGTGGGAAATATTTGTGCATGGTCTCTTGTCTGAAAGTTTTTCCCTCCAATCACAGCAGAAATAATTTCTGGATTTTTCAGGATGAGTTTAGGTAAAGATATATTGTTTCTTTGGAAAATTTGTRTGTGTTCCTGAGAAACTGTCACGCTCATATATCATGGAAGAAATACTTGATGTAAATCCAGTGAGAAAAATAAAAGGMTGGCAGTGTAACAGCAGAGCTGACCTGAGCCCTCTGGGTCTGATRTGGCAAATGAACCTTTTTACTTCTTCATTGCTGCTCCCCTGAATAAAAAATAATTGCAGAGCCTTRCATTCATTGCCAAGGGCTCACACCCAAGGGAGCACCACAAGCTGCTCTGCACTTGGAACAAGAACGTGATCCGGAGATAACTGAGCTAATGGAGGGGGGAAAGTCTTGTCAACACAGTATTTACAYGTGGAGGGTTTTACTCAGTCCACGGGCAGCTGGAGCTGCCTGATCTTAGAGCATTTTTGGACCTGAGTTGGCTTCTCAGAGTCATGCAGGGCCAAACCCTCGTAGGCTCCAGTGTGGCAGGTTCTGCTCTGAGCCTCACTGCGCTGTCTGTGGGTCATTTCCCCCATCCCATCTTTGCCTGGCCATTGTTATTTCAGGAATATGGGAGCAATGGGGGAGTGATTAGGGGAGGAGACTCTGCTGCCTCCAGCCACGGAGGAGATTCGAGCTTCAGATCACTGGAAGTCAGGATGGGGCACGAGTTTTTCTTCGGCATCATCAATTATCCATGCAGGATGTGCAGTAAGAGGCTGTTTGGCTGCCTCAGAGTTGGCCAGACAAACAGAATTTCCATCTCTCTCAATGGCTCCTTCAACACCTAATTAGCTCCCAGATGCTACTGGGAGCAAGATGTCTTTTATCTTTGCTAATGTTATCTCCCTCTACCTCCTAAATGCCCGCCCGAGCCATTCCCCACTTTCATCTCCCTTCCCTCAGGAGAAAACAGGATGGGTGTTCAGGAAGCTCCAYGCTGAAGGTCAAGCTTGTAAAGACTCTGGGTCAAGCTGATCCTGTTAAACCAGGCAGTATCTGGAGCAAAAAAAAAGCTTTGAATCCAGAATTAGATGGATATGATGGAGAGCAGGATACAACTTCCTTCCTGTGCACGTCCACAGGATCAGCATCCAACAGGAAAAAAAATAGAATTACGGATTTTATTTCGCTGTCAGGTGCTTTGAAGACGATTTAGGACAAATTCAGTGCTCCATTTTTCCTATTAGGGGAGAAGGTACCATTAAATCTGGCTGGATAAATGTGATATTTCGGCTGGCAGAGCTCATTGTTGTGGGCAATGCAGGTTTTACACTCTGAGGTAAAACAGGAGGAAATTCCAGCCTGACTGCACTCCTGGTCCTCCCTGGACCCTCTGAGCACAACCACTTGGGGCTGTGTTAATACCAGGCTATCATCCAACTGTGATTTACCTTGGCAGCACTGATGGATATCCAAGCCCAGCAATTCCTTCCCCTCTGGCAAGGAGGAGTGACCAAACAACCTGCTCCAAGCTAAGTGGTTAAGAGGGAAACATTTCAGAGAGAGGGAACACACTTTATGCACACTCCCAGCTTTCCCTAAGGCTCCTGGAGACGTGTCTCCAGCCAGGATCAATTTTCTCCATCCTGGTGACGTGTTGTGTGGGAGATTTGTCAACAGGGAAAAGCTTGGACAAAGTCAGTGTTGCAGTTTTATGGATGAAAATCAGGATTCTTCAGCTTGGATTCTGTACCATCGTCTTTTTCTATCCTATTTCCTTCTTRCCTGCATTTTCTCTGTGCTGCATTGGAAGGATGCATTCCTGGGAAAAATTCCTGCAGTTTCCTGCAGGAGCACTTCTCCTCTTTGGCCAGGGAATGGGGAATCCCTCTAGGATKTATCCTGGGCTGCATCTAAAGCTGTGTGAGCAGCAGGTCAAGGGAGCTGATTCCACCTGGAGCTCTGTGTCCAACTCTGGGGTTCCCAGCATGAGAGGGATGTGGAGCTCCTGGAGAGAGTCCAGAGGAGGCCATGGAGATGCTCCAAGGGCTGGAGCCCCTCTGCTCTGTAGCCAGGCTGGAAGAGCTGGGGGTGCTCACCTGGAGAAGAGAAGGATCCAGGGAGACCACAGAGCCCCTTCCAGAGCCTAAAGGGGCTCCAGGAGAGCTGGAGAGGGACTTGGGACAAGGGATGGAGGGACAGGACACAGGGAATGGCTTCCCACTGCCAGAGGGCAGGGATAGATGGGATGTTGGGAATGAATTGTTCCCAGTGAGGGTGGTGAGGCCCTGGCACAGGTTTCCCAGAGAAGCTGTGGCTGCCCCTGGATCCCTGGAAGTGTCCAAAGCCAGGTTGGACAGGGATTGGAGCAACCGGGGATAGTGGAAGGTGTCCCTGCCCATGGTCTGGATGGTCTTTAAGGTCTCTCCCAACCCAAACCATTCCATGATTCTATGACATTTTTCTTCAGATTTAGTCCCACAGCAGCTGCTTTTCTCTCCCAGTGTTGAGTCTGTGGATTTCACCATTTCTGCCCTTAGATCCACGTTCCCATTCTGTGACAGAACTYACACCCCCATGGTTCCATCATTCCCAGTCTTGATCTTGCCTGATTTTCCAGAGGCACTCTGCAAAGAGAGTTCTGAGACCAGACAGCTTCCCTGCAAGGATATTAATAATACTCAGGAATGGCACAKCCCTCCAAACCCCGTGTGAGCATCAGCTAATCATGCAGCACTCACAGCCCTGTGAAAAGCATTTGCTAATCAATTCCAGCACCACCCATCAAATGCATCAATACCCTGGAATCCACTGGGCAGAGGCAGCTGGAAAAAGGGGAATGTGGATGTCTGCTCCCAGTCCAGGCTGTAGCTGGGGTTGGACTTCAGCACTTGCCAGCCCCTGCTCCCACGTTTCCCTTGGCAGGGTCCTCCTTCCTGTCATAAACACGTGAYTTCCAAAGGCAGGTCACCTACAGGCTGGGGATGCAGATTTTACCAGATAATCAGGATTTCAGCCCAYTCCAGCGCTTGTAGAGGTTGCTGGCATCAATTAATTTGGAAAAGCCAACATCAATAAGTGACACGGAGGAGACTGGACCCAGKGTGACAAACTGAGCTGTTCCAGCCAGCTGAAGGCTGCACAAAGGAAACAATTTCAGATCATATATCATCGATGACACAGCAGAGTGGGCTGAACTGCCAGACAGGAGAGGGAAGGGAAGGAGAAAATAAATGAAGGAGAAAATAAAACATTGGTAATTGCTCATTCCTCTGGACCAAAGTTTGTTCCTCTGGATCAAGCGAGCCTGCAGGGCTGAATTTCTGCTCCCAAACCTGCCAGCAACTAATCCACAAACCTGGCAAAGTCAGTTAAGTTGTTCTCCAGTTAAAAATATCACTGGAATCAAGTGTCTAGGATGCCCAGAGCCTCCCATCCCAGAGAGTTCACKGCACTAATTCCTGCAGGTCTTCTCCTCCACAGTGCAGCTCCTTTAATTCGTAGAACTTTTGGAAAAAGAGCTGAAATTCAGGAYTGCAGCTGCTGGCGTGAAATTTTGAGTGGACACTGCAAAGGAGGGAGAGCCCAGCAGATTTTGTTTGGTGGAGGTTGTTTGTTAGAGTTTGGCATCAGGGGTGACTGTGCAGAAGCTGTCACACACGTCAGGATGCTCTGTGGTGCTTCCAACATCAGCGATTTTTCAAGGAGGTTTTAGAAATGCAGCGGCTTCGTGCAACTCACTGGGACATGAGACAGAATGGATGGATGTTGGTATAAGCTGGTTTATAAAGTGTCTATTGAATCAAACACAGGATGATGCCGTTTTTATTAAAAGCCACAAAATGCTTGAAGCCAATTAATACTCCCCTGCTTTACTAATGCCTCTGCTCGGAAMAATTAAACGGTTTCATTTAGCAAAACCAATTTTGAGGCCTTTTTGTCAAATTTATAATGAGAGAGAGACTCATGCCTTGCACACATAATACAGGGTTTTTTTTTTGAGGAGAGCGGGTGCGTAACGAGGTGCCACGTATGGAGTGAGAGCAAAGCTGCTCTTCTGAGTGCAGAACTGGTTGCAAGGASGAAATAAAAGGTACAAATAACTGTGCAGCTCCTGCAGTGAAGAGAGATCAGCCTGCCTTGGGGAGCTGTGCAGTTCAACATCCCAACAAAAGGGCTGGGAAAAGGGAGGCGAGGCGACGGTGACGCACCAAAAACCCGCGGAAGGTTTGGAGTTATTCCAGGTGAGCCAAAGTGGAGCCAACGGCCACAAAAAAAAAAAAAAGTTGCAGAAGAATCTGACAATACCACAGCAAATAGCTGCTGAAATTCCCTGTCAATAAAAGTCAAGTGCAGGCACAATGAGAGGGTTTAAATTAGCCCGGGAAAAGAGGTTCTTGGCGTCACTGCAGATGGTGCTTTGGAAACATCTGCTCCRCGCTCGGCAGAGGTCAGGAAGGCGAGTGGAATGCAAAGAATGGCTGGGGAAAGAGRCAGGGAATGAAAGAGGAAATGTAAGTACAGGGCTGAATAAATCCCTGGGGCTCTTGAGCACGGAGGAATTCCAGTCACCCCGGTGASTGCGGCGGGGGAAGGAGAGCTGGGCGAGGGGCAGGGAAAGGTGAGGAGGCTGCCCTGGGTTATGGATCGGGASTGAAAAGCTCTGGGTCTGGCTGGAGACGTGAATGGGCAGGATTAAGGTGTAAAATCCAGATTTCTGTGGGGAGAGGGGAGAAGGAATTGTATTAGGAAGCCACCAAGATGATCAGAGGGATGGAGCACCTCTGCTGTGAGGAAAGGATGAGAGAACTGGGGTTGTTCAGCCTGGGAAAAGAAGGATTTGGGGTGACTTTTGGGCCTTCCAGTACCTGAAAGAGCCTACAGGAAATGTGGAGAGGGATTATTTACAAGGGCCTGGAGTACCAGGACAAGGGGGAATGACTTCAAACTGAAAGAGAGTAGGTTTGGATTGGGTGTTAGGAAGGAATTGTTCCCTGTGAAGGTGGGGAGGCCCTGGCACAGGGTGCCCAGAGAAGCTGTGGCTGCCCCTGGATCTCTGGAAATGTCCAAGACCAGGCTGGACAGGGCTTGGAGCAACCTGGGACAGTGGAAGTTGTCCCTGCCCATGGCAGGAGTTGGAACTGGATGAGCTTTAAGGTCCCTTCCAACCCCAAACTTTTTGGGATTCTGAGATCCAGTGTTTTTTGACAGAGGATGCGATAACAACTCTGGTCATCAATGGTCAGGCAGAAGTTTAAAGCAAACAACAGGAAATAAATGTTCACAGTCTGTAAAGAATTAGGAAAATCATCAAACACATCTTTTACCTGCTGAAAATTTAGGCTGGCTGAAAAACTTGTAGTGCTGAGGTTCCATGGTCCTGGAGGTCTTTTCCARCCTTAGTGAGTCTGTGATTCCTTGTTCCTGCTCCAGTGCCTCTCCCAGTGTCCCCCCTGCAGCTGGGTGAGATTTGGGTTCTGCTTTGGTTTGGCCCCTCCCTGGTGGAATCTGACAGGATTTTGGATTATAATCAGTTAAAGGGTCTCTTGGGATGTTGCAGTGGCTTGGCAGTGTTGGGTTAACAACTGGAATCTTTCAGGGTTTTGATCTCTCCTGTGACAAAAGCCACAGAAGCAATAAATTCTATTGGAATTGCAGTGGAATATTGGAAGGGAAAATGATCCAATGGTTCCTTAAAAAAATTCCTGTGCTGAGTTAAAAATCCCAAGGGTTAATTGCAGCMTGGTAATGAGAGGTCCCATTGCACTGCTCAGGAATTTTTGAGACAGAAACGACTAAAAATTCTTCAAGAACAGAATTACCATCAAATTATGTCAGCCTCGATGGCAGGAAATCAATCCAGAGCGGGCTGATTTACACCTGCCAGAGCCAGCACATCCTGAACTTCCCCCGGCACATCCTGAAGTTCCCCTGGATTTATCCCAGTGATGTTTTTATCTTCGCATCAGCACTGTCAGTGCGAGGAAAACGTTTTTCCCTTTGAAACCCAAACATCCGAGGTGGGATTTGGGTCAGAGTGGGGTTCCCACTGCTCCTGACAACAGGACCAAAGTGCAGGACAAGGACTCATCCTGGGTTCTGCTTTATTCAGGTTTTGATGGGCTGGGAMGGGATAAATGATATTTATGCCCTCTTGTGGTGCCTCATCGAACAGAATGGATTTCCTGACTGACAAAATGAGGCCAAGCGATGGAAAACTCCCAGGTTAAAAATCTGTAACAAACACTGTTTTGCGCAGTGGGAAAAAAAAAAAAATCTCTCCCCCCTCCACCAGCGTCCTCATGACTCAGGGAAGGGGGAGAGGCCAATTCTGACTGCATTTGCAGCAGCAGGTAAATGAGTAATGCCCACGATGGCAGAGTTGGTGCCATCTTTCAGCAGTGAGGATCATTCCCAAGTGTTTTCTCCGTGCTGGGAAGGTTAGAAAGTGAAAAAAAAAAAGTGCTTTGTAAAAGGAGATGTGTTGGCTCCTCTTTTGTGCTTGGTGCTGTTGATGTGTTGTGGCACAAACCTTCACATGTTTTATCTTTACTGGCGTGTCTGAGAGGTGAATTACCTGACTCCCTTGGGACAAAGCCTGTCCCAAAGATGGGAAAAAAAGCTGGTTGGTGATTTTAMATGGGGAAATAAGGCCAGGTTCCTGTGAAATGGGGCTGGGGATCACARTTCCTCGTGTGGCAACACAAGGAATTAATGAGTTAACACCTTCCCAAGCCGTGCTGAGAATTCCTCTGCAGGTTTGGGAACTTGGGGCTCTCCAGACTGGTCAGTCATGGATTTTGTRTCCATCTTATCACTTCATCCCTGACTGAAGACTGAGCACAGCAGAACGTGTCCTTTGGACAGTGGGAATAAATCCGAGTGATGCTCTCCATCTCTCTGTGGTGGGCAGGGCTTGGCTGTGCTGGGGCAGGATCTGGGAAACCCCAGTGTGGGAAATGTGAAGATTTTTTGTCCCAAATAATCACCTGTTGTTAAAAAGCAGCATTTCCATTGCTTGGCATCCTTGCCTCTCCCCAGCCRTGTGTGAGATGAARRAGGAAGGGAATTATTTCCTTTCCCYTTCTAGGATGAGTTTACAACACTGGGTTTAAATGAAAGTACTGGGTTTAACTGGGCCAGGCTTAGGAGGGACTCTCTAGCAGGATGGAAAATATTGGAATGGGGATCTCCATCTCCAGAGATCTTCCATTACCAATGCTTTTTGGGATCAAGGCTGCTGTCATTCAGTCTATCTTGATGAAAGAGGATGGACTTGATGACTGATGTCAGATTYACAATYTTGTGATYCCATGTGATGATTTCCCTTTATTTATATTTTATATATTTAATAGKAKGAYGAGGTAACAAATATTTTTTKGGGGAATCCTAAATGCTGACCCTTCAATCAGTTTAATCTACATCCAGTATTTATAACTACACTTTGCACCAGGACTCTGACACATTAATTAAAGTGCTTATTAGGTTTTAGCAGGGACTTCAGAGCACAAGTTATGTCCCCACTGAGAAGAGAATTGGCTCCAAAACGTTTGTGTTTACCAGTTTCCCTAGGAAAGGACAATGCAGTGGGGAAAATGTCACAGCAATTCATCTTAGAAAGAAATTCCCTCTGTCAGAAACCTCTCAGGAGTTTCAAATTCAGTTAGGGGATATCAGAAAGCAATTAAAGTCTAATTTAAAATCCCCCACCCACATTCCGTCTTCTCTTCCTGCCAAGTAATTATTGCTCCTGGTCCACGTATTGGCAGATCTTTCCAAAATGAGCCATAATTTGCCTTAAAACTTCAAACTTTCTGCTCAAGATGGAACTTTYCTCTTTGAAGAATGAGTTTGCAGTGACTCTACAGAAAAAAAAAAAAAAAGCCCAAATGCTCTGATTTCCTTGGGGTTGAAATTTCACCCAGAAATTCTTCTTGGACAAGGACAAGGGGGTGGATTTTGAAGCCAGGCACCTTCCAAGGGGAGGCTCCTGGACACTGCAGCTTCCCAGGGTGGATCTGAGTGTGCTCTCCCTTTGTTTTCCACTGATGGCCCCACATCACTGCCTGGGTTAATGAAGAGAATAAAAGTGTGGCCGTGGCGGATTAACCAAATGAGCCATTAAAGGGGGACGGGTCCCTCCCTCTCTGTGCCCACAATGTCTCCAAGCCAAACACTGATTCGGTCTTGCAGGCGGCCAGAGTGGAGTGAGCTCCTAGGAGATGCATCAGGTCTGAGGGTGTCCTGCAGCTCACAGAAATGGCTTAAAAATAATTCGTGAGACAGCTCCTTGGGTGTGTTTTGTGAAGCAAAAGGTTTAATAAAATTACAAAATAATAGATGATAATGAACAAAATAGAACCCGAGCACTGTCGGGGTTCTCAGGTCTGAGATGAACTCTGGGAGTGTAAAAAGTCTTTTTTCTCACCAGCCTGTGATTGGAAGAAGGAATCAGAGACCGTGTGGGTTGTGGTCTGAAGATATTTATTGTTCTTATCTAAGTTTTTGTCTTTGCCCTGCCACAGTCTGTTCAGCAAGAAGGTCGAGGGGAAAGTCCCTCCCAACAAGGAGGTTTCTATCTTTTATACAGACATTTACGCACCAACTATTTATGATTAAATACCAATGAGAATTTGTAATTTTAAACCCTATTTTCCCCTATTAACCAATCTAAAAGAAACACTGTTAGAACAGAAATGGAGAAGGAGAAGAAGAAAAAACCTGTCCCACACCCCAAATCCACCATTTTGTATCTCCTAAGCCCCTATGTTAAAAACCCATCAATCTGTTTTTCACCATGTGATTTAACAATAATCACACTAATTAAATTCCCGTGGCTTGCAAATGCCCACACAAAGTTTGCAGTTGTTCTCATAGGCTGAAATGAGAAGCACTGGGGCATTTCTGACTCCCTGCTAAAACCTCAGACCCCCTGCCAGGGTCTCAGCCCATCCAGGACAGCCAGAGGAACATTCTGGACTCTGACAGAGCACAAGCACATGGAAACATTGTACCTCGCTATGACATCCCAAAAAGCCCCAAGAAGCTCTGTGCTCTCCCTTATGTACTGAAGGATTTGGGTGGGTTTTTTGGCAAACTGCCCAATAGAGAATGGCTGCATTCCTGAGGGACAGGCGAACAGACCTATCCGTGTTTCCGTCCTGGCATTCAGCAAATGGCTGCCAGGAGCGCCAAGAAACTTCCAGGCCTTTTTCCTTTTCAGTCTTACGGTAAAACTGAAATCCGTTTTCCTTATGTGGAAAACACCTGCTTGGTTTAAAACTGCGCTGTGAGGTGCCCATGGCTCCTCCAGGGAAGAATCCTGGTGTCACTCCCAGCAGGTCACTGATGGCTTTCCCTGGTCTCTCCTGACAGGTGTTGACGGAGGAAGGCTTCGGCCCCATCACGACGGAGATCCGGGAGGCTCCCGAGTTTTACTACGCCGAGGAATATCACCAGCAGTACCTCAGCAAGAACCCCGGCGGGTACTGTGGCCTGGGCGGCACGGGGGTGTCCTGCCCTGTTGGCGTCAGGAAATAGCCTCTGCTTGCTCCACCACCTCCTCYTCCACGCAGGGAGCTTGGAAAAGACAGAGCAGGAGCCCCGATGGATGTTCCGTGGATGAAGATCTGGGAATCTGCTGGGGAGGCTTTCCCTAGCCATAAGTTTTCTGTTTGCTGATGTCAAAAGCCAAAGTAGAGGCAGGAATTGCTCCTGTCACAGCTTCTTGCTCTGTGCAGTTCCCGGGGTTTCCTTGTCATCATTCCTTGGAGAGGTGGAAAGAGATCCAAACTTCAGAAAGTTTGTCTCGAATTGCTGTTAAAAGGGTGGATTAGGAGGTGGTTGCACCCATAGCTGCTTTGCATTTGCCCTTAGACTTGCTGATTTTCTTGGGTTAATTAATTTCCTGGCGTTCCCAGAGCTTTGACTTCTGGAGATGTGGCTGGGTTCTTTACCTGTCACAGCCCTGGAATTTGATGTCTTTGGGAATGATGAATTGATYGGATCAGTGATTCTCCTACCACAGCTCCACTTTCACAGCATTTAGTACCACCTGTAGTGCCTATTTTCTGAAATAATTTCAGCCAGAAAAAGTCAGGATTGTAATGTGATGCTTCTTTTTGGCAGTTTCAAGAAGTGAATAAACACAAAAAATAAATCAGTTGTTGTTTCCTGCTCTGCAATAAAGGACAGAACAAGAAAAGAACAGTGTTCTCTGTGATGTGTTCCAAGTAGATATCTGGGTAGATCTAAAAAAAAAAAAAAAATTAAATAATCAAATATTATAAAATGCTGCAGTTTGCTAATTAAACACCAGGGCTTTTAAATCTGTATCATCAGGCATGACAGTGCAGAGGAGTGGAATTATCCCTATGATTAATTATTTGYACTTTAATAACTTGGGGAGTCCCCACCAAGAGCAGACTCGTGGCAAACATAACTTGGGGCAGTCTCCAGTGAGTGTGCAGTCAAAATAGCAGGACAGCCAGAAAGGAGGGGGAAAAAATTCAATTTTGGGTTTATTCACGGGGTTCTCAGAGCTCAGACTCAAACCTGCAGACAAAGGATGCAGGGATGCACGGTTTATCCCACATGGAAATGGGATCCTATGGGTCCAGAGCCCATGGAGTGAGGCAGTTTTGAGGGACAGGTGGTGGGACCCAGAGACACAAATGCACAGCACCTCCTTCTCCGTGGCACTGCTCTCCAGGGCTTGGATTGATGTCTCCTGCTCTAAAGCTCAGCTCTAAAGCTCAGAAAGGCCCAAACCAGCTCCCTGAACATCTCCTCTACCTGCACAGCAGATCAGATCGTGCTACAAGCCTGGAGAGACCGAAAATGTGCCCTACAAAGTCAGTGTTTGGGCTTGTAAATCCAGTGCTGCAGCCCTGCTTCTGCTCATTCCAAAAATGGGCAGCAAAATCAGCTCCCCATCTTCTCTCGCTCCTCAGCTGATGCTGAGCTCATCCCAGTCTCAAAATCCAGAGGGAATCTGTCCTCTTGGCACGTTACACGTGGCTCAGGCTTACAGGAGCTGCCTCAGGCAGGATTGCCCCATGAGGCTCCTTCTGGAGACGCCCCAAAAGGTGCCCACGGTGCACTGGGAATTTTCATTTCTGTGGTAACTGATCCTGTCCCTAACCAGTCCTGCCATGGAGTTTTTTTCAGTGCTCACAGCCAAGTAAACCAGCACTTGTGTCTCATTTCCTTGGCATGAAGTGACAGAGAAGCAAAGAAGAGGGGGGAATAAAGTCTCACCCTCCTCCTATGCGTGCTCTGTGAAATCCAGACTCCGGTGGGATAACTCCTGATTGTGCTCCAAGGGAAAATATTTCAGGTGATGAATCATCTGGGGGCTCATCAAATGTCTCCTGGTTCCCTTTCTTTCCTCTCCCTCCCCTCCTACTCCGTGCTGYAGTTATTGCTTTGAAACAAGCTGGAAAATCTTTGGGAAAAGCTCTTATTATAGAWATCCTCAAGTCTGAGCCTGGCTGAGGTTTTTTTTTTTTTTTGAGTCCTGTCCTGATGGAAATGATGTGTTGGTCTAAAAATCAGCATAAAGGCTCCACTGATACTACAACTGTAGTTTTTTTGGCCCACACCAAAATTATTTTGCTACCACAGAATTATTTMCTGACATCTTTGATTTGGTTTTGATTTTGATTTGATAATTTTGGGCACTCTTTGAAAATTGTCCTTTGGGCAGAGCTGCTGCTTTCTCCTACAAACACAAAGAATCCCAGGATGGTTTGGGTGGGAAGGGGCCTCAAAGATCATCCAGTGCCAGCCCCTGCCATGTTCAGAGGCACCTTCCACTAT